>OZ005743.1:187341958-187941958 GCA_963930735.1 Dioctria linearis
TATTACGAAAAACTAGTCCTACTTTAATTCGGTTTCTGATGCGGTATTGACGTATAAAAATTAGTATTAAATGGAGACATTACGTCATATAAAGTAATGCGAGGCTGTTTTGTTGCAGATTATCTTATAATGTTTTGCCATTAGCCTGAAAATTTGCATGTTTTATCTTGGGTATTTAGTAATATAAATAGCAGTATTTCTTCATTCTGATTTTAAATTTTCTTCTATGCTCCATTTTCTTGTGCATGCGGTGTACAAACAAACTCAATATATTATTTTTCATTTTTCTCCTGAAATAGCAGGCAGATCTGACAATTTTGACAACTGTCAAAGCTTTAATACGAGCGGACTAAACAGCAGCAGGATTAGTACTACGTAATTCGACTTACGTAAAACTAGTCCTAAATAGCTGCGATCTAAACGTAGTGAAGTAATAGTGCCATCTATTTTATAAAGATGGAACCTTCAGTTTTTACCAGTGAACAACGCGCTCCATTTATGATCAGTAAAATTTTTGCTTGGGATTTTACCAGCGCTAAAATTTGTATGTCATATTTTACTCGATCTCGTTACTGGACTTTATGAATTCAATGTCAAAAATTCTTAATCGGAGTTCGATGATTGAAGTGTTTGACAATATATCGTAAAATATTGAATGTCATTAGAAAGGATGAAGATCCCTTTTGGAACAAATGGAAAATTTTAATCTTTCCATATCCTTGAAAGCACTAATGAACATTTAAGTTTCATTTTTCGTCTTAAATTGTATAATTTAGTCGCATATTGAGTTTCTATCTTTTACGCTAGATGTCTCTAATGCAGCTGTAGTTCAAAAAAATTGAAAATTTTTGACGTGAATTCTTCTAAAATTTTTTTGCACATAATTGTTAAATATACTATTTGGTTTTTTGCATTTCAACAACTTTTGATTGGTACATCCGATCCTACTTAATCCTCTATATGTACACATATAAATGGGTTGCTTATTTTGTCAAATTTCATACATTTTACAAGCATTTAATATAGGATCCTACTCCTTCAATGTCCCTTTAATAAATAAAATTAATATTACCATTTATTAAGGATTAAAATTATTTTTGACTTTTTATTTTTTGCATTTTTTTAAAGGTTTTTCACAAACAATTCAACTCTCCAATAGGACTTTACTCAGACAGAAATATTGAGAGTACAATTAGGCAAACAGTTCCGTAAGTATTTCAAATAAATTTTCTATATTAAGCTTTAGCTTAAGTTTAGGCTTATTACAGCTTATAGTTTAACTTACAATTTAGAATGTTTTTTTTTCTGTAAATATCTGTAGTCGTTTAGCTTAAAAAAAGCTCGCAACTTCAAAAGTCAGCTTCTGAGATGGTTTCGTTTTTTTTATTAACAAGAACTTTATGATTAGAATAGCTTTAATTAGGTTCTTATAAATAAATTAAGCAACAAAATTAAAAATTTATAAATAAGTAAAAATCAATAAAAATAAAAATGAATTAAATTATTTCACCTCTTCAGATTTAAGGTTAGCCCTTTATATCGACCATTGCCGTCCAAAATTCAAGGGTAAACATTTTTTATTTAAAATCAAATATCATTTTTAAAGTCATTACCTCCTTATTTCTCATTATGAATGATGAATTTAATATTTTGTTTAATTCATTTTAATTTTGATCATACAAAAATCACAGTTTTGCTTTAGATGAAATTATAGAAAATTTGAAAGATTGCAGGCAATGAAGTGGTACAAACGTAGATATTAGAAATTGTTCATTAGATGGGCTGATAATGAGTGAATTAATGCTTTGTTAAAAAAAATAAAAAAATTGAAACATTCCTTTTAAAGAACACATAATACAACACAACGAAAATATATACAATGCTTAGATTTTTATTTTATCCCTATCCAAGCAAAATAGACATTTATTTGGCTACGTGGCAAAATTACATAAATTTGTATATTCATAGAATAAGAAATTCAGATTCATTCATAGAATGAAAGTTACAACATAAATTTCGCTTAGAGATCAAATGTTTTTGTTGCTCGGGGATTTCGGGCGTTTAATTTTGAAGTTAGAGTTCTGTTTTATTTTAATTTATATACTCTTCACTGATTAAGAAAGGAAAAGCAGCATATATGTATTGTATATAGTGACGATATAGTATACCTAGTACTTATTAGTGATAATAAATATATTAAGACTTCTTATGTCATGCAATAAAAATAATTTCACTTCGAAGAATAGATTGCCGAGATTAGGCCCACCAGAGCACTTATAAGTTGGAATAAAAACAAGTAAAAATTTGTCCAAGACCAATTCTTATGATAGCCTAGATGAATACCCGTATGTAATTTTGACTGGTTACCTCTATGTGCAAAAATGTTTATAACCAATCTGATAGGATTTCACATTCTGAAGAACTTTTCAGTACATTAAAACCATCTAGGATTGATCGTTTTCATAGTATACGTAAAAATCCAAATGTTTATATGGCAACACCAAGAAGGAGTTGCCTGATTTAATCCATTTCTTATTTTTTTTATTACTGCTATGAAAACACCATGTACCAATTTTCAGCTCTCTACGTCGACGCTTTCTCAGGGAGTGTCCAAACATGTAGTGAAAAACAAAATTTTTATATGGCAACCCTACGAAGGAGTTACCCGATTTGTCCCATTATCGAAGTTAATTTTACCTTTTTTTTATAGTCCGCGTACAAAATTTCAGCTCTCTAAGTATACGAGCTCTCGAGTTATCGTGCGCACAGACAGACGGACGGACAGACGGACGGATAGACGGGCATGCAAAAATAAAAATTTTGCTCTAGCAGAATTATTTCTATGCGTTACAAACGGAATGACAAATTATTTAGTAGATTTCATCTAGGGTATAAATATCAAAAGAGCTCCAAGCATCAGGTAACTGCGCATTCAACAAATAAAAAGATAAAAAAGTAAATATCCGCTTAGTGATACAATTAAAAAACAAATGAATGTTAATAATTAAAAGGAAATATGATTGCAAAACCTCTAAAGATTGCCGCTTAAAGAGCTTTGGAAGGGAAGGAAGAACAGGCGTCTTTGTTAGAAAGGTCAAATGCTTACTTTTTTAGCACAAAATTATTTAGTTTGGAAGTTACAGAGTGTTAAAAAAGAAAGTGAAGAGAATCTTGTAAATTATACCGTAGATACGAATAGCAAGGCTCACCCATACCTTTGTCTTTTTCAGTCAGACATTTTATTTGGTTGCTTTTAGACCATTGGAACACTCCGTTTATAACGAGTGGAAATTTTGTTTTCTGGGCACTATTTTATCGAATGTACGAATTCTGAGGCATTTTAGGACTCCAGGACGAATCAGGATCATTTTAATTTGTTGGAGCGTTTTACGCAGCATATTTATTAATTACTGTACTCGCAGTAGCTCTTTAAAGATCATCATATGTTCCACAGCCCACAAAATATACCACTCGTCTTGACTATATTTTACCCATTTTTTCTTTTGTGCGCACGCGAGCATTTGAGGTTGTTCCGCAGTTGCAAGATAGAGTAGTTGTGAATTCGAGCTGGATTTTTAAGGAAAGTGAGGTTTTCAGGGTTCTCTATTGTGTTCCTTGTTTTTTATAAATTTTCGGGGCTTCTGATGTATCTGCGACCCCATTCAGGAAGTGTTAAATAAGGTGTTGGAGTTGGCATAACCTGGCCACAAACCAGGTGTAAGCTAAGACAGCTCCGCTAGCGACTTCCAACATGGAAGTTCAGCCCGATTGATTATTTCAAAATATATTCTCTATCTTAGAACCTCTTACACCTCTCTTAAACTATATGTCTTATATGCCTTTTTAGATTGGCATACCTTTCCTGGTGTTACATCACTAATTATGCTCTAAGGTTTTTCTGGAAAAGTTGGTGGCCTGAAATATTTGTATCTTTTTGAATTCAGAGAATGAAGGGGAGAAATCAGATACGCTAAAGCTTTCCAATTTAAACATTCTCTCTTATTAATGTATTCATAAAGTCTAGTTGGTCCTGTCCTGATGAAGGATGTTTAGTAATCCATTTTATATCAAGAGAGCATTTCTAAAAGCAACCATTTTGCACTTGATCAATGCCAGAAAAAGACACCAGATGTGCGCTGATAGATAAAAATATTGCCATGAAAGTGGCTGGAGCATAGTTCTGGCACCAACAAAGCTTTACGTGACATACACACATTATAGACATATCATGTTTCTTCATCATATAGTTAGTGTGTACGATCTCATGATGAGGATTCCAGGATTCCTGGGAAAACGCCATGCGTGGTAGCACTAAGGTGGTTGGGATACGTTTGGAGGATGAACAACTACAGAACTCCCAGAATTGGCTTCTTGGAAATTCTGAAAATGCTAAACTTAAGAGGATCGATGGTATGGTAGGAGAGTAGATACACAAGAATCGACTTGAATTCCAACTACCTGCCGTCTTCGATTTTATGATAGTAAAATTAAAATTATTAAATAGAAAAATGGTTTACACCGAGAGGGTAAAAAAAAAAATTAACTACGATTCATCTACGAAACCTCGGCACTACGGCAAATACAAGTTTATCTATCATGTGATCTTTAAGTATTCCAAAAAAATTTTAAGTCCCAAAATTCAGAAATTGGATGGTGTTTCAGGAAACAATCTTATGAAAATAGAAATTTGTTTGTGGCATGAAATGAGAGATCTTAGTAATTTTATGAGGTTAAAACTAGCTACCAATCAAAGATATAAAGTTCACTAAATTGAGTTTTTCAAAATTGCCTAGCCCTTTTGCACACATTTTATTATATTTACGAATTAGTTTAGGTTAAAATATAATTCGCATCTATTTTATAAGTCAAATGGAATTGACAAAAAATACAATGCTTTTTAATGTTGTTGCATTCAATGTGAGCTGAAATAAATGTTTCTAATGCCATTTGAAGTTATCCTCTTTATTTATTTTATTGTATTTAAAAAGCAATTTTCTCCACCATGTTTTTCCTTACAGTTTCTGTTTTTAATATATTTTTTAAATTTAATTTTTCCTCTGAATTGGTAAATATCGTGAGTTTTGAAAAAATCTTGCTCATTTATGACAAGATTTTTTGATGCATGATTTTGTGTTTTTTGTAATAATAATATTATTGACGTTATAGGTAGTGAATTTAAAAAATCATAGATTATTGTTATATGTATACATACTTATCTAGTATAGGTACTAGTTATTAGCAATTCGGTTGAATGTATAGTAAAGTATACACACGTACACATATCTATATTT
Source organism: Dioctria linearis (assembly GCA_963930735.1). Classification (NCBI taxonomy): domain Eukaryota; kingdom Metazoa; phylum Arthropoda; class Insecta; order Diptera; family Asilidae; genus Dioctria; species Dioctria linearis. The sequence continues at coordinate 187,347,250 of OZ005743.1, forward strand.
TCTTGCATGACATTATTTTTGTTGTTTTTAATCCACGTAACCAAAATTGATCTAATTTGCTTGGAAAACTTTGTTAAAATTTTCATAGTCTAGGTAAAAATTAAAATATTATTATGCGTTGTACGTGGTAATTTATAATAGAGAACAGTGCGGGGCGGGGGTGGTTATAACCATATAGGAATGAATAAAGTGTTGGTATTTTACTCAATCCAAATTAGAGGTTGTATGAAATTCAGTTGAATGTGAAAATTCTAAATTCTTAAATTCTACTAATAATAGGAATTTTACATAAATGTACTTCTGTAAATATCTTGTAATGCTTAAATATCAGAGTAATCTTTCAGTTATTGAGCTCATCTTAAATAGATCAATACACAATTACTGATGAATTACAATTAGATGAATTTTATCTAATTTCACCCCCACAAAGAACTTACGGAAAATATATTAAAAAAACTTTTAAAATAAATAACTTGTAAATAAATTGCACTAAAAAGTAAAAAATTATGTTTTCTTTCTCACAATAAAACCTTCCTTACAAAATATCAAAAGATAGAACTCAGATTAAATCTTAAAAGTTTGGGTATCCATTGCTAAGTATAATCACAATTGTCTAACTGCAACTCATGCCCAATCTTTTAAGATTTATTCTGAGCTCTAGCTTTTGTTATTTTGCGACGAAAGTTTTCTTGTGTACATCACTGAGAAAGAAAACATAATTTTTTACTTTTTAGGGCAATTTATTTACGAAAGTTATTTATTTTAAAAGATTTTTTAATATATTCTATTTTCTACTTTTCGATCATAAATTTTATACACTCTCCCGACTCTCGATCTCGAAACTCCAATCTCGAAACTCATCTTTCGAATATCGAATCTCGACTCTTGAATCTCCAATCATATCTTAGAATATATAGCAAACAGGAATGGTTGAATTGTGTAAAATTCGTGTACATGAGCGTAATTTGTCAGGAGCATTAGACTATACATAGGAGTAAGATGCTGGATGGAGAAATTGTCAAAGCTGTAGATTAATTGTCAAATGTGCTTTTGTTTTGTGAGCATATTTGGTCAACTTAAAATTCTTTTGTGAAATTTAACAAAAATACCGAATCAATTCTTTTCAAAACTATTTATCTTTGAACTTTATTTAGTGCAAAGTTTTATAGTGCCACTAATGCCTGTTAAAATCTTCATATCAATTAAAAAAACAGAAATGAAGTGTTCGGTCAGTGTTTGCAAATATAAATTGGATTATAAACTAGGGAATCCTGTTTGAGGCAACTGCACTACCTAAATTATCTTTTTTGTTAATAGAAGCAAAGATTTATGTATATAAATTAATTATGTGAATTGTTTCAGAATTAAGTAGAAAAAGAACATTTTTTACCACAGATGCTCCGCACAAAACCTTTGTTTACTTTTTGCAAATTGACACAAGTTGTTTAGAATAGGGATGGCGTGTAAATACATGTAAAAATGGACTACCAACACAACCAGGAATTCATTACGCAAAATCTGGCTTATCACCATTCCTGTTTGCTCTATATTCTAAGAATCATATCACACACGGCCAAAATTGGACAACCCACCTCCACCCCAAACCCCCCCGAAATGTAAGAATATCTTACCTCATTGGAAAGCTCTCCATTCTCTTATTCTAAATAAAAAACTCCATGTAAATTTGTCCACGTTTACTACCCTAAAACTTTTTCGTCACGAACGCCACTCTCAGGCGCTCAGACACAATGTTCTTTAGTCAGGGGCTTGTGAGTTGATAAAAGTTATCATAAAAGAAGACGAATATGAGAATTAGTGCTGCCAAGTTCCTTTATATATTGCCGAATTTGAGCAAAGAATTTGATCTCTAATTTGACAAATAACATTTTATTTCTTGCTCGTAAACTACCCAGCAACAAATGTTCTAGTTGATAGTTAGTGTTAACAATGCGAAAGTACAACAAGTACTAGCAACAAATGCTCCGAAAGCGATTTTCAACTTCGCCAATATTTCTGCAATCCATTTCTTATTCAATACAAAATTCCTTTGTGGTAGTGTATTTAATCCCCTTATTTGGACATATTAAAATTATTTTAGTGTGGTAATTTATTTATTATTATCATTTTTCCATATTTAATACCATGTTTAATTTGTTATAAATAACATAAAATTTGGCCGCCCAAATAGTTCAGATAGAAAGTCTCTCATAAGGGAGTCCATTCAGGTTTTGATGGAATTGGGATCCCAGGGTTTCGGAGAACATATTTCCAGAGTCATTAAGTTAGAATTTCTTCTTGGTACTTTGGTGCGAGCAATTGAAATTTAAACGATTGAAATATTCACCATATAACATGGTTCCCAAACGATGGGTCGGAAAGGTCATACCTTATTAATTTTTATACCATGTTATATCCCCGATACACCAACCTGCTAATTATGTAATTTTAAACGTAATTATTGATGTGACACACTGAAATATCGTAAGAGATTTGATGTGATAAGTCAGAATGGCAATAGAACACTTGAACAACTGGGTAGAGAATTTACTTAAATTTTGGTAATCTATTTATAAACTTTTTACCCTCCATAAATTAACGAAGAGTTTCTCTTCTTTTATACGTTTTTCTTTTTTGTAAGTATGGAATTTCACTAAAAGAACTCAGTTGCATTCTTAAAGAACAAAACTACTACGTGATTATGTCATAATATAGTAAAATAATCTTAAACTTTTGGTTAGATTAAGTTGGAGTGGTATGGTGGCAATCATGAAAGAATATACGATTAGCCACACCTAGACCATCACAATGGACCATAATGATGCCACCTTACCGCTTATTGGGACCATACCTGGAAATGATTACTCAGATTTAAGGGGCTCGTTGAAACCAGCCGCAAGATTTAATAAACCTTGCCAGGTCCCCCAAGTCCTTGTGTACCAATTTCCTCAATTCGTCTATACAGCCTGTGTAGAAGTCATTGTATGGAGCCTGTATGTGCTCTGGAAGATTGCCAAAGAAGCACGTCATTCCGATTTCGTCTTCCCAGGACTTAATCTTAATTCACCTATTTACTGTTCTCTGAAGTACCACGTATATAAAAGACTCTGAATTTTAATACATATTAATATATCCAGATTTTTACTTGGTTGAAATGTTTAATGAAATTTAATAGGTGCCTGAGTTCAAACACTTTATTTGCAATAGTTTCTAATGAGTCTTATCCTTTAACCCCTAAATATTTAACTAATATCCTGAACGCGTTATACATTTAAGTGAGGGGGAGATTAAATTTCGAATTTGAAATGCCCAAAATGAAAAAAAAGTAAAAACTCTGTTTACAATCTATTTTTCGAAAATTATAAAAACATAGAAAAGATCTTAATCTTTCAGAAAAATGTGAATTTCCCGGGTAAAAAAGACCGGAAAACTCGCATTTTCTTCATAATTCAGTAAGTATTTTCGTCCTCTAAATCCAAACTTCATTGCGAAAGTTATTTTAATGTATATTTTAGAATATTCCACGTACATTTAAAAGCGTTACAATTTGTTTTTATTTCTATTTTTTTTTGGTTTTTCATTTTTGGTAACCGAAATTTGATATGCCTCCTCACTTTGAAATTGTTTTATATTTGAAAAATTATAGACATTTTTATTTCGAAAGTATTCGAGCAGAAAGTAAATAAAATAGTTTTGAACTAAAACCGTAAGATGCATAATTTAGTAGGTAGAATAACCCACAAGAGTTAAATATATGTAGTTATTGTAAGTATATTATGTATAGTTCGCCTATACATTAGGTATAGTAAATAAATAATATAGTATGTATATGTGTGTTAAGAATTTGGCTGCACAATTAATATTAGAATTTTCATCGATCTATCTTTCCTGGAACAAAAACAAAAAATCCTGGAGCAACAAAAACAAAAACATCAACAAGAACAGCTACGGCGTCAACAACATCGGTTTTAGAGAAATTTTCGAAAAAAAATATTATTAATCCTTAATCCCCGTCCCAAACTCTAAGTCCTCATATCAACCAATGTTCCTTTTATTTACATACCATCCAAATTCAATGTAGTTTACTCAGTTGAACTGCTTATAACCATTTCATAATTTTTATTTAAGTTGATATTACTTTATCACTTACACTTCCACATACAATAAATATGAATAATATATATACACGCATATATAGATAAATTTGATTTTAATAAATAATTCTAATATATATCATGAATCGAATGACAATAATTATTAACAATAATAATTAAGTGAAATTCCTATTTTTTGAATAGTAAAATCCTAGAGTACGGATGTTACCAAGTTTTTTAAAGTGATATTTTTTGAATATGATACTTTTTTGCAAAGAAAATATATTTTTACTTTTGTTTTTGTAATTTTAAACTAATATTATTTAAATAATAAATATAAGAAAATAGGGCTGCTGTTTTTTACCTGAAGTTTTTGTTTTTCGTTATCGATTTTTGGTTTTTTGTTCAGCTGCCCATCACAGCTTGATTACAAATGAAATGAAATTGTTTGCAAAATATGCCGAAAATCATCAGATAAATTTTAAATTTTTCGATGCTTTTTTTAAAACTTTTTTGGTTTTCGTTCAAATCATATTTAAAATGCACAAAGTTTAGAGAAATTAAATTTACTACAGGGTGATCCTTAAGTTTTTTGTCAAAAATTTTTCGTAGTAAATAACAAATTTTATTTTAGCTACTTTTATTAAAAATATAAAATAAAAGCTGTGGCTAAGGTCCATTATCGCACCGTATTAAAATATATGCAAAGATGTTTGATTAGGTTTAAGTTGGAAGTGTGCCTGGACTCATTTTTCGTACACCGCTGAGAAGATTATCACTGTCAATTCTGCCTTTGCAGTGTAACCTCTATTTGCATACAGTGTTGGAACCTCAGTTTAAAAATGGAGTAGATTCGATAAGAACAATTTGAAAATGAAAGGAAAGTCTTATTTAAGGCGCATATTGGAAAATTATAAAGTGTTTTTGTTCTTTATGCGACAATGACAAGTGTCGTTGTTGATATACCAATTCTGGAACAATTTTGAAAGAATTTAAAGTTGCTTAATTCTGTTGCTTTTTTCAACTGCTTTTCATAGAAAGCTGTAAGTGAACTTGTTTTAACAAAACTATAAAATCACACTATTTTTGTCATTTACAAAATTGTCTAAATGTGAATTGCAAAACAGCATCTGCATTGAAAGAAATTTAAAAATTAAATTTAAAGTTTCCATGACGTATAATTTTTCTCATCACTGTAGGTCAGATAGCCAAAAACCTATACAGAGCACCATCAAAAGATTTGGAAATCCCAGTAGGTTATTGGATATATTTATAGGTGTATACAGTATTTCCAGACAATTGCACTTAATAAACATACACCTTTGTCGGACCATTATTGAAATATCAGAAACTCCAGACATCTACAAAGATTTATATTAGGTAATCGGTTTTTTTGAGTTTAGATACTGTATGAAAGTCCGAAATTAAAATTTCACGCACCCAAAATCAGGATCGCTCGAAATTCTGAGAAAAACAAATCCAAAAATTTTATTTTCTCGTACAGATAAAATTCCACTTGACCCGGAAACTGCCAAGTTGTATGACAAAAAGTGAACAAGATAACCTTCGTTGACAACATCTGATTTCCTCCTTCATCATCAAGAATGAAGTAGGCAATTTAGAGAATTTGTCGATACTCGATTTTTAAAAACGAGGAATCGTGACATTTTTGTTGTGGTGGTACCAGCGCGGTAAAATAAAATTGCGTTCGAAGGTACACTGACTGTGCTGTATTTAAAAGTTATAAATATATCAGTGGCGATGAATTATCATACCTGCGAAATCTCAAAATTAATGGGAGAGTGGGGGGGGGGGCTATATCTCCAGTCCCATGGGCAATATCTTCTAGATTTTTAAAGATATCTGAATGCTTCTTTTTCTAGTTAAGCACGTGTGAACTGCTTTTTCCTGTTTTTAATGTCTTCGGAGTTATAGGCCTTCAAAGTTCAAATTTGGAGTAAAAAAATTACTTTTTTTGTAATTCAAATGAAAATAATTTTTTTAGTTTTCGGCCCAGAAGAAAGCCCAAGCGGTGCTCCATAAGTCAGTCTTCATAGCACTCAAAAATATTTGACCGTTCTCAAGTAATAACGTAAAATATACATGCGTTATCTGAATTTCATTTTTATTATTATAATTTAATGTTTTCACCAGAACAAAGTCAAAAACAGGCAAATTCTTATATGAAATAACTACAACATTTTTCAGTAGCATATAACACCTACTTAATGTGAATTTGATTATCCATCGACTAGAAAAAGATTCATCCCGATATCTTAAAAACCTAGTATATTTTGGGAAATAAGTTGAAGCAGTTACTCAACATTGCAAAAAAAACTTCAAACCCCTTTTTACCGAGATTCATCTCCTCCTTTCATATGGCTATCCTAATTCAGGACACCCTGTATGTAAAATATTATACATTGCAATTATTTGAGTTGAATGTCTCATAACTATGTTTAAACCGTGCATTAATTATATCTAAATTATCTTTAATGCATGCGCGGATTCAGTCGTCCAGCAGATTTTCAGCATACAGGTGGATCCTGAAATTTCGAATTACCATAAATAAGATGCAACGGACCTAATGATGATCTCTGTGGAACTCCGCATAAGTACCATATAAGGCGCTACCAATTTTTTCCTGCACTGAATCTAAATGAACTAAACAGTTTTTTAATGGGACTACGATCAATACTGCCAATAGTCTTTATAAAATTAAGCAAAAACTGTTGCAAAAAGAGTATTTCTTTTATCGGAAAATTTTGTTCGTACTTCCAACTTAAAAAAAGAATCCCCACAGTTAACGCGTGATAACCTCTATTCATGAAACATTTTTTTGTTAACTACTATGAAAAAAAAAAAAAACATGCACATTGGTTGGAAGTCAGCAGGGGATTCATGAGATCTAGCTTATTGGGGCTACCACCTCATTGCTCGGGTACTTTTTTTTATCAATTCGTACGAAGAAGCATCATGTAATTATAGGCAAATATGTGCACTTGCAGATGTATAAAACTGTTTTTGTTGATGTAGGCTGAATGCATCAGGGTCTGCTCTCTTATTTGTAGATGACTGAAAAGTTTACCACACCTGATGCACTTCATTAAAGGACAGGAAGGTTTCAGTGAGCGATCCTTACTTTCTAGTAGGTTACTTTTGGCCTCCGTGCTTGGGATCTTCTCGTCCCCTGTTTACGAAATAAAACAAAAAGTATATAGGATCCTACTGTAATAGTGAGTGTTATATTTGATAGCAATTTTTACGCAATCAAGGCGTTCTAAGCAGGTACTCTCATTAAGCTTAAACTCATATCCACATATACGGGAAGATACATCCGAACATATTTTTGATAAAGACGTTCAGTGAAGGATCGTATACAACAGCGAAATAAACTTTGCAATTTGGTCAATAATGCGGTCGGTTAGGGTTCATAATTCGTAAATAAAAGTATTTAGAAGCTTGGCTCAGAATTTTTACCCACTGTTTATAGACGATTTTTATTCCGTCATAAATTAAAAATTAAACATGATCGAAAAAGTATTTTACTAAATTTTAGCAACAAATAACGTAACATACATTTTCATACTTAATTTCGGAACACCCTGTTAAGATCTTTTTGCTTTATAATTGAATAAGATGAGTAAGGCTTATGTAAACAATTTTTATTTCAAAAGTGCACTTGAATCAGCGCTTTTATAACTACTTACATTTAAAATTAAAATTAAAATTATTATGTTATGTAAAATAATATTTTTCAAAACAGCACCTTATCTCTGATTCTATAAAAGACATTAATAAAACAAAGACTAATATTAATACATTCAAGACATGATTTAATTATGACATAACGTCATCATTTATTAAATATTATTAAAAATAACAATAAAATAAAAAAATACAAAAAAAAAAATAGAAAATTATTAAGCACTTTTTCTAACGCAATGTTTCCTATACTTTTGTTTTTCTTTGATATCTAAACAAAACCAAAAAAAAAAACAAATCGCGTATTGATCCTCCTTCACCAACCACTACTACTACTACTATTACTACTACTACCAACCAAATATCGTTATTACTACTACTATAAATCACCATCAACCAAATCGTCTTGAAAATTATAAAAATAAAAAAAAAATTAAAAATTTCGACAAAATACAAATAATGGCGACGACATCAATGATTATAAAATATTCAGCTTTAAGAAGACTGTCGCCTATGATCCAACAACGAGCGACACATATAGGGCTCTTCAAGAAGAGGGTTATGGCGATTATGTACAGGAGATTCCTTATCCGGTTCAACCGAGGGTTTTCCGTCCGAACCGTATGGTTCCAGGAAAGGTAAGGTCGATGTTCAAGTTTTTATCGCAATTGTAGTTATTTTAGTTGATGACATTCATGCATTTCAATTGTTTTGTGTTTTTCTATTATAAGAATTTGGTAAGAAATCATTTTACAATATTTTTCATATTTTTAGAAGCCAATATCGCCCCGTCCAGCACCGAATCCTACATCCCCGGCGCATGTGAGTAAATTGAAAAACAAAAAAAAATATTATATTGATTGGCTTTGCTTAAGGATAAGGGAAACAGAGCTATTCGAAAAGTCATTTGAAAATGACAGCTTATAATTTATTCACCATTTGGTTTCAAACATTAAAACCATTTTTTACTATCTCCATTTTTTCTGCAAGCATGCTGTTCTCATTTCGCTTGTGACATTTCCATACAAATTTTAGCGCTGGTAAAATCGCAAGCAAAAATTTTACTGATGATTTGACTAGTGCAGTACGGAGTTCACTGGTAAAAAGTGAATGTTTCTCTATTTTAAGATAGGTGGCGCATTGTATGTCTCCACTTATTTTACTGAACATTTTAATATCTGTTTCTATGACAATTTTCAGATTGTTTTTTTAATTTATTGAAGGATTTAATTTTAATTAAAAATATTTAGATTGTTTTATTTATTTATTGGAGGATTTAATTCTTTTAACAAGTTTCAGATTAATTAAGCCCATCCTTAATTCTAAATTGTAAAAACGTTTATCTAAATTTTATAAACAATTTGAAGTTTTTCAGTGATAAAATTTTTAACATTTGCCACTTTCTTTTCTCTAAATTAATCAACGTCAAAATTTTACCAGCAATTTTAATGTGAAAAATTTGGAGGCCGCGTTAAATTTCACTTTGCCCGAACATTTAACGCTGGCAAAAAGTTGACGTAAGTTTTATGTGGAGAAAACGAAGTGACAGTTGTTGAAATCACAATTAATCCGAAATATTTTTAAAAATGTTAAGTGATTATTATTTATCATCATATCGACGACGAATTTGTTGCTGCGGCAGGTCTAAGTGTGTATCTTCGTCGAGGAAATCCACGGAAAAAAACTCAATAAACTCGCTTTGTGAGCAATCGAAGAAATGTCACAGTTTTACCAGCATTTTAATGCTCCGCACATTAAAATGGTCAGTAAAATGTGCGGAGACATACAAAACGCCATCTATCTTATAATAGAAAAAATGGCACTTTTTACCAGTGAACTCCGTACTGCAAGACCGCAGTAAAATTTTTTCTTGCGATTTTACCAGCAGTAAAATTTGTATGGAAATGTGACTTTTGAACTCCGTACTGTTTTACTCGAATTCCGTACTAGGCTTTACTCAATTTTTTTTTCAATATTGGTGAAAATATTCACGATGTTCGTCGATCGTACTTCCCAACCTTTTATGAAAGAAAACAAGATGGGATTTGTATCCAGGCAATGCGAGAAAAACGGAATAATTTGCACGGAATTTTTTTTTAAAATTAGTGGAAGCAGTACAATTTTTTTAACCATGGTCCAATATACTTCTTTCATATTTAATAGTTTCAGTCAAACAGCAATACGAAAATTTGAATAGAAATATTTTTTTTGGTACCTAGAAAAAGTGCATTACTTCATACTCATTCTATTTATTATCAGTTTTTTACTAGGCAGTTTTATTTTTTTTTACATTACATTTCTATGGTGTTTGATCAAAAGTACATAAGCCTAAAAATGTATTTTGGGGCTACGTATGTTTGAAGTAGGTATGGCGTACAGGACCGTTCATTTTAATCATGTTGATGGAAAGTGAAGTTATCTAGTTAGTGCACAACTATAAAATTTTTATTTTCATATATTTTGATATACATAAATCCAAAGCGCCATTTTTGCAGCTATGTACTTTTGTCCAAATATCATAGATTTCTCAATGGTCGTCACTAGAACTATAGTCCAGTTATTATAGGATTTTGAAAATGCAAGTGAACCAAGAAGGCTGATTTTTAAATATTGTGAAGTGGGGCTTAGAAAAGCTTAACTTGAAATTGTCGACGAATGTGCTTTCTCCACCATCTTGAAAAAAGTGGTAAATTTTGTTTTTTTTTGGGATAACTCGGCTCTCCGACATGATACGAAAAGTGCGATTATATGCTTTTTTCTAGCTCTTTTAAGCTGCACAATTTAGGTCATATGAATTTTTCACCTAGCGTTGGTCGTTGTTGAGATATCGGACGAGAAATTAAAAATTGAATAGATTGAAACTTGGTTTTTGCTGTTTTCTTCTTTCTCGTGATACATATTGAAAAAATGTCCATTATCAAATTTGTAGAGCATATTAATACCTACAATGTCATTTCTTTTTGTTTGTACGACTTTTGGCGCGTCACAATGTGAGGGGTTAAGAAAGTAAAAAATTAAGAGACTGTAAAGGAAAATATTAAAGTACAATGAAAATAAATAAAGAAGAGTCGCACGCATGAAATTTATCAGCAAATATGTACATGTTTTTGTGTTGTAGAAGATGAAAATGAATGGAGGTCCAGTTTTATTCTCCAACTAGTTTAAAGCATCATAATTCCATTCTCGACAACATTATTTTCCTTCGGGCTTTTAGCGGGTGCGATACCCATCGTCTTTTTTCAATATTAGCAAATCAAAATTCATCAACACTCTTGAAAAGTATCCGGAGCTACGGTCGTCGGTGGAATTATTTAAACAAGAAAAAGTCGATCCGACGGTTTTCTGACTTCCATAGGAAAATAATTCCACATCGCCCTATATGGCGGTAATCAGCAGGAAAAATCTATGAATGTTTTACGATTCCACCACTTCGCTAAATCAGTGACTAAAAATATGTTGAACCATCTCTTCCTACTCCCACTAACGAAAAGCGCAGTACGCCACCATATATTCCGCACACATCAGCAGGTGCTAATGTGGCTAGGTTTCTACAAGGATTTTCAGGAATGGGGTTGGCAACGAACAAATCATGGATTTGAACCAGTTATCGGCACAGCTGAATCCACGTCACCTGAGCTTTTAAAGCTCGTATCGTGCAAGTGCAAGGGAAAATGTGAAGCTGCCTGTGGGTGCAGAAAATCAGGAATTGTTTGTTCCATTATTTGCCTCAATTGCAGTGGGCAAAATATGCAACAACGTGGCCAGAGTTGATATCCTGCTCAGCGACAATGATGAGTATGATTCGACCATGTGTGGTTGAAGAATCTCCAAAATTCGATCAGTATTCCGAGCAGGAAGACTGTGACCCAGGACTATCAAAATGAAGAAAAATATAGATATGAAAAACGGACCTCTGTTCAAATTCATCTTCTACAACACAAAAACAATTATTTGCTAATAAATTTGATGCGTGTGATTCATAATTTTGCTGCTTCATTTATTTATATTGTACTTTAATATTTTCCTTACAAGCTCTTAATTTTTTACTTTCTCAACCCCTCACATTGTGACGTACAAAAAAAATCAAAAAGGAATGAAGCAGGTATTAATATGCGCTACAAATTTGATAATGGACATTTTTTCAATATGTATCACGAGAAAGAAGAAAACAGCAAAAAACAAGTTTCAATCTATTCAATTTTAATTATCATCCGATATCTCAACAACGACCAACGCTAGGTGAAAAATTCATATGACCTAAATTGTACAGCGTAAAAAAGCAACAAAAAAGTAGGATAATCGCAATTTTCGTGTCATGTCGGACAGCTGAGTTATCGCAAAAAAACAAAATTTACCTCGTTTTTCAAGATGGCGTAGAAAACAAATCAATTCAGCTTTATCGGTTCACTTGCATTTATATGCCTTTTTTCCGCCGTAATGACTGAACTACTATACTATTTTACTGTTTTAGTATCATAGCCACAGTAGGCCTACTATTTGTGATCTTGAAGAGGAGTTGAGCTGTGTAGCTTCTTCCATGAATTCATTCTAACCTTTAATATTAGCAATTTTGTGTCAGAAAACGTATTTATTTTGTAGTAATTATATAGTATATTACCCTATCCTTGAACAGATGACATTCTGCAAAGTCGAACGATTTTTTGATCCGAAACAAAAACCATGTTTCGAGTTACACAATAGATGCCACCCTGCCACCCATTGCATGAAAGCTGTTATAATCAACCAATAATTTGGATGAGGATCATTCATATGCGCTGGAAAGATCCACAGCTGCGATTTTCGCTTGCCTTCTGGCTCATAGCATTAAATCCAAGTTTCGTCACCTCTAACAATGTCTAAAAACTGTTTTTTTCTGGCTTTAGTGCAATTTCTCGACCAAAGGTGGTGCCTTCTGGTCAAATAATCATTTCAGTTCTTGCCGATCACTATTGTCGAGTTAAATTAAGTGACTAAACGTGAGCACCTGTCATGTGTGGGTTAATATCACGGTGCTCTTTACACACATTACCGCCTCGTTGACTACCAGTATAACCAAGAACATGCTTGGTATTCCTACTGGTAGAAGACGAACTTATCTAAAATTTCAGCCGATGTTTGGGTCACAGCACCCGATTGGTTTAGCGCAACTCCACGCGGAGTTCAAATATCCTAGCATGAATAACGTCAAAGATCATACTTCCACTCTTTGGTCTTTGTTCATTACAAGACGATGAATCAGCTGCAAATAGAAGAATGATCGTTAATCGTCATACCAGTCTGTAATATTATTCTCTGTCCACATATGGGCTAACCATAATCACCATGCTATTCCCACAAGGTAGTCTCCCTTTCTCGATATGGAAACAAGTTCCATAAACAACCTGCCCCGTGGCAAAGTTAACTTAATGATAGTAATCCTACGTTCTCTCGATTTTTGATTTTAACTTGTTGTCTCAGTCGCACTACAATAGTGCATAGCCAAGCTCTTTTCACCCATTCATGCAAAAGACGAAAGTATTTGACATTACCTGGTTTTGGTCTAAAAAGCACGAAAAATTTCCAATTTTGTTCGGCTGTGTCCTATCTTCTTAATAATAGGCTATCTTTGCCATGGTATCAGATTAAGATTAGGCTTCGTTAGCAAAACTGCAAATGGTTATTTCCAGTAGATTCTCCATACATAATCCATAAATGAGACTGGTTATATCCATCAAGCATAATCAGCCTTCCAGCAAGGACTATTAGGAGATAAGATTCGCCCTATTGAGCACTGGAGAGGCTAAAAGATTATCATTGCAAATTTATAACTATTATAATTACTTGATGTATAAAACCTACTGTTATGCACACATAAACTAATCAGCCAATCTCTCTTCCACAAGCAATTGTAGATGAGATCTTGTTTCTACCAGATTAATATGCGCATATAACAGCCATCTAGCATGATTTCATCACCCCTTACTGTAATGCACAGTACTGCAATAAAAGTACACCAGAAACCTTTGATTTAGGGTTTCACTTATAATTTTGTAATTTGCTCGTCGGCGATCAACATTTGTGCGCAAGTAACTTCCGTGTATGCTGTCACTCCACAGCATAAATACCTACCACAATGCCTACCGTATGAGATCCAATCCGCTCTCATTTCAACATTTTATCCAACATTTCAACATTATACGTCGTCATCTATGTAGAGGTGTATGCGAAAGTTCCCCTTATTCATCAAGGTAACATTGCGCATCACAGAACTCCTTTTACGTCTGCTAAAATGTTGTCGAGCAAGCCGTTTTTTAAATTATAAAAAACTATGGCTCCAAAATTTTTAGGTGTTAATATTGTTTTTACGAACTGCCTTTTTTTAGCAGCGTGATTGGGCTCTATGAAAGATGGAGGATAAACGCATGCAATGATATAGGTACTTAAGAGGAGTCAGTACCAATATTTGCAAGTTGCATACATTTTTCAATGCAAATTTTTTGGCAGACTATGATTTATATCTTAAATTAAAGGTAATGAAGAAGTCTAGTTAATAACGTCGGCAAAAATTAAAAAAAGTGTATTGGAATGGGGATATTAATTAGCTCGGAAACTTGTAAAAAATGGTAAAAATTGAAGTCTTTTAAATCAAATTCCTGTTAGTAGGTATTCTCATTTCTTTAGATTGGGACTATTTCAGAAAGATAAAGCCTAGATTTAGCAAATAACGTCGAGCTTTTTTAATTTTTAGTACTGCTTTTTTTAATTATTTGCCTCTATAGTACTTGTTTTTCTTTTCCCGACATTTCACCGACTAGAAATTGCAATGTTTATTTGAAAGTTGTTTAAATACAAAGCAAAATAGCATATTTAACAATTATGGGCAAAAACAAATTTAGGATAGTTAATTCTCGTTAAAAATTTTCAATTTATGTGAACTGCAAATTTTCATTTGTTGTCTTAAATTGTATGGTTTTGTCGGATGTTGGGTTTCTGTCTTTTGCGGTAGATGTCTCTAATGTGCTCTGTGGTCTACATAGGTCTAGACTAATTTTATATGAATTTTCTCACTTTTAGGACACAAACCTACTTATAGGAAATTTTATTACCTACAGGTTCGCTGGTATCTAAATTGAGTACTGACTCCTCTTAAGCGTTAATTAAAAAGAAGGAATGTTAATTTGAATAAGTTTCAGAACGAGAAAAAGTAAAGCGTAGTCATATAAATAGTGATATTAGCGACCTCTTTTGATGAATAGAACTATGCTACACGGTGACACACTCTACCAGTCTACAGGTTCCATTTATAACTGCACCAGTACAAGAGAACACACCTAATTAATTAAATATTTTTTCCTTTTTTTTTTGATTTTGTGAAATTTTTTTATCGAGGTCGTTTCATTCTGTCTCTATCAATGTTTTACTTAATCGCGAATTCCATAAAAGATTTAATTAGTAATTCAAGATAATTTCCAAGTTCAGACTGAACACTTTTTTAATTCCGAAAAATTCGGAGTTTAGGTAATTTGGAACTTCATATTTTCAGTACTTCACGATGCACCCATTATGCATTCGGTGTAAACAATTCAACGGCAAAGTGGGAAGTGAAATCTTTCCGTTCCAATATATTTCAACGTGAACATGTATTTTCGAAATCAGCTGTATATAAAAATCAAAAAGTGTTTGTATTGGTTGGTGTTATTATAGAAAGGGTCGTGCTTTTAGTCAATAGTTGCTACGACATTTTGGTTTCGAATTTAAACAATATAAAGAAATTAATTACATATATATTTTTCTCTAAATATAAAAAATAATATGCAACCATATTGAAGAAAAGATTTAATTAAGAACTGAAATTTCGAGGGATATTCCCTTAGACCCAGTTTAGATAAATCAGTCAATATGCTGCCTCGGCCGTACGAAATCTGTAGGTAGGGTGATGCTTTCTTCCTGCCCAAACCATCATCTTATAAACAAGTTTTCGTGAGGCAGACGCACTTTACTCACCCGTTTAAACAGGGTCATTCATATTTTTGCTTTTAAGCCGGTTAATTTAAAAATATCGGAGCTCCACCTGTTGTAATGTAGATATCGAATTTTGCTTCGAAACAAAAGCCCTGAAGAGAACTTTTTCGAGAACTGCAATGTCAAAGTGGACAAAGTTTCTACATTGACATTGCCGTTTCTAAATGAGTAAAAGAGAAAAGAGATATGTAGACATAAATTTAGCAATAGTAAAAAGAGATTCACTTTGTCATTGCCGTTGAAACGTTGTAAAAGCAATTTAACGCTGTCCTTTAGCACTTAAGCCTAGCACTGAGACCCAGGCTAAACTAAATTTGTGCGAATCTCCATTATTGTGCCGTTTTATTAGCATATAAAATATGAAAGCGGAGATTCTGAAATGAGAGATTCTAAAAAAAGGAGAAGATGAAGCATTTTATTATTTTGCTGACTCTTTTCCAATATGTTGATATTTTCACAAAATTTTGTAATTTTCCGTTGTTGACATATCTCAAGAAGCATTGCCCGGGGCCGTTAAGTCCAAGCTAAATTGGTTGGAGATTAATTGGTGGTGCCACCTCTAATCAAGATCAGTGTTAGTGTTTTGACTTTAGTAGGTATACTATAGTTTCACTAAAATACTGGATAAATTTTCACCAATATTTCTTAGCGTGCTAAATTTTATATGAAAATTTAGTTTAGTTTATTACAAATAGCATATGTTTTTGTGATTGTGACCACTGAACGCGTTATTTTATTGCTTTACGATTGGACACCATCAATTTTTATATTCCTCATTCTCAATTTCACATGCATTCCATTTTATTTTGTCCATCATTAGACTAATCCGCCTTTACGTTTTCATAAATTTAACAACAACGTGTTACTTTTTGTATTGAAGAGATGTCCAAATTCATAGTTTGGAATTTCTAAAAATCAAAATCTTACAAAAAGTAGCAAGAAAATTCAGAAATTGCGTTAAAATAATAAAACTCGCTTGCACTTTCTCATTAATATTTCACTATTGATATTCTTATTCTATAATATTTCTTTTGTTTTTTTGTTACTCGAAACAGCTAAACTCAGATGACCCAATTCATCAGAGCGGCTCGTTTAAACGTCTGATGTACAGCGTACTAGGTGAAACTGACTACTAAATATTTATAAAAATTACAACAGAAGAAAAAAAAATATAAGAAAAACTATCGACGTCCACAACTTTACTAAATATTTTCGAAATAATATTTACGGCTAAAGTAAACATAATAATGTGAAAACATCTAATATAATACGACTTCGAAAAAAATGTAAATTGTTCTTAAGTTTATGTAAACATTTAAAGTAAAGTAAGTGATTAAAAAATAAATTAAATTAATTTTTGATTTTGTAAGTTAAACGATATCCAAAGTAGCTGAAAGTGCCTAAATGTAATTCTAGAGTATGCTGTACGCTATCATGTCAGATGTAAAACTTAGCCTTAATTCTAAAAGTAAATAATTAAATTTATATCTTTTCGGGACAGTGGAGAAGAATGAATACACCAACAAAAATATTTAAAAACTTGTGCAGCTCGTGTGTAAAATAAATCACCAGAATAAAGAAAGCAACAATAACACTTTAATATTTAGAGAGTTTATAAACTAAAACTAGCAATAATAAAAATTGTTTTTAATTATCTTTATTTTTCTCTCAATTTGTTTTCTGTTTGTTTTCATTTTATTGTCAACAAACGAGTGAAATTTCTAGTCACATTATTTACCTACGTAAAAACTTTTGACGTTTTTCGTTTCGTACTAGCTTTATTGAAAATATTTTAATAAAATGACAGCGTGGAGTGTTTATAAGAAAAACATAAATTGTATATTTATAATCCGCAGCTTCTGTTGATAAGATATTATATTGTAATAAATATAGAAAGCAGAATTCATAAGTAAAATGAAAAAAAAAACTTACAAAGTTATAGAATTGATTTATTTATTCATTTTTGTTTTTGCTTTAGTCAAAATTATAGGCTTTTCATGAAGGCAAAATCACTTCAATCGATATGATAAGTCAAGTCAAAATATTATTGTAAAATACCTGCAGCGAATTGTTTATATAATAAATTTAAAAGAATAAATATTTATTTTTGTGGAAAAAATTACGATTTTTTATTTAGAATTTCGAACAGGATATTCGTGTTTGGATACTGATAGTGAGCGGATATAAGACTATAGAACTCTAGTTATTGAGGCTTGATGTTTTTTCAAAATATTTACTTCTCTGTTACTCACTGAAAATAAAATACAGAAATGGTTCGAACTTGAAATTTTGTCATTTTTCATTTCACCTTGCTTAATTAACCTTTAAAATACAGAGTGTGGGTTTTGGGGATCACCACTTTTTTTTTAATCTTGCTTTAACTTTTCTTCTATTTTTTTTTTATTTTTTGTATTTGAAGCCATTTAGCAAATTATGTATTTTTCAAATTATTAATACGATTAGAAAAAGTCTTTTGGGTTATAATGTACAATGTTTAATTTTTTAGTTAAACTAGTTTACGGGGCAGAAAACCATTAAGTATATGTATGTGAGCTTTTCTAGGACCCAGTGACTCAGATGATGATGATACTTTTGACGACACCTTCAAGTCCATTATCCAGAGAGACAAATTTCTTTTTGACCAGAGTATTCGACAAAGCATTTTGGCAAGTCGCAAAAGATGCATAGGTTTTTGGTCTATTGTCAAAACCATCAGAAACAACTTTATCAGTTCCTCCTCTATACGCCAGCGGCGGATACAAGGCGGAGCCCCCCCCCCCCCGCCCCCCACCGCTTAAAGTAAAAATTTATTCTCTAATCAAATAAAATCAGAATATATATATAAAAAAAAAATCGTTTTAAAAAAGGCTGCTTCTAAATTCATACTAATAAATAGAAAATAATTTCTTCCTTCACAAAAGTTCTTAGAGTTTCCCTTCATTTTATATTTTAATTATATATTGAAATTATATTAATATTTATTTCTGTATAATATTTAAAAATTTCAAGGTACAAAAAGAAAGCAAAGTCTGAGCAATCTGATGTTTTCAAAAAATTTGTATATTTGTATTTAATGGAATATATCATCTGTATATTGAAAAGTCGTAAGTGCAAATTTTATGATTTTAGTAAATCAACTTTTAAGCCTTCAAAAATAAAAACTGTATGATAGTAGTTTTTCGCTTTACTTTGTTTCATTGATGTTCCAATTAAATGATAAAAAATTCGTATTACTAGGTATTGTATAATTATTATCGTTAACTAATATAAACCGGAAGGAAAACTTTATATGCCCAAATTAGTTTTGTTAAAATTAATTACTACCACGTACAATTTTCTAAAGAAGATCCAATAAATAAATATAAATATTATTTTATGGTATCAGATAACTCAATGCCTTCGAATAGGCTATAGAAATTCTTAATAGAATCATACTGCATATACTACTACTCAATCAATTATAGAAACTTCTTCCAAAATTTATTAATTTATTTTAGTCTAAATAAAGCCTGAAAATATGTTTTATCCTGCTTAGACAAAAAAGGCGGCAAATCTTTCATGTTCTTTATTTTTAGAGTTCGAAGAAAACCTTTCTCTGGTCTCATAAAGAAGTTGGCTTTAAAGATCCGATCAATCTCCAGGCTGAAGTTTTGTATTTAAGCTTAAAGAGATCATCTTTTCCATAAATTAAAATCGTCAGTTTTGAAAACGGAACCTACATCAAAGGAAAAGACAACTCAGTTGCAGACTCTTTCTCCCGTACATTTGCAAACGAAGCTCTGGACTGTTCTTCCATTAAATTCGATCTCCCCACTTTAGAAAAGCATCAGAAGAACGATTCCGAAATACGGACTTTGCTGAATTCTGCACAACAAAAATGAAAAATCAAATTAGAGAGGAAATTCTTCCAGCTTTTCAAGATCCAATCTGGTGCGAAGTGTCAACAGAACATGTTAGACGTATCATTCCAGCCACTCTCAGAAAGTCTGTTTTCACGTCACTTCATTTACTCTCACATCCTGGGATTCGAGCATCTCGAAAACTAGTTTCCACGCGTTACTTCTTACCCAAAATGAATATCGACATCAAGGCATGGGTGCAGGAAAGCGTACAATGCCAACAATCTAAAGTCCACAGACATACCAATAGTCCACATGGGGAATTTCCCATCCCCAATGCCAGATTCGAACATCTCTACATGGACATTATTGGCCCTCTGGAACCGTCACACGGATTCACTCACATATTAACGGTGGTGGACCGTTTGCAAGGTGGCCAAAAGCCTATCCTCTAAGGGATATATTAACTTCCACTATCGCCGTGACATTTGTTAAGGAGTTTGTGTGTAGATTTGGCGTACCTTTGCGGGTAACCACTGATCAAAGAAGTCAGTTCGAGTCTCAGCTCTTTCAGCAGCTGACTGAGCTCCTCGGCACCCACCGAATTCGAATAACAGCCTACCATCCACAGACTAATGGAATGGTAGAGCGCTTTCACCGCCAACTCAAAATCGCTTTACGATGCAGGCAAGCAAATTCTGGATGGAGTGATGACTTACCCATAATTTTGCTAGGGATTCGCTGCGCTTTCAAACCCGATCTAAAATACTCGCCATCGGAACTAGTCTATGGGCAGCCGCTCATGCTTCCATCCGAATTCTACTCTTCTAATCAGAATGTAACGGATATAGAACAGAACCCCGTTACTTCTCAATTAGTGAAGAGAATAAACTCCTTTAAGCCAACTCAATCACGAAAATCGAATACACTCACGTACATCCCTAAACAACTGAAGGACTGCGATCAAGTTTTTGTACGTATTGAACAAATGAAAGGAGCTTTAAGATCACCCTATGAAGGTCCCTATGAAGTAATACAAAAATTAAGAAAAAGTTTCATCGTTAACATTAGAGGAAAAAATGTCAATATTACCATTGACCGTTTAAAGCCGGCCTTTACAGCAGAATCTAACGACATGAAAATATCAAATAAAATTAAATTTTGTTCTATTTAGATCCTTATATTTTTGCGTCTTCGACTGGAACTGACAAAAAAAAACATCGATTATCGAAGCTCGTGCAAAGTATCATCAGACGCATTGAATTCGAGTCAGTCGTTACTCAACAGCAGCATTGGTAGTTAGGGAGGCCTCGCGTGATTCCATTAGAGTACAGTTTGATTTGAACTTTTGTCAATTTTATGTTTTAGTTTTTAGTAGTGAAGTAAAGATTGATTAAAAGAATTGAAATACGTCTTCATCAATTACGGGGCCCTAAACTCTAACGTCCTCAGGAATCCAACCTAATAGCACACAACAGTTATTCATGGGATGAAATACTTAGTACGCTAAATTTTGTAATTTGGCAAGTGCGGTTATAGGGGGCGATATGGGCGATCGCCCCCCTAGAGCAAATGTCTGGGTCCGCCCTTGTCTATACCTTCACTACCTAACAATGGTGCAATGGTGAAATGGTTGTTGACTCCCTATAAATAAGGCTAATATTCTGGCTGCTAGATTCGCTTCAAACTCTCGTCTTCCATCCATTTCACAAACACCTGTTTTGCATCTCCCTTGTGGATGTGTACAAGAGCCAATACACATCCGTATGAGAGATATGTTCAAGGTCCTTAAGGGGATCGACGTCTCCAAAGCAGCAGGACCTTATTGTTTTTCGCCCCTGTTAATTAAAAGCTATGTCTCATTCTTGGCTAAACTATTCTACTTGTATTATTCGACAAGATTCTTTACAACTGCTTGGAAACCAGCCCAGGGTCAGCCAAATCCCAAAAAAAAGAGAGGGTAGCGATCCCTAAAATTATCGACCAATTGCAATCACCTCGACTCTTTGCAAGGTTTTTGAATTTATTATTAACTCCAAATCAATGAAGTATCTCGACATCAATAAGCTCGTCTGGAGACTTATTGAATTTTCTTACAAAACGTTGGAATGTAGTCGCCACAATTTTTGTGATTACAAAATCTTCGCCCTAGATATTTCAAAGGCCTTTGATAGAGTTTGGCATTCTGTACTTTTAGCCAAACGTAAAGCACTTGGTCTCTCCCCTCCTCTTCTGTGTTACATCTGAATGTCACCCTATAAATGCCGGTGTATCTCAGGGCTCTGTCATCTCTCCGTCTCTCTTCCTATATTTCATTAGTGATATGCTTTCCCTCACATTGAATCCTATGCACAGCTTTGCCTTGATTTAGCTTACTCCTTTGATACTCTTGTAGACTCCAGAGGGAATGCCGCATGTATAACTCGGGATGGTATGACATGATAATAACGATCTTTACAATTACCTCGTTTGGGTCAAAGAGAATCGCGTCGAATGCAGTGCATTTTTTTAAAACAAGGTCACTACTTAACCACTCCTATTTCATTTGACAGACCATTAATTTCCGATTCCCCATCATTAAGAAATATTTCAGCCTGTCAAATCTAGCGCTCCTCTACAAATCCTATATTAGAATGAAAATAAATTCCCACATCTGGACCATGGCTGGTTGCACAGCCTTAGCTTCATTGGATATTATCAAAAAAAAAAGCCTTCAAACTCATTTGAAATGTGGCAATAACTTGTCGTATCGACTTGTTCGAGCTCTGCTGTAATGTCGAATGCCCTTGCTTCCTTATCGTTACATGCATGGTCAATATTCCTTCCAATGAAATATCTAATCTGATCAGTTGTAGATTATTTCCTGCACGCAATACTCGCGTTACAAGCCGAGCATATCCTTTCACCCTTCAAAATACTTTCGGCCGTAGAGTAAAATTCCGTGATGCTTTCTTATCCAGAACTGTGCGAATGTGGAACAATCTGCCATCTTTTGTTTTTCCTTGGGCTTACAATCTGCGAAAGTTCAAGAGTGACATACATCAATATCTCCTTCCTGCTGTGCTGTGCTTTGAATCATAGGGTACCGTTGAGCTTGGTTTAGTAATTTAAAAAAAAAGTTACACATGAAACTAAAAAAATCCAAGAATATATGCAGACTGCAGACATATATGTATGTTGTAAAATCTGGATGAGTGTAGAACTCAAAGCCACCTCAAATGACGTGTAGATTTGCGAATAATATTATGCATGAGACGCCGGGTATATCATACTTCACTAATTCTGTGAAAGAAATCATCGATGTATTCAATGTGATCCTAACAGAAAACATCACACAGAAAAGCTATTCTCACACTAGTGAGGCAGGCTTTCAGGTGCAGGGTGTTGCAAAAGTATGGTTGTATACGCCAAAAAATTCTCATTGAGTTTTGCCGCACATTGCGTTGTTTCCGAGTTATGTTGGCAACACTGTTTTGTGTACTGGAAGGTGTAGACTTTTGTAATATTGATAATATTTGTTCGTTTCCAAAGTAAGAAATTTGTAAAACAAAGCACACAAATTCCAATTTGACATTTTGCTATATCGAAAGTATCGTTGCTGGATGAATCTCTTTAAAGTGAAACATATTGTCAATTAAACAAAGTTTATTTCAGATTTCTAGGCCTCTTACTTCCTGAGATATACATTGCAATTCAAAAGTCTATACTTTTCAGTACACAAAACAGTGTTGCCAGCATAACTCGGAATCAACGCAATTTGCGTAAAAATTCTAAAACAATTTTGTTCTTAACTCGGTCCCACCTACCTAAGTTTGGCATGTGTAATCATACTTTTGCAACACCCTGTATATGATGAATACAATAAAAAAAAAATTCTGAAAATCCAAAAAATTGGAAGGTCTGACTAAGGCTGAACTTGACGCAGTTTCTGTAGTTCTAACAAGTAAAAAAGCTAGAATTGGTCTAAGACCAATTCTTATGGTACCCTATATGAATGTCCGTATGAAATTTCGTATGGTCACCCATTTGAGCAATTTTAATTTTTGCAGTGGTTTTTCGCATATATTTTTAGAACCGTTCGTTAGACAGATAAAATGATTATAACAAATTTTATAGGATTTCATATTCTGAAGAACGTTTTGGTATAATAAAAATGTCTAGGACTGATCGTTTTCACAGTATACGTAAAAAACCTAAATTTTTATATGGCAACACCAAGAAGGAGTTGCCTGATTTATTCCATTTTTGAAATTTTATGTGCTATTGCTATGGAAACACCATGATTAATAAGGAGACAAACAAATAAAATGGCGGCTATGAGAGAAATCTGGGATTCTTTTGTATAAAACTGCAAAAAATGCCTTTTTCGTCAATACATAAAATCTAAACCAGGAAAATTTGGTTTTAAAATTTTGGCATTGTTACATGTGAAGATGTCATATCTGTATAATATGCAGGTTTACATGGGAGAGCCTCTGGGGTCAACTGAGAAAAATTAAGGGCAGTGTATAGTAAAAGACCTACATTTATTATCAATTTTTGCCTGGTAAAATTTATACTTGTTCAAGAAGGCTTTTGTTGGCTTCTCCGGCACAACAGTAAAAGCGAAAAATTTTTATATTTGTTATTTCATCATACAACTTATTTGATTTTGGGTAGAAAGTTTCAAGTCTCGGTTTTTACTCATCAACAAGTCCCAAATAGAGAAATTGAGAGAAACCTTCTTAAAACACCTAATGAAATCCTTATTTGGTTCAGGAATGCTGTAATTACAGATAAATTTTTACCTCAACAGATTTAGCAGAATTTTTACTTAGAAAGACCTTAACTCTTCTTGGAGTTGTCTGCAAGAATAAAACAGATACTCCGAATGAATTAAAATATGCACGCAATTGTGAATTATTTTCATCTAAATTTGTTTTACTGTGAATGTCACAATGATTTCATACATCTTCCATTTCTAACATAGAGCATAGAATAGCAATACATTTGTAATTTACGTTGAAAAAAATCCCAAATGAAAACTTTCACATTTAGCTAAAAGGAAATTGTTTCTCCTATCTCTCTCTTGACCAAGAATTAGCTAAATCAAATATGCATAGCCGAATACTAAACGCTAGATATATTCCAAATTTAAGGCGGGCTTTAATAGCTTGTGGGTTTGAAAAATCTAAGAGAAGACAGAAGAATCAGGATTTGCCTCTGAAGGACGAAGAGACCCACTTCTGAAATTGGAAACAAACGTGGACGATGTGTCATGTTTTTGGGAAATTCAAAACTACCAGCACACCAATATCATCCTTATGTGAAGAAACCTTGAGTAGTGCAGATTCGCAGCTGTTGTTTTCACGAGAACTGGACTGAACTTTCATCAAGAGATTATTAGAAGCCAAATATTTCGCAAATTTGATCAAAATTCAGCGTTAAAACGATAAATATAGATTCGAAAATAAACGATTTTCTCAAGATATTTTTGAAGGAGATGGCAACGTACAGATAAAGTGATTTCGATAATTGATCAACATTAAAGGCCTAGAGATTGGCTAAAAGATTTTCCTTCTAAGGAGGTAAAGATATCCCATAATATATCTGGTATACATACGGATGCAGGGAAGACAACAAACCAGACACCTGGAAGTGGAGCTCTTCCGTCAGCTTGATTTCTCACTATCTATTTTTTAGGCGAAAGTCAAGGTTGGAACTCAGTAAAGCAGAAACAGGGGTTACAAGAACTCCAACATCTACCTTAGCTCAAACACCCAAACTGCGCTCCTGGTTCTATCCTCTTAGAACTTTGAGTCGAAACTAGTCTGGAGTTGTCACACGAAATTCCAGCTGCTTTCTAAGGACAACAAAGTAACCTTGCTTTGGGTGTCTGGACATGAAGGTGTGGACAGAATCAGGGGCGCACCGAGAGGGGGGACGAACGGGACCAGTCCCCCTCCAGAATATCAGTTTTCTGAACATAATTTACAAATTACGTATAAAATGTGGTCTGTATATTATTACAAAGTCCGATAAAATAAAATAAAACCTTTTAATCTACAATAGCCGTCCTTAAGTGCTCAGATGGGTGCAGGACGCGACTTTAGAGCCCTATTTTCCGACTCGTTAGGACTTGGAACACCTATGCCCCCCCCCCCAAGCCAAATCCTGGGTGCGTTACTGGACAGAATTAAAAAGCGGCTGATCTGGGTAAAACCGGTGTCTCACCACTCCGCATATAGGCCTCTACTCAACATTTGGCCTATAAAAAAGTCAGGGGAACTATAAAAATTTGGAGTACATATATGCAACTGGCATAGTGCGTCCGAGGCAGCTGATGGAATCTTGCACCCTCACTCCTTTCCAAACGCGCAAACTAATTGGTCGTAGCTGGTAATCAATCAGGCTGTTAATTAATGCAGTAACTGCATTGCAGTTGCTTCCTGTATTTTCTGAAGACTCCACCAAGCATATTACATTCGAGTATTCTACGCTTGCAGCTTTAAGGTTGTAAATTACTGGAGAACAATTTATCACTCTAAATAAGAGTTGCAAGTTAATCCCAAGGACAAAATCGAGTTCGCAAAAATGCCTAACTAGCTTAACTTAACCTTAGCCTCAGCCTAACCACTTTAGGGGAGGACACAATAGATCAGAACTATTGTCGCAGTAAACTACAGGCGATAATATTCATAGTAATAAATAGAAAGATAATTTTACGAGGTTTTCCTCAGAGAAAGGATGAGAAGTAATCGCTTTTCGTTGCCATGTGTGAGAGCATTTAAGGAAAAATATCGTCAACTTTTAAATCCTTTCATATGATACGCAATCAAAAATTTATTGCTAAAAATGTTAATCGGGTTAAAATTGGATGCGTTAATGTCTTTTGTCGAGTTTACCTCTCCCACTTTTTTATAAGTGAGAACACTTGGTCTATACCAACGCAATTATAGTATATATACATATACAATTTTTTTTCAAGTTTCATTAATTTATTTAAGCGGCCGCTTTTTACATCACAAGTCACAAAATTTCAGGAAGTACATAGTCTTTTATCCTAGGGCTGTGTCTTCGTTTATAAATAATTAAACAAGAATAGTTAAACTAATTAAAATGCATCTACTAATTAATAGGAATGCTACACGATAACGACTCGATAAAAATTCGTTGTGGCATCTTATTGCTGATAGTATTGTTGCTGAGGTTTGACTTGATACTGTTGATGTCCTTGGTCCTGTTGTCTCAGATACTGTTGATGTCCTTGATCCTGTTGTTGTCTTAGAAGTTGGGCAGGTGCTGGAGTTGGTACCTTTACAACGATATCTGTTGGCTCACGAATAACTTCAGCTTTGAATCCCTCCTTAGGGTCAGCCGTATATTTCACAGTACGAATGAAACCATCAGAATCGACCACTGAGTAACTTCCTTTGATTACATTTCCATCTCGAACCTCCTTACGATTCTGGTAGTTTGTAAATTCATCATCCTTGACATCAAAACCGAACTGGTAGGATGGATTGGGCTGAAAAGGAAAGTACAAGAATCTCGTTATGTGTGATATATAGGTGACTAACTATAGATTTCAACACTCTTTTAATACAGCAATCACTAAAAAAGAAGGTAGGTATTAAAATTTCTTACATCAGACCTGATCCTCATATCTTATTTACAAAATTCATTCCACGTCTCTTAAAAGAACGTGGAAATGTTTTTAAAAGGCAGAAAATATTGCTCAAAAGATCACGTAACTCGAAGTGATCGCGTCTTATATTCGTCCCCGCATACGAATTGTTATCGGTTACTTAGCTCAGAGAGTAAATTATGCCGCACCATAAGACCTGCAATCTCATAACTGTCGGGCAAAAAGACAAGAGAACTGGTTTCGAGTGAAAGTAAATCAGATCAGTTTACAACTTGTATTACGGCGCAACAAACTTGCATTATTTTTGTGCATGGAAATTTCTTTCTTTAGATTAATTCGTTTGTGGAATTTTTGCATTGCTGGACGCCGGCCGTTTATGGAATAACATCCGCGAATGTCGTAATCCGCGAAGGTCGTTTTAATGTAGAATAAAGCGGCCAGGTAAGTACGGATAAGATGCTATAAAGAGGATGCAAATTGAAATGTTTTGACCGAGTTTGGTTCGAGTGTCAGAAGTGATACTTAAGGCTATTTTGTAATCGCGGTAATCGTCTGTAGCAGAATTATTGCAAGGGTTTGCGGGAACAGGTTTCCCAATAAACACGCGTGTAGTTTTTACTTAAAGAAATGCTTGGATATTATGTAAGAGTTATTTAACCCGTTACAAAAATGAAATCTGTGTCAACCGATATATGTACGGAGTTGTTTTAATTGATTTTTTTTGGCATATACGGGAAGGTGATCCTTTAGACTTATCTACATATTATGAGTAAAGCAATTACTATTGTGAATGGAACGAGGAAATATTATGGATTTTTAATGAAGAAATTTCTTCTCTGGGTTTTCTAATTGGTGATGTTATAAACTATGTGGAAATTAGATAATGCACTTAACTATGCTTGGTAGGTAGTTCTTCAAATTTTACTGTACATTACAAAAAAATGATTATAATTTGTGGGCGGGTTTTTAGTACAGTAGTAGTACGATATTTTAGACGTAATAGATTTCATAAGTTTTGAACAATTGGAAGAAATTTGCTGATCTGGTCGAAAAGTACTGTATGGATAGTCACTCTGTACCAGACTCGAGGTTTAGTTCATATTAGAAAATGTGTCATTGCTAAATACTAACAGGTAGAGCGATCACTTGGTTGAAATATTGTAAGCAGATTATTTCAATTACACTATTCTTAAATATTTTACCAAAAAACAAGTCTCCTAAACAATTTCTGAAATTCTGGGGATCCTACCAACACTCTTTGGATTTAATTTTACTTTAATCAGCAACATATGATATTCGACAGTTTCGTTACATCTCAAAGCGTTGAATTATTCTCAAAATAAAATTAATTTCAGAGGCGATGAAAAGCGGTGCTAGAAGATGCAATATGAAGGTTAGGAAGTATATTTTATATACTGTCGTACTTCGAATGAAGTCAATGAAGAGGGGAGCTCTGTTCACCTCCTCCGAAACTACTCTGGATGACTTATTTTTCAACGATTTTTATTAAATGTATAAAAAATAGCATAAAGGAGATGATCTGATACTTAAACACCACATACATAATTTAAGAGGATAAGGAACCAATTTGTCTGGGCTCAAAAAGTTCTCGGACATCCACAATTGAAAACTGTTAACACGAATAGTGTTATAAAAACGGCGAGATTGGAGCTCTGCTCTAGTGAGGTGACCAGAATTCATCACTTAAAAGAACATAAAAGCCAGGTCTTACATTTAGAATTAAAGAAGGGTTTTCAAGAAAAATGAAAGCCGGAGAAATGAGAAAAGCGAAATCTAAAAAATTCAACAATAGTAGTGAACTGTTGAAAAGATAAAAATTACTCTTTAGAAAGGTTTCTAAGAAAATAATTCTCAATTATGATTATCGTAGGACAGTATTGAAATGAGTTTGAAAGTTAGAAAATGATGTATACATATACCCGCCCTTTTGATTGTAAATTTTTGTAATAAATGAAATCCTAACTTAAGGCTCCACTGTCTTGCAAGAGAAAGTAATTCGGCAGAAAATCAATAGAATTATGCAAAATATTTTTTTTGCTACCAACATTGTTGGCGGCGGCTATTAATATGGACAAAAATTACTAAATTGTGAGCTTGCAACATAGGTGCATACCATTACTAAATGTTTATATAAAAAACTCATTGTGGTAGTATGCCCCTGACGAAAAATCTTGAAAATGCCAATTACTCGAAACACAAGATCACGAAAAATATAATTTCTCAAAAACATAAAATCTCAGGTAAATTTATGTTTTCTTTTTTTTTCAACCCACTGCAGGCTTAAATTCATGCGAACTAATCTGATTTTTTTCAACTCTTTTCCAAAAAAAAAAATTTCCAAATTATTTTTTTATTTCTTTACATTTTTCCGTTTGTTTTTTGAGTAGCTAATTTTTATTGTTTGGGTCCTGTTGATTAGTTAAACCGAGACTTGAAACTTTGCTGCTCTATACCAAAATTTCTGTGTTAGAGTAATTTTTGTTATACCGGAGACTGCCAAGAAGTCGCTTGCTTAAAATTTTGGAAATTCCGCGCGATTATACAATTTTCAAAAATTCAGTCTAGGTTTTTAAGAAGAATTGCCTTTTTGAAAGTTCTGTGATCAGTCGATATCGTACGCAGTGGAGTATGATATATCGTTTTCCAAATACCTTATTTTTTAAAATTATTTTTATTAAATTATTGCGAATATTTCGTATACAGAGGGATTTTGAATTGATGGTGTTAAATAAAACATGAGATAACTGGGATTGTGTTCATTTCGCGCATAAATGTTTTTGCAGAAATCGAACAGGGACCTTTTTCATGGCTAAAATTTTGAAACAACTAAGTATGAACTATAGGTGGCTGATTTTAACAATCAGCTGTCGTGCATTTGTGATTTTATTTGATGTTCTTTTGGATTGCTATTGCAATTACCCAATTTCAAAATAGTAAGGAAAATTATATTTATACTTATTTTTCGAATTTCTTTTCAAAACAATTGTTTAAATGAAGTGGAATTTTTAGCAGAAAAAATAAAATAATAAAAACAATAATAAAAACGAACTGTCACTCTTTTATTCAATTTCATTCAATTTCAAACGACAAAGTTTAGCGTGGAAAAAAGGTATTGACTTTTAGATGATAAAACAAAATACCATTTTCCGCAGCGATTTTGTTAAATATTTAGCAACTAAATTTCCCCTCTAAATTTCCATATATAATTTATCCGCGAAATGAACACTACTACAGGCAAAAAAAACCTGTATGTGGGGGGAGGCAAATACATCCTCTAGAAATTAGGGGGGTTGTAATTTTGGCTACATTGATTTTCAGCTCATAATCTCATAACAGTGAACCGTTTAAGGGGTATTCTAGTCTAGAAATTCGAAAAAATCGATTTGTTTTGTTTTCATATTTTCAAAGTTTAACTATTCAAGAATATGCCTACAAGAAGATTTTTCAAATTTGTATCTTTTATATTTAGTGTTCACTTGCATCCAGCTGCTAACAGTTGAATTCTAACTTCCAAACCACGTGGACGTATGGACTTTAAGGGGTAACGCCACTGTAACGGCTAAAAAAAAAGGTTTTTTCACGATTTTTTCTCGCGAAATTAAAGGAGTTTGAAAAAAACCTTAAGGGTATTATCGGGCATACATTGAACTTTATTGATAAATTTTTGACAGCGAAAAAAAAAACAAAATGGCGGCTCCACACCCATCTTCCCGGGACATGTTTCGGAGCAAGTTTGACGCGCTTGGTGGCGACCTCCATTTTCAAAGGAAAAACAAATTTTTCTTGCACGGGACCTTTTTTTCTTATTCTAGAGGGTTTAAACTATTTCTTAAGCCAATAAAAAAAACGATTTTTCGAAAAATTTACAGTGGCGTTACCCCTTAAACGCGTTTTTCTCGAAACTGCCTTTTCAAGACGATGCCCACGATTTGTCATGTTCTACTGGACCGATTTACTTGAAATTTTTTGAGAGCCTTCTTTATAGACTTGTCTATGTCCGGAACTAGCCGCATCCCCAAATTTCAATTTTCACCATTTTTAAAAAATTCGAAAAATTCAAAAAAAGTGGTACAAGAATTGCTTTTTTTTTTAGGCAGCGGCCATTTTGTGAAAATTTTTTTTTCAACTTTTCCCTAGTTTCGGACATAGCGACATTGCTCTAGACTAATAATCTTTTTTATTTTTTTTCGGTTTTGAGGCAAACCTATTTTTCTGATGGATCTAGTTTCATTCATTTTGCTGGGAATTTCATAAAGTTAGGAGCGCTTTCTATCGTCTCAGTTGCAAAATTAACGAAATAATGAATCATAAAAACTGGCTTATCTCAAGAACGGTGCATGTAGGTAGGTATATGCGTCGGATCAAGTGAAAGGGTTTCCAAATCTTGCAAGAAAATGTAATGGTTATCGAAGGAAAATCGTTAGAATTTTTTCTAATTTTTTACTTTGACGTCCTGTAACTAGCGATATCAGGGGGCTGGAGCGATGGTTCGACATTTGTTGGAAAGTTTAGACGGTTTACTATAAAAAAATCAACTTCAAGATTGCATAATCAGGGAGTTACAGGGTATCGGGAGAAAAAGTACTCGAAATCAAATATCCGCTCTAACTCTGCGTGCATTTGGACCCCCTATCCCCCACATTTTGTTGTTTCTAGCCCTTAAAACTACCTCCTGTTTTATTTAAGACGACAAATTCAAAATCACCTCGTATTACGCTTCAAAAACAAATAAAGATTCACATTTGCCTGAAATTTTTATAAATGCTATTTTTGCAAACAGCCAAAGTAGGAATGTCTTATTATTTTGCCAATTAATGCAGTTGAACTAAAAAAAAAATATTAATTTTCAAGACACAATATTACATAAAAGTATTTATAGCTAAGAAAGCTTGTTTGAAACTTTACTAGTAAAAAGCGAATAAAGGGATTTTTATTTTAAGGGATTATAGCCTGGTTACTCTCTGGCTGATAAGTTAGGATGACTATCTATATCCTTACTATTTCACCTAAGATTGAGAGAAAATTATGTTGAGAATTTTTCAAGAATCAGTAGATCTTAGGGTAAGAAACCGACGAATATAGTAGAGGAATTGAAGGATAAAAAAGTATATAAGCTGGAAAATAAAGGAGCATCGATACTCTTTCTAGGACCCAGCCCGTTATTAGAAAGACAACAATAGGCAGAACAATTTTTAAAAGGTCTGCCGAAAAGATAACTTCAGAGAGAGAAAAATGGTCACATAGTCCTTTACGAATGCAAGATAATAGCACAATGTTGACTTGAGATATTTGGTTCCCATTTTGGTTTATATTTTACGCTTATATTGAGGGTTCAACCACAGAAATAGGGAATACTAACAACTAGAATTTTACTGTGAGTTCGGCTTTTCATCATTCGTGATATCTCTTTTAAGGAACATACATACTTGTGTATTCTAAGGTGACCTAAAAACTTATTTCTGAATTTTTTTGCTGGGTCAAAAAGTTCAAAAGTAAAATGGCACTTTGAACGTCTGCCATTTAAAACAAATCAATTTCAAAGTTGGCCGTTGTATAGTCAATTTTAAGCGAGAAACACAGTGTTAGCTTTTACCACCTCGACCTCAGTATAACTTTAAGAGCCTCAACCTGGTGAACGTCGCGAACTTTTTGCAACTTGCAATACGAACTATGACAACTACTGTATAATAGCAGTTAATTGGGCTGGTAGTTTGGAAATTCAAATTATTTTGTAATAATTTACTACAGCAGGAATAAGTTTTCACGTTAAATATGTTTCGCAAATTTTTTTTTTCAAAAATTTTCCTGTACATTTTTTTTCTCATAAGCAATGCTGCCACAAAATAATAACAAAAATTTGCTTTCGAAGCTGACAAAGCTCCAACAGAATAAAAAGTAGACCTACTCGAGCTCAACCTTAACCTGGTCGACTTTACTCCAACTTTGTCATTGGGTGCTAGATAACCTGATCTGATTATATTCTACAGAACTGTAAAATTTCATGAGGCTGGCCAGGTTGGAAGAGCCAACACTGTGTTTCACGTTTTATAATGGCAATCCTCAGCTGTAAAACTAATACTAATGACTTTTATCTTATTTTAGGACTAAAGTGACGTCGCCATAGTTTGGTATGAATAGTATAAAAGAAAAATTCTTCCAAAAACAAAGTATGTGATGTTCAATAAAAAAAAAACTGGCTCATATTAGATTTTGTACTAGAATTAACAAAAAAAAAAAAAAATCTTTTTGTGTCCGCAAACATTGCCAAATTTTCTCATTCCATGGTTAATATGAAACAGAATATAAAAATCCATTTAAAAGGCACATTTTGCGGAACAAATTATACGTGGGGGCAAATATAAACTCAATTTTTCTATAACTATTCGAAAACAGTCAGCAGGAATGATTAATTATAACAGTATATAAGTATGTATAGAAAGCGAAATCATAAGCAACACGAAATTCCAGTTTCAGGTACGCTTATTGCAATTCGTGCAGTGCAGGTCAGGTAGGTATAACAAGTTCTATTTGCCCAGGCTAAGAGACGTGAATTTAGCGAATTTATCGCGACTCGTCATTATAAATTATTTACTTTCACTAGTTGGTTGCGGCGGCAATAATGCGCATACTTAAAAAAAGAGAAACAAAACAGAAGCAACATGTGGAGAAGCCCGCTTTCAAGTCAAATTTCAGGAAGAATGTAAATGAGTCGATGTAAACATAATTGGTGCATGCAATAGTAGTCGCTGTCTAGTCTATCTATCTTATATGAATTTGACTTTCTCCTGTGGTAAGATAACCCGACCAACTGCCACTATGCTGATGATGATCTTACCTTCCACCACATTCACGGACAATTGCAGTTTATTAACCTTGAAGCACTTTCTAACGCAAGTTTCCGCAACAATATCTTCTTATAATTCAGAGAAATATGATGTGCCCATATAGGTAGCGCTAAAATATGCTCGATGTGCGCCTATATGAATGTTGATTTACAACTTTTATTGCACCCCAGGTACACAATTACTCAAATGTTTAAACTTTGCTACTGAACGGCCGCGGCGGACGCTGTGGCCGCTTGGATTTTGTGATGCGTAATATTAAAACCGAAACGAATCAACGTGGCAGGTAATCTTTCCTCATTTGTAATATTCAGGCAATTTCTGAAGATTTCTGTAGTACCTACCTATGCATGTTCAGGTGAGCTGTGTTATAAGATTTTTATACTTACGTCGTAATCATCTGCTTCCTCTTTGGCGAATTTTCCGCCTTGCACTTGATATTCTTCCTGTGGACGTCGTAATAATTGTTGCTTTGCTACATTTTGTTTATAGGCCACAGGCTGAGGTTGAGATACATACTGAAGCTGGAAATATTGTAAAAAAAAAAGATTTGTTAATTTTTTTATTAAAATTGAAAACATTGGAGGAAGAAATGCTAAAAAAAAATAAGGATATAGATTTGATTAGATAAAGTATAAGGAAGCGTTCAGATGAAAAAACTGTGTCGTGAATATCTACGATATTTTGTCTAAAGTCACGTTTTTTGTTGCAAATCAATCTCGAAATGTAATAGAGCATTTGATAATTAATAAAATTAAATCGAAATATACACATATAGTTCAGTAACGCAGAGAATTGTTAAGAAATCGTTAAAAATAAATATTTTAATTATTTAATTTTTTATTTTCTATTTCATTATTTGATATGATAATATATTCTACAAAATATAACAAAATTGTGTTGTGAATTAATTTTTTAAAAAACCTTTCCTTCATAGAAAATCGTTGTTCTAGTTTTACTAGACAACTGTAGATGTCGCACAAACTTAGTGTTTCATTATGTATAAAAATTTGTTTTCGTGTACTTGTTTCCTATTTTTATTGTTTTTGTAAGGAGAACTGAAGGAAAGTATAAAAGATATAAATAATAGCAATAAGGAAAACAATAAATAAATATGCAAACTATAAGCCCCATTGCCACCTATTTTTAATAACAGGTGTCACTACTGTCAGAATAAAATATGCAAACAACGCAAGCTCTATATACATAATAGAAATAATTTTTGTCCGATTAGGTTGAAAAAATATTCGTCAAACTTGATTAAAAGAATTCAACAGACTGTAATACTTAACGGGAAATGGATTGCTTAATATCAATCACGGGAAACATCATCTCACATATAATTCTAAAATGAATTAAAGACATAGACGATCATATATGATAAGGTAGTACTAGACCCCACCAACCCTTTGTACGTATAATAAAGTACGAGAAGAATTACGACTTTTTTGGCAGGATTGACAAATATATTTGGATAGTGGTATGATTTTTTCCCGAACATAATTGAATTAATAAACGTATCTTAATCTTTGTAGATAACACAACCTTAACTGTATGTTTCAAGATTTTGCAGCAGAAAGTTGTCCACCAGGCTTAATTTGGCAAAAACCAAAGAAATTCAAATAAACACGATCAGCACCTTCCTACAACTAAGTACTGCAATATTATGGATCTAACTGAAATCTGACGCACAGAGGTCTCTAGAAAGAGGTCGTATACTATATGTTTTAAGTAGAGATTACCTCAACTCCCCAGTAGATGGCGCACCAATGCCAAGACTTTAAGGTTATGTTAAATTATCGCACTGAAAATAGTAGGTCAGGCCAGTTAGTTTGAATTTTAATCTAATAATAAAAAAAAAAACAGTGCTACCTCAAAGTCCACCTCAATAAACACTTAACTAATACAAGTTTGAAGGAATTATTACCTCGGTAGAAATGGGTATTCAGCCAGACATTTCCAAATTTTAATTTGAATGCTTTTTAAATGATAATATTGGGGGAATGCACGGGGGTAATTTACTCCGTGAGCATTGCAGTTTATGTTTTTGTTATTGTTGAGTCGGAGAGCAACATGAGTCAGTCATCGAGGCAAAGCAATAACGAGCAAGTTTTTGCTCATCATCTTCCCAACGAGGCGTGAATTTTGTAATCGTTAATTAAATTTATCGCATTAGTGATACACGATCAGCGAATTTAATTACAAGTTGATTGGGCATATTCAGGCCATCGTCACTGACAATATAAGCAATCCATGATGACCAGGTCCAACCAACACCAACAGTGTTGATCGGTGGAAATGTGTAACCTTGTTAGCCTATCTTGCGATTATTGTTTCGTAAAAACACGTCGATTTTCAAGATTTTCAAATCAGCATTGTATACAGTTTTGAAGGAGAGATCAAAATTTCATCCGTATAAAGTGTAAATTGTCCAAAATTCTATGCCGAAAGGGTGTTACCTACAAGCTATCCTTACAGATCATCACCTAACCAAAAGTTTTTTAGTGCTGAAGTCCCTTTTCACCTAAATGGGTTTATCAATAAAGAAAATTTTTGTTATTGGAGTGGGAACAACCAGAGTGAAATTCACAAGCAGTCCTTGCATAGCTCACAGTTTGGTGTGCCATGGGTAATTATTTCTTCAAAAACGAACGTGTTGCGGCAAATTTTCCCTAGCTAAAAGAATACATCTGGACTGTCGTAAGCAAGATTTCTAGAATAAACGTGTACAAGAATACAGGAGTGCTTACAGTCACAATTTGCAAAATGTAATCCTTAAAATAATATAACCGCATTAGTCACATTTGTATGTATTTATTGCAATAAATATATTTTAACCTATAGAGTTTTTTAAAATACATTTCCAAAGGCAGAATTCTTTCGCTGTAATTACCATCAATTTGTATGTATATAGTGCAGAAGAAGATATGAACTCCCATTTGAACAAGACTTTTCTCAGATTACCTGAATATCAAAGTCCAATGAGACCTCGTTTAAAAAAAAGTTAAAATTTTTTAACTCTAGTAGGAAGTAGTATTGCTATACGGTTGTGAGAGTCACCAAATTCATAACGTACCGAATCTAAACCTATGTTAATAGATGTTTACGTCGAATTGTTAAAACTCGCTCTAGTGACCAATAATGTCATCTGTAAAACTTTTGGAGCAGTCTGATGGGAATCGCGGTAGAAATCAATAGGAGAATATTGAATTGGATTAGCTACTCACTTCAAATTATGAGAAATACAAAATCGTAAGAAGACTCAGAAAGCGCATAAGTTGGCAGATCATGGAGAGAGCTATATTGCGTGAACCGAGAGATACCACACGTTTGTCGTTTTTCTCTAGAGTAATTTTATCAGCACAAATCTCTTCTGCGACATTAAGCCAGATGAAGAAATCTATCCTACGAAGGTGCTGTAAAGTGGACCTAAGTAATGAGTAATAAACCATTCCACCCGTTATTTGTCAGCAGAATGCTATCAATGTGTTATCTTTACACCACTTAGGAATGATATTCCAAAAACTAAACCTCCCAAATTTCATTAAAATTGACTTGACCGTTTCGCCTGCAACTAAGTCGAAAGATTGCATGGCAACGTGGTGGAAAACCAAAAACTTATAACGACAAAATTCATTAGGATCGGTTTATCCAATAGTAGATTTGATTGTTTAATAAAATTAATTTTTGTCTAGATTTCGTTTCTGAATTCACAACTGAAATTTTTCAATTTCATCCATGAATACCTGCAAAAATTTCCTCCATACTCTCACTACAGTAAAGAAAAAAAAAATATGACAAAAGCAAACCCGAATCTCAAATAACTTTTTTCTGTAGCTGCAATATCTTTAGGTACCTCATTTAAATGTCAAGAAAGTGGTTGAACTTTCAATTAGTGTCGACATAAACGTCTCAACTGCACCTTAAGCAAAACGTTGTCAACCAGTCTAGATATTAATTACACCATAAAACTCTCTTTCTGTGTGCAGTGATTTTACAAATTAATTTGCATGAATAATTTACAAAATACGCACCGAGAACCGTGGGATAGTTGCGGTAATTGATCAAGCCATTTGGAAACCTTATGTGCCGTTGCCTGTTGGTTGTTATTAGTTTTCTCTCATAACTAAAATGTTCACAGATTGTAGCCAATTAAATTGCACGGCAGGTAAAAGTTAACAGCGAATTAAAGTGCAACTGATGCATGACTGCTCGAAGAGATAATTTTTTGGAAATGTCTGACGATCAAAACGAGATTAAAAATTTCATATTCACACAGCACAATTCGCAGTACGGCGTTCATACGAAAAGATCATATCACGATCACCAAACGATCTCATCTTTTTGTTCGGGAGATTCTTCAAGAGAATGGTGATGTATCACCTACGAAAACCATTGAAGCATAAGAAGTACTCCGACCATGGCCTCAAAGCCGCGAACGCTTCTTCGCGCATCACTAGCGTGGCATTTAAAATGATTTTCCTCGGTTTCCCTTTCATCACGACTACTCTGGCCGCGCCGAATCGGAACTTGTATCACTACACTTTGGCCGTATTGAAATGTAATTAAGCGCGGCTTGCATAAAAAAGTTCTACGCCTCTTTAATAGGGGATGAAAAACTTACCTGCTGTGGCTGTTGTTGTTGCTGTTGCTGCTGCAAATATTCCCGAACTGAGGGTGCTACATAAGCTTGTGTATGTTGAGGCTGTTGAGCCCTAACCTGTATGGGAAAAATGATTGGTTTGAGGTCTCAATCACCCCTTCAAAGCAGACCCTGTGTTTTTTTACCTGGTTTTGTACGTTATCCTTAAGTCTGATTTGCTGTCCAGGATTGATATATTGTTGAGGTTGTTCCCCATTTGATTCGAAGATCGGTGTTGACTCCTGATTTGCTCCAGCAGCTGCACGATGTCCTGCCTGCGATGCTACTTGCTGGTAATATTGTTGCAAGTAGGCTGGGTCAACCCCATGTTGAGCTGTACAAAGTACGACAGCAATTGCTAGAATTGCATTTAATATTTGAAACACACGCATTGTAATGTCCGGCACCTTTTTGTTTTTTTGTTTTTAAATATTTATTTCGATTAGTTAACGGTTTTCAATCCAAACGAGCACTGTGATCACGGCCACTTTTTAACGAACACTCGTTGCGATCTGATGCTTGGGTATGCATTTTATATACCAGAAGAGATTTTGTTGTTGCAAATCCACTCTCCTCCTATAGGGTACGGCCGCAGAGGTTTTTATAAGTGGGGTTCGACTGAAACCCAAAGGAGTGAAGTCTTGCATCTATTAACTGATTTTTAAATTCATAGCATGGTACCATGGTACTTACTCCACTTTTAGCGACGTCATAAGTGATTTTGGGCTAGACATTATGGTGGTGGTGGTGGTAGTGGTGGTTGGTTTTAGCTGTGCATTACCATGGCATACAAGTCATATTTAATGTCTCTCACTTTAAGTAGATTTTTCGTATGACGCTGAGCAAATAAAATAAAAAGGGGAAGAAAAAACGAGATCTAAAAAAATTAGCTGCTTTGAGTTGATTCGTATCCGCTTCGCATGCAATCATACCTTCAAACGATTAATTTCTACGGCTGCATACCTTCTCAGGTGGTAGGTATAGTTGGTGTGGTTCACGTGAAAATTCTCATCAAAACTGAATTGGCTCAGCTTTCATTGCAGCAAACTTTCTTAGCAAAATTATAATTTCAGGGGAACGGCTAATTAGATGCTAGTTATGGATGTGTTTTATTTGCCTAATGAGTATAGAGCTAATGAAGGCTTTTGTACTGAAGATATGGGTACTGGATACTGATAACTTCCTGACGTCGCGTTGCCGACTGGGCAAGGAGCCATTAAGATTATATAAAAAAAAATTATTTTAGACTTTTCGCATGGGCGAAATGAAAAACTTTCATCGATTTTGATTACTTTTCCAAAAAAACTTCAATGCACTTTATTTATACTAATAAGAGTTGAAAAAAAAACTGGTTATTGTGTTTTAGTTGTACATGCAGATTTTGATAGGGTCTTGAGAAGCAAGTAGGCCATTGTGGGTTTTCTGCGCTTACCTCAATTTGTAAAAGGCGGTCATTTTAATTTACTCTAGTTGCCCACTGGGAGTCGGAAAATGTTTTATTCCCCTAATGAAACTTCTGCTTGCCGTTAAATATTTATAACCAGTCGTAGAGTATTAGCATTTCTTTAGCAGA
Organism: Dioctria linearis; assembly: GCA_963930735.1. NCBI lineage: Eukaryota > Metazoa > Arthropoda > Insecta > Diptera > Asilidae > Dioctria > Dioctria linearis. The sequence continues at coordinate 187,387,591 of OZ005743.1, forward strand.
AATATTTTTAATTCTTGCAGTTATCTAGCAGACTCACACTGTTATTATGCTCTGTACAGCCCATCCTCTCATTCTAAAGAAATTAAAACAATTATTTACTAAAAAAAATTTCTTGTTTTAATTTTGAGCCGATCATTGTATCTATAACCTTCCCCCATTATCCTCCACCTTCTTTTTCGTCCTTTGATCCTTGTACGTTTTTTCTCTATGTGGTTCTTAATCTTTAATGCGCTGACTTTCTTGAGGGTTCTATCTTAGGTATTGCGTGGTGTTTTTGTTTCCCTTCCATTAAATTCCATCGATTTAATCATCAATTCCCTCCTGGTCCAAATTTGTCCACAATTCTTCGTATTTTGCTCGATCTATTCAGAAACTATTTACAAATGTCTTGAAATGGTATGTAATGGATTGAGTGATTATCAACGTTTCACAATCATCTAACAAAGTACTTTTACATTGGAGTTAATCGGCTCTAACTTTACTCTTAATTAGACCTCGCCTTTGAGTTTCGTATTGGAGCTAGCGGAGATTTGTTTTTACGGGAATTGATATCATTTTCTATAATGCCAATTTCTGAAAAGACCGAAGTAACATACAATCTCGAGGTTTTTTTTGTCGACAATGCCATTTTTGCATTTTTAAAAGATAGCACAAAGTTCCTTTCAATCCGGGATATAACCGAATCAATTTTCTTCTTATATTTCATGCGTATAACGTCGCAGTCTGTGTTTAGATCTTGGAACTGCTAAGCCAGCTGGACTAACTTCTGCTCTATTAATTTGAATTACAATCTTGAGATCCTGGTGTCGATGGGGGTAGTGAGTAGGAATTAACAACACAATCTAGTTTTTTAAGATCCTCTAACAGTCCTTATTCCATTCAACTGAAGTTGTGAGAATGTTGTTTTATTACAATAAAAATAAAAGCATAAAAGCGGAGAACAGGATATTTGGAAAAAAACCGATTTTTTTATTGTTTTCTATTCTGCTTCTTTAAGTTGTTGGAAAGTTTTGATTCAGGAGTACTACGTAAGTGTTGCCAACTAACAAATTTTATATTTATTGGCTCATCTGCTTAATGATTAGAATACTTTCTACTTTTTGTAGACATGACAGAAATACTTTATTGCGCATTAACATGACAGAAGTGAATTTCCCCTACAGGTAAGTTTTCAGCATTGACAGTACGATGATCTTGCAGTGGGACTATCACAACTTAACCAGTACGTCGGAGGATGAGACAACCATTTTCTTGCCAATGCTCCATTTGATTGTAACTTCTTGCGGGCCTGAATCAACTTGAATGGAAACTGCTCAAGATCAGATATTTATGCGAGATTACTTTTTCGGGTCATGAATATGGCCAGGGATAATTCGATATCCCTGTATGTGTATTGGCCCTCAAGAAGTATCAAGGGTATTTGCGAGGATGAAGGACGCTCGACATCCTTCTCGTGGGTCGTCCTTGAGTAAAGTTTCGCCCACGTTGAAATTCATTGAACCACCCTCTAACATTGGGCAACGATGACACTTCTTCGTCAAATATCATGATTGCTCGACGATTTTCTATTTTTTGTCTAATAACAAGACTTTTGTTTTGTTTTTTCTTTTTTATAAAAACTAATATAACATTTTTTTGATCTGTCAAATAAAGTCACAAACAGAAAATAATACTTCCAGAGCAACATCTTCCGGGAAATAGTATAACTAAAAATTAACCTAAAACAAAAAAACTGGAAAATTTAAGTGGAAGACCTGGAATATGTTTTATGTGTGTTTTGTGATTTATTTTATATATTTAGTCTAAAAAATGTGCTTCAGTGCTCTAATTTTTATTTATGTTTTATATGGAGAAAGAAATATTTATAGATAATTCATTAATTGGAAATAGTAGGAAGCACAAGGGATACTTTGTAGGTATAAACATTTAATTTTATTCTTAAGTTCATATTGCTACTGACTCACCATCTTGCAATTGCTTTTTGATTGCTTTATTTTTAGAATATGCACTTGTTTCAATGGGTCCCCTGTGACTGTGGCATTTTTTAGAGACTTGCATTCTGCAGGTAGTGCAGAGATACGTCTACGAAAGTATTTGATTGCCTGGAGAATCGTGTATGGATAAATTTCAACATCAAAAACCCTCAAGTGATGTGACATCATTGTATCATCATTGTTGTTAGTTTTACATGGAACAACATCGCAATTCTATCCGATCGCTAGACCAGTAGGATCTAGGAATCTGGATCTGGACTTGCTACGAATTAGATGAACACTTCTCTATCTGCTACCTTCCACCTAGATCAGCTAAAACACATAACTAGACGGGACCTACTTCACTTCATTAAGGTGACAGAAAGTCTTGTATATTTAAGATTTTTTTTCTCCGGCTCGTAAGAAAACCAAAAAAGCTGTTAAGCTGTTAAGAGAGTAATTAACACATTTTGTTCATTTTGACTGTTTCTGAGAAGAGTGTTTTAAGATGCCTTACATTAAAAAGAAACTTTCATTTAAAATTTTTTATAAACATCTTGCAAATTTAACTTCATTTTTTTAATTTAAGCAAATAACTCATATTGCAACCACATGGAATTAATTTACATAATACATTTTTTAATATGACAGAGAGAAAGGCTGTCAAATTATATAAAAAAAAAAAAATGCAATTAAAGCTATGCAAGAATTGAAAATCTTATCCAGAATTTAAAATCTCAAACTTTCCTTAAGTGTTGCGCATAATTATTCACAAAAATAAAAGAAGAAAAATACAAATGAAACTATTATTGGTGCATTGGCCCGTGCACTATATTTAGCGTAACTAGTTACATTCAACCTGGCAGCAGTCGATGATAAAAGACCATTCAATGGAATGTAATCCACTTTAGGATTTAAGCCTTACCTAAATGAGTCATGCTATACAGAACGCCGATTTAAGGCCAACAAATTGATGTACGGCGCATAAACAAAGGCCTTTCACCTACAGGTAATTTTGCAATGCCAGTTATACATAGTAGGCGCGCAGCCACTAATGAATTAAACTTGACTTTAAGTCTACGATTGTGCTGACAAGTTTCACAAATATGTAAGTGCAGGAATATAGGGACTTCCTAAAATTTCCGGAACATGGCCAACATGGAGTTGGATGGATTTAAATAATTTTTACTATATCACAAGTAGTCAGAGCTTGCGGGGATACTAAAAACTTCCATTTGATCATGTGAAGTTCATTTAGGGACTTAGGTTTACTAGTTGAATTTGTTTAAGCCTCAGTTTGGGGAGAGTGAAAGGAGAAATGTAGGCTATACTTACATATTTCGCTAAAAATTGATTAAATTTTTTTTTCAAAAGCTTATGTACTAATACAGGGCCTGAATTTTGGAAAGTCTGGGTAGATATTGAAAATGTTCTAATAACAAATGATGTGTATTGGCTTGGATTTTGCTTTTTCATAATTGTACAAAGTAATGGATAAAATGCAGACTATTTATATCGAGAAATAAACGCTAGAGAAGAATTTTGAATACTGAAATTTTGTACCGAATAGTTTTATTCGTACAATTTCAAAATGGCTTCCAAATGTATCCTTAATAGGGCCGAAAAGGAACATTTTTGCTAGAATTTTTATTTCCTAAAAAAATTATCAAAACTATAATAATAGATACACAACATTCGTTATTAAGACTTTCCTAATGAAGTGATTTTTATATTGTTTCTGGAGAGGTTAACAAATTTAAAGTTTTTAATCTCGTATTCGACTGAAATTTGGATTTCCTCTGTATCGAACCCGTTCAAAAGAACAAATTCAGAGGGCATGTGAAGGTATTTATCTATGTTTTTGTACAATAATAATAATAATAATAAATGTACAAATAAATTTCCTTGTTTAAAAATAGTCTTTTTTCTGTGTATAGATGAATCTGTATTGAACCCGAGAAATTTCTTAGATTTATTTCTTCTGATTTATTGCAGGTCGCCAATAGATCATTTCATAGCAGATACATATAGTATACCAATTTCTTTCTAATTTGATTTGGAATTATTCAATTTGTCCAAAATGTATCCACAGTAAGGACGAAGAAGGGATAATTGAAAATATTCTTTTTTCGTGTGTGTGTCTGTGTGTTTTTTTTTCAAATCTTACTACTACCGAAAGCATATGATGGGTTATCATGGCCGTTTTAGCCCGTCAGGACTCGGGGCAAAGTATAAATAAATATAAGTAGGGACAGAGGCGAACAAAATTGGAAATTTTCCGTGTTTTTTAGACTGAAAGAGGTAATCTCATATACGTTTGTCTTTTGCATGAATTTGGAAAAAGAACTTGGCTATGCATTATAGTAGTGCGACTGAGATAACGAGTTAAAAACAAAAATCGAGAGAACGTAGGATTACCCGAATGACAAAATCTTATTAAATCCCCCAAAATCCTTTCAAACTATTCATAATAATGTACATTGGGTAACCCTACCTCCATTTGACAAAAAGATAAATTTTGCAATGAACAACGCACTAAAAGGAGATGTAAAATTTCTGTCAAATAAAATTCCCAGAATCCAGCATGAGATTCTCCCACTCAATCTCTTTCGAGCAAAACAAATGTAAACAGAAAAACGTGCTGTTCACATATCATAGGATTACACTAACAAACATTGGAATTCTGCGAAAAACATGGGACAATTCCTGAAATTCGTGTTTTCATAAAAGAGCGGGAGCATTTTATGAGCGTAAAATCAGAAAACTCCGCCCATTCTCTCTTATTTACGAAAATAAATCATTTGCCATTCCATTTCGTTGCATGTAATCTTCGCATTCACATTTTTTGTCTTATTCGTAAAATGTTCAAAGAGTGTTTGATTTTTTTTTTTATTTTTTTCTCTTCCTTCCTTCTTTTTCTCGCCGTGTACATTTAAATGGAAAACAATCTCTCTTCTGTGTCCTTTCTTTTGTTTAGTTATTCTTTCCTCGGGGCACTTTAGAATAAGAGCGCTCTCCAACAGAATATTTATCCTAAACTACCTTCAGTTATCAACATGAACAATAACGTAAAATGCATCGCAACACAAGAAGGGAAACACACCGATGGCAAGTTCAAAGGCGAGTAAATGAATTTTCAGTCCCGAGAAGGAAGATAACGCAAGATGACGCTAAAAGTGAAGACCCAATGTACGCATAGCATCGGGCGTGTTTTCCACTTCTTTCGCTGCTTTCGTGGCAGACCAACTAGCAACACCAAATGAACACGTCGTGTTGGTCCTCTTAAGATTTATTTATAAAAGAAAGTAGTTATAGAAAAGCTTGAGTTATTAATTAAAAGTGAAATAATGGATAAACAATCGACAAATAATTAAAAGAATTGTCAGAACTACTTCAGTCTGAAAATGGGAAAACAATTCATAATGAAAAGATCTGTCAAAGTGTCTGCCGTGCGTTAATAGCAGAAAATTGCTCAACTTTCGTGTCGAATCCGGTACGCGACAACTGTCAAAGCGATGTCTGCCGCGTTCATTGGGTCTTCCCGTCCGAATGATGTATTTTGAGTAAAGGGAAAGTCCCGATCGTGCACGTCTGTTTACCGGGAGATTACACGAGATAGTAAAGCATACATGCAACTTGCACTGCCATACTTCTTGCATATGTAATCCTACTAGCTCAGCTTTCAGCGAACTTTTGCATGATGAAAAATCATGGCAGCTGAGGTGATAGTGACTTGACATTATACAGTTTTCAAGATGGCGGAATAGAAATGCTTGAAAAAAATTAATTAATTTATACCGAGGAATTGAGATTTTCTGGGATTATTTGCATTACATCAATTACCAATACCTTCCTCTCCCTTTTTCCTTTTGTTTTTCCAAATCTGCTACTTCCTTATATTGCTACAATTGCCAATATATACAACCCTTTACGTCTCAATGAAATTGTTTAAATTAACTTGCATGCAAGATGATAATGCCTTAGACACACAGCACTCTTAATGAACAAATAACTAACGACTCATTAGTCTATAATGATTCATTATAAACTGCGGACACACAGCCATTTCTTTAATTAAGTTGTGCTGTCAAACTGGTTTTGATGAACTTATCACCTTAAAGAAGCAATATGAATCGAATTAACGCGATAAACTTTGTTTTCATTTATTTTATTTTCGAATTTAACAATTAACAAATGAGAAAAACATTATATTTAAAAAAATATTAATAATATAATTTGTGATTTGCATTTCTATGCATTTCTTCTTCTTATTTTTCAAATCGGCAGATGCACAGCGGAGCTCCAGATTTACATTATATTCCAAATCTAGCACATTTTTCCTCATTATAGCTATAATGAAGGAGGAAAACACTTCATTAGTGTACTTCATTATCATCTGATTTTCGAGCTATAATGACGTATACTATGTAACACACGGCATTTTAATGAATGGTTAGTACAAATGATTCATTAGTTCGTGCTGTGTGTCTAGCGTATTAGACTGCAAGCGAACTGCCTTTTGCTCTCAAATTTAAAATCGCATTGGAGGGTTGGCTTGCATACAAGATAGTGTAACCCCCGGGTTAGTTGTTTCGGAATCAAATGATTTAGGGGAACAACCTTAGCCAGATAGATTTGTCAGTATTATGTTAACATGGAAAAGAGTATAAAAAGTTTTTAGACCATGAAAAAATCTGGAAAAGCTATAAAATACTGTGGCTACAAACACTGCCACGTTTTTGTATATGTAATTGTGTATAAAAAAAATTTATTATATATATAATTACCATGGTCTAATTTCAGTAGCTAAAATTTAACAGCTGGATCGCGCGGCCTACGCGTAATGATAGCACTATTTATTATCAATATTTTGTGCGTTTTCTAGAAAAATGGCAAGGAAATACGATACATGGAGCACAATTAGAAACCTTTTATCTAGATAATAAATGAGTTAACTAGAATTTTCAGTACAACACTTTCGTTTTAATTTTATTTCCAAAATTCAAAAATGAGCTATTCGAAATGTATCATTAATAAGGACAAAAAGGACATTTTGAAAATATTTTTTTCTAAGAAAGGATTCTTGAAGGGCTTTTGATTGCTTAAAGTTAGCTTGACTAATGCAACTTTTATTATTACCACATTTTTGATATTTCAACACATTTTCGAGAAAAATGCTTAGGAAATAGGTGGGACATATTGTATACATATACTTACACGACGTGACCGAATCCACTCTAAAAGTACATATGGGGGACAGAGAAAGACTATAAGTACTGTGTATTCCATCTACTGACCCATGGTGGATTTCGTACAGATTTTATTATTTGAAGTTCAGAGGAAGAAAGTAGTTAAACTAAAAACAACAACTATAGAAAAGTAATTCCATGTTAATTCAAGGCATTTCAGTAGTGTCAGCGATCCATATTATAAATGACAGTGATCGAAACCTGGCTTCACTGAATTCTCATCGACTACGAAGGTGGAGAGCGGGTAGCGAGAGTCGAATAAGCAGTTTTTTTTTAAAACAACTGATTAAAATATGATAAAATACGAACGTTGAAATTGTCGTGTAATTGGTCTCATTTAGCACGCTATAACTCCGAATGGATAATTGAGATGAGTCGTTGTTTAATTATTGTTCCAGATGATTAAAATATTAGTTATTCCTTTTTTAGGTTAAGACTATCAATAACGTTTAGAAATATTCTGGGATTGAGGTCCCCCACTTGATTTGGTAGAGGAAAGGCATGTTCGAGATGGAGTAATTTCTGCTTGGCTAATGGTTCGCAATTACAGAGTAAGTTCTCTGAAGTTTTATGAGCATCCTGATGGCAGAAGCGGCAGGATGAAATTGTAGCTAAGCGGGATCTTTTTTTTATGTAATACCACAATGAGCAGAGTTCTTTTGAGGAGTAGGAATTATTTCATTTTTTCGCCAGAGGTGTTGATAAGCTTTTTCGTCTGTCGAAGTCCTTGTAACCTTCCCAATAGAGGGATTTTCATTTTTTCTCCCAGTTATTTAGGGTACCTAGCTATGAAGTAACATTTAGATGTGCCACAAAATGGATCTGCTCCCCTTTTGGCGAGGCCGTCAGTAATTCCATTATTTTTATGGCCTTCATATCCCGCTACCCACTTTGTTTCTTTTCGATAAATGTTTAATGGTTCGCAGACACATCCGAACTATGTTTGACTTACTAACTTTAAAGACTTGAGAGCAGTTTGACTATGCGAAGGAATATTGATGGTTGAGCCATTTATGGCTCTTTTGGTGAATTATATTCTTATTAGAGAGGCTGTAACATCGCTGAAAAAGCATAGCCCTACGGAATAATCTCCGCTTGTAAATCGTACAATATTACAACACGGCCAGAATATCTTTTTGCAAAAACTACCCATCCTCAAATTTCCCATATCCCCAACCTTATTCTTCCTACTTTCAATTTCCTCCCCAACTAACTCAACTAACTGAGTAAAGTCAAAAGCCATGGCTGACGTAATGTAACAGCTATATAAGATAAGACAATGGGAAGGAAAAGTTAACAAATCAACAAGACAAGAATCAACGAATGAGAATACAACATCAACATAGAGCTGGGAACCAATGAAATGCCCCAAAGATGCAGATGACACGGATATGAAGGACTATTTATCAAGGGCGAAAAAATATCCGTATTCAAAAGAAATGTACTGTCACAACCTAGAATTCGACGTCGGTAAAACTACTGCAAAAAATATTCACTGAATACTGATTTTATGTCTGATCGAAATAGGAGCGGGCCATAATACTAGAATGCTTTCAGTTTTGAACCTGGTTATTCGGACAACCTCTAGAGCAGCGGTAGTTCGAGAGATCATCTGAAATTTATTTCGGTAGCTATCTCATATCCCATTTGTCATACATTTCTACAATGCTTTTAGTGCGTATAGGGAAAGCGAAAAAGATGATATCTACCCTGGACTGATTCGACCTTAATGTTTACGTAGGCATAAATAGTTTTTATGTACGTTTTTTGTGGCCGTTACTAAATGTGAACAGACTCGGATATAAATATATTCTTAAATAATAACAAGGTTGCAGTTCCTGAAATTATTCTGTATCCAATAATTTCAGGAACTGCAACATTGATATTACCACCAACCTATGTAATAATATTTGACGTACGTGGAGTAGCGAATTGCAGCAGAAAAAAAAAACAATTCATAATAACTGCCTTACACTATCCTCGGAATACACGAGCTTCACAGAGATTATAAGGGACTCTGTGGTATCTAGAAATATAAAAATATAAAAATATTGAAGGACCATGTAATAGTAAACAACTCTAATTTATAGGAAGTCTTATATAGTTGAAAGTGAGATCGGAAGCGGAGAGATTATTAAAAATATCCAGATCATCTTTTAAGAATATCCTTTAAGACTATCCTTTAGTCAATACACCTATAAACAATAGCTTGAACAGAAACTTAACTACTCAACATTTGTTCAATTGTCCCCATCCAGTTATTAAATAGCCCAGCATTGACAAATACTTAGCGTAAATATTAACCGGAATTAAGAAAACATATTGCATCTGCATATATATGTATATAAATAAAACTACATAGAAATTCCAAGTGAGAGGTATGTAAATAGTTCTAAAATGTAGTTCAAAAACAATCACAGACTGTCGTCAAGGTCAGTCAGCCACAAAATCCTATTTGTACTTCAAAATTTACCAGGTGTGCGATAACAGTCTCAGCTGAATAACCGTAAAGTTCCTAACCATGCATAAAGATTTGATATCTCTCAAACTCTTTACAGACAACCTTGAGCAGTAAAATTTGTTAGTCATATAACGGTTAGAAATTTCTGAGTGAAAGTTGTTTTAATTCATAAACTTACCACACGTGCCAACAGCGTAAATTATAAAAAAAATTCGCTAATAAGTAATCCACGAAAAAAAGCGTTAAAAATTGCACAATCACAACTCAACAAATGATTTCAATGCCAAAATCTTTTTTACGGATTTTCCGGGTTTCACTTCTTCGGATAAGAACATCTATCAACTCGAGATAAATGCCAGAAACAATGTTGGTAGCATTTTGTCGTAATGTCTTCTCCTCGCGAAACTTGTGTGCCAAATATTCCTCAATATCTAAGCGAAGGCTGTGCTGCTTTTTTTTATTGCTTACAAGAAAATCATTTTATGCACAGAAATGGGACATCACAGCTTTGCTTTTTGCCGTCATTAATCACAGCGCTGAAGCTGAATGAATGAAGAAATTTTTCACACCTTCAACTGATGCAATCGTGCCGGTCAAATCCAAATGCCATCTTTGAATTCTCGGCTGCATAGCGGCAGAGTGCTTAACCTCATTGATCCAGCATCTCATTCTATAGCAAGCTGATCCGGGCTAGAAAAGTATGAAATTCGGGCATATTACAGCAATTATTAGGAATTTCTATGGCTGACCGATCACTGATCGAGGGGTTAGTTCTCAAGTTGTCCGTCCGTCGAGCTGTACCAGACCTCAATTGTTTCCAAATCAAACAGAATTGTTGCAGATACAACAACGCGGGGAGATCGCCTTCGGGCAATTCGTGATTTGACGGTTTTTACAGTGGTGGCAGTTTGAAAGTCAGAGTCACGTTCTGTAAAAAAATTAAATTTAACTCTTTGTGGAGTCCGCCAGAGAACTGCCAGCTAATTGGGAACATTTTAATTAAATCGTAAAAATCTGTTGTGTGAGTGACGAAAAAATAATTAACAAAGGCCGAAAGTCAGTGGGTGTGCTACATGTGGTCACAAAGTATAATGTTTTGTGTTTTGGGAGCTTAAAGGTCCTTTCACAGTATGTCATCTATCCAGTTTAGGATGGTCATCGAAATTCGTGAAAATTTTTTCATACATTTGAATATCGATGATAGGACAGTTGTATGAGTTACACGAATTTACAAATAACCTAAAAGTGTTAGTCTTGGCTCTCAGTGTTTTATTGTCTTCCTATATTGGAACAGTGTTGGTGTAAATAAGTATACTGCACAGGCAGACCGATTTAATACTTAATTAACAGAAATTGGTTATTTAGTTCCTGTTTGTATAACTAGGTCAGTAGTAATCTGCCCAAATTTTTATTGTTAAATTAGAAATTTACTTCTACAACCAGTGGCCTATTTCATGAACTTATAAATTGAAATTCACAAGTGATTTTTAACAAAAATTGTTTCACCAAATGTTACTTGTAGTTGTAATTTACAAGCTAAAATTTGTAGAAATGAAGCTTGCTTGTAGATTTCTGTTTCGCTAAAGAGATTGGAGTTATAAAATTTGTGCAGTATACGAGAATATTTCACAAGTGTCAGATACTATGCATTTTTCTATAACTTTGGTTTACTTAAATTGGTAGCATTCATTTCAATAAGAAAATGTCCTAGATGCGTCGAAGAAATAGCAGCAGTTATAGTAGTGGAAGTGACGATTTTGCTTTGATGCTTGTTATACCCTAGACGAAATCTATAGGGTATACTAAGTTTGTTATTCCGTTTGTAATACCTAGAAATAATTATGGTAGAGCAAAATGGATTGGACACCCACGCATAATATTAAAAGTTATTTTGATTTTTGCATGTTCATCCGTCTGTCCGTCTCTCCGTCCGTCCGTCCGACCGTCTGTGCGCACGGTAACTCGAGAATGTGTTTACTTACAGACCTGAAATTTGGTACATGGTGTTTTCATTGCAAATAAAGTTTCAAAAATGAACTAAATCGGGCAACTCCTTCTTGGTGTTGCCATATAAAAATTTAGGTTTTTTACGTATATTGTGAAAACGATCAGTCCAAGACATTTTTATTGTACTAAAACTTTCTTCAGAATACGAAATCCTATAAAATTGGTTATAATCATTTTTTCTGTCCGACAAATTGTTGTAGAAATATATGCGAAAAACCACTTCAAAAATCAAAATTGTTCAAATGGGTGACCATACGAAATTTCATACGGGCATTTATCTAGGGTATCATAAGAATTGGTCTTAGACCAATTTTAGATTTTTTACTTGTTTTAACTAATAATTCGAGGCAATTGAATTAGTCTTTACCATAAAAGAGGAAGAAAGAAGAAAGATTGTGATGATTAGAATTTCCGAAAATTTAAATGGAACTGTATTGAATTATTTTCTTAATCATTTTTATAAAAAATAAATAAATAAATAAATCAAGATTTTTATGAATAATATGTTCTTAAGGATTTTTTTTTTAATATCTACTAGAATGAAAAATATTTTCGTGCACAGCTGAGTTTTGTTCATCTGAATTATTTTCTCCTTCTATTTCAGACGTTATATCTCTCAAATCCCGCTCTATTTTAATAGCGTCGAGTTGCAGATTATTAATTTTTAATTGCATTCAGTTTTTTTTAAAGAAAGGACTTTAACATCCACCTTTCCGTCCTCTTGGTACCCACCATTTTATTTTGTGTTGGCAGTCGAGTTAAAGAACAATATATTTAAAAAGTAATATTGAAAGCAAGAACATATTTTTCGTACTTTGTTTCTTTATCTTCAAAACTTTAGGGCATTGATTGGCAAGAGGAAAGAGTGGGAGATGGTTCCTCGATAATCCCTTGCAATGTTGGAGACTCCTTGCCAGTGATATCAATACTGATGTTATCGAGGTTTATCAAAACACCCTTAGTGCCACCTGCTGAACCCGTTTTCTTTGCTTTATTTTCTTCTACCTAAAGTTAATTAGTTAGCTCCCATCTTCATGTTTTGTCGCACAACATCACGAAGGTACTTCTCATCTTTTTCTTTGAGAAGGCCCTGAGTGAGAGTTCAAGGGATTCCACTTCCTTATTTTTGCTTCATGTGTTAAGACGTTGAAAAATTTTCGAAAGAAAAAATTTCCTTTTTATATCTTATTTGAGAAATAAGCACCATTTTATTAGTTTATTCATTTTATTTTGCAATACCTAATTTTGTTTCGATATTTACCAATTTGTGACAAAACAAAGTTGTTCATCTACAATTTTTCTGCTTCTTATCACAAATTTGTAAAATAGTTATTTGTACTTTGTGAAACACAAATTCGTATTACAAATTTGTAATTGTGATCTATGTACAAGTATAAATTTGTAGCTGTAATTTATAATTCTGTGAAAAATATCACAGGAACTAAATTTCGAATTAAATAAACAAAATTTTGGGCAGATTCCTGGGCCCATTTTGTATTTGACCCTAATTTTTGTCGACTTTGCGGAACTGCAATGGGCCATACGAAATACGAAAGAAAAGATTACATAGTTGACATTACATTAGTTCCACACCAGCTGATATTGGCTGCATCGTAACAAGCTTGTTCTTAATTCATTTTAATCTAAATGTATGGTACTGTACCATAGCTCATTGGAGAGGATTTTACCTTCTCTGCTTCTTGGAAGTCAAGTTCTACCATTTATTAATGAAGTATCTGATTATCTGTAAAGTTTATGGTGATCTGGCATAGGCTTTGGTTGTCGGCCAAAATATTTACATTGTTCACTAAGCCACAATTAGTAGAAGATCTTCTACTTTCTCTTATTTTTTTTTATGGTAGCATTATTCTTCCAAAATTAGACAGCTCATGTCTTTACAAAATAAATGTTGGCTTTAACGATTGCGTTCGTTTTGTTTTTGGATTGAGGAGGTTCTATCACGTTTCACCGTTCAAGTGTAAGTTATTTGAATGTTCTCTAAATTCTTTTTAGGGTTGTGTACAACAAAAGGAAAAAAAACGGAACCATTATAAGTTCGTTCGTGCTTCTGTCCGTTAGTCTGTCACAGATGGTCTTTTGCAAAAAGACATGACAAGGGCATTTGAAGTTGGCAGTAGGTATGTTAAATCTTAATGACGGGCACATATATCGATAGTCAAAGTTTATTAAATATTTATTTTTAATTTTTAATGAAGGTGGGTTGGGCCTCCTAAAAAATATATTTTGTTTTATATCTTGTGGAGTATCGTTTGAAATGGCCTTTCAAATAGTAAAAAAAAAATCAAAGTTTTTAGTGAATTGGTTATAAAGATATTGCCCAAAATGTCCGAAAAGATACTGCCCCGATCTTCTAGGTTTCTAATGCTAAACTTTTGATATTATCAGAGCTTTTCAATATGAGGAAGTTAAAATTCTACATATATCATAAAAAAGAGAAACAAATTTTTTTCATAAAATTTGCATGTATCATTTCAAAGCATTTTTGCGTATGAAAGAATTTGCAAATAAGGCAAAACATTGCAGAAGTCAATTTCGGTGAATGCACCTTTTAAATTAAACAGACGTACCCAAAATAACCTTAAGCATCTGCAAGGAAACTTTCGTTAAGTTTAAATGTCAAATTGCCGTAAGTAAAATGCCGTAAAGGTAGCTGTTTACTTACGTACGCGTCTGTTTAAGTTCATTTTGAGCTATCTTACTTACGTACACGCAATCGATTAAAACACTTTCCGTTTGTCAATTTTTTTTTTGCATTTTCAACAGGCTTTTTTCAATAAACTTTTTAAATAGAAAACGTTAAATGTCAAGATAATAACCCTAAGTCAAGTGCCACACCAGACCACTGATATGCTGATATATTGATGTGCTGCTGTACTAATTATCAGCAGCATTAATATCTTAATGAGGCATGCCATACTGTAACAGGTAGTGATATACTGATGCGATACTGATCCGCTGATAATCAGCAAATGACCTGCATGTTGCTGATTTTTACTTACATCAGTTGATATTTTATTTTCAGACTAATTAAGTTGGGCTAGTTTAAAATATTAAAGATGAGTTAACGAAATTTTGTTTCAGAATTAGAAATTTCGTCTCGTATTTTGGAAAAAATGGTATGTTTTTTTTTTTTAATTTTTATTTAATTAAACACCGTATTGAAGAGTATGAGGGTTTCAGCCAATACGAAACGCTTCGTCCAATCAATTTTTGAAGTTCAAATTTGCAATTTACAATCGGTATTAGAATGGCTTCTTTTCTCCATACACGGAATATAACCCACCTTCCAGGAGGCCTTGGGCTTCCTAGATCTTAGCACTTATCATGAATGATAGTTAGACTATATCGTTTATCATGAATGATGGCTCAATTTTGTCATTGATCATGATTGACAGTTAGTTCTTCTTCAGCTGTAAATGGCATTAAACAATCCCGACTATTTTAATAAGTGTATATTAATATAAAACACAAAACACACCCAATAATTGCGTTTATGTTGCCTTTTTTTTCCATTTTTTAATAAATTTTAAGGTCTTCCGTTTTTGACACAGAAAAATCAGGTAATTTTAATTTGATGTAGCATACATAACCTACTGATGTGATGTCCTCGCAATATATCAGCTGATGATTGTTTTAAAAATCATCAATATATTATCCGTAAGTAAATCTCAATTTGGTACAGTTTCGTAAAGATCTTCACGTCCATTTTGGGCCAACGGAACACCTTGAGATCCGGGGCGAACTCCGATTTTTTTCAAACTTTGCTCATTTGTTCCCCTTTAGACACAAATTACGAATCTAAAATTAATTTTCCGCGGAAACTTATACTTTTCGAGATATTAAACTTTAAAAATCGCGAAATTTGTACTGCACTTCACAACACAATTTGACATTCTCGCAATTAATTAACTCTTCTTCTTCTTTTTAGTATTAAAAAGAGGCAGTGGTAGGTATGTATATACCAACCTTCCGAACATTCGGGTTACCAGCATTGCGTTTTTTTATTCATTACGAATATTCAATTGATGTGTAGTAAACAGCATTTAGGTAGAATGGAATAGAAAAGCATTTATTAAAGAAACACACACACACACACATGCAGGCGCGCGCACACACACACACACACACAGGCAGGCTGGCAGGGGCACACACACACACGCGTGCGGAGCGAAGCGGTGCTTTAATAAAAGTTTTTCTAAGTAAATACTGTTTAGTACACATGAATTGAATATTTGTAATGAATAAAAAAACGCAATGCTGGTAACCCGAATGTTCGGAAGGTTGGTATATACATACCTACCACTGCCTCTTTTTAATACTAAAAAGAAGAAGAAGAGTTAATTAAATGCGAGAATGTCAAATTGTGTTGTGAAGTGCAGTACAAATTCGCGATTTTTAAATTTTAATATCTCGAAAAGTATAAGTTTCCGCGGAAAATTAATTTTAGATTCGTGATTTGTGTGTAAAAAGGAACAAATGAGCAAAGTTTGAAAAAAATCATAGTCCGCCCGGATCTCGTGTTTAGCCCGATATTTTTGTGCACTTTTTGAGCTATATATATTTATAACCAATTCATAAAAAAAATTGAATTTTTTGTTTGGATCCTTGAAATTACCGATCTAAACGATACCCCGCACGATACAAAAAAAAAAAAGAATTTGTTTTAAGGTGGTCCAACCCACCTCCACTAAAAATTAAAAAATAAATGATAATATTTGACATTCCGCCAAGTTTCAAATTCCTATGTTACGTGGTTTTTGAGAAAAACGTCAGACAGACGGATGCACGACCGATCTTATATGTAAGAGTTCCGTATTTTCGTAATGTCGTACGGAGCTTAAAAAATGGAAATCCCTTAAATTTGCAAGAAAATTGGAATTAGTTTCGTTCAATTCAGTTATAGAAAGACTTAGGTATTCTATGATTCGAATATTTCAAATTTCGGGGAACCGATTATCCGAAGAATCAAATATTCGAGAATCGAGGAATCTCGTATCAGGGTATTCAAACTTAAGCTTGGCGATACTGAGATTCGGGTAATCGATCGGTTAATCGAATACCCGAATTTTTAAATCACTAATCGCAATATACCTACGTCACGATCCTCTAAGGATTAAGTACAAATTGCAAACTAACAATAACAATTAATATTAAAAACATTGCCCCAATCTTTAAACATGCAGTATACGTCGCACTCTAAATCCTCATCTAACATCTAACAAAATATGACATGACAAGGACTTAAATCACTACATTTCAAACGTGACTTTTACTGCATCTATGGCATTATAGAGTGAAAAGATGACTTGTAATCATGCAAAACAAACAACGGTAAGGATTATCCATAACATAACCCTTACAAAAAAAACAAAACTTTCTCAAGACTTCCGTGAACAAATATCTTTTTACTTCCACGGACATCATTAAAATGCCAAAATTTCCTCTGTATCTTTACCCATCATGATATTGAAATGCACCCGGAAGAATTTTTCCTAAGATATTTTCTCACGATAACTGGCCAGTCCAGTTTTTTTTTCAAACCTGTCCCTGGAAATTTGCTAGAAACTTTGGAAAAGGGTCAAAGATCCTCAAAGGATAATAATTTATCAGACCTTATAAAACCAGTTTCCGATGACCTATGAACGCCATAATGTCCTTGTCCGAATAACAGAACTTAAATACGCAAATAATATGAGGAAGAAAAGGGTGAACGAACCGAGAAGGGTTATATTCAAATGCAGGTATCCGGGCTCTGGAAAGGACACTTTGGCACAATTAACATAATTTTACTTTCTGGCCAAAATGACTGGACTTTCAATTGGAGAATATCGAAGCATTCTTAATATTTTGTCATTGTCCTTTGAATGTGACTGTTTAGGTTTGAGAGTGATTTGATTAACGTCAGTGATGCGTTCTTTGGTATACTATTTTTCCCAAGATGATTGAGGTCATTTTTTGAAGTTTCCAAAACCGGTTTTAATGTGCCATTGCAAAAGGGTCATTCGAAGACTTCCTATCTGATAAGACCCTTATATATATATATGGATGTATATGGGCGCAAATTATTGTCTCACCCTTTTCTCCCAGCGCTATCTTAAAGGATAAGATAAATAGATGTTCAGTGGATACTTCCCAGCCTCGGACTTTTGAATTAATTTATGCGAAAATTAAGAATGACAAACCGGTTTGACCGGAATGTTGACCAAAATGTAAGAAAGGTGGACGCATTAAATGAGATCTTATTTGCATATTTGAAATGATGATAAAAGGACTTTAACGGCAGGGTCAGTGGATCTCTGGGAACTTTCCTGATATTCAAATAAGATTTCATGCATTATAGAAAGATTCTTTGGGATTGGAAGAGGACTTTGAAGTTGATTGTTTTGATGTATGTGGTAGGCAGCTGAAAATCTGTGTGTATAGGTTTTGATTATGTAGTTTTTTAGACAATTGCGTAATGATAATTTATAATTAAAAAAAAAATATATATAGGTATATATCTAAAATTAAAAAAATCAACATTCGTATGTGAAAAAGTAAAAGTAAAGGTGCCAAAAAATGCATTTCTCTGATATTGTAAAATCAATCGGTCCAGATAGGGCCGATTTATCTAAAGATGGAATATTAAGGAGAATAACTTCCATGGCGTTTAATATAATTAAATCCTTTGTAGTTGATATCCAAAAAAGTGGAAGATATCAATTCAATTTGGTTTTGTTTTTGTGTGTGTATGTTTGCGCTTACTTGTAGTGATTAGGATGATTCTCTTCTTTTTTTTGTATAGATATATTTTTCTTGAGGGGTAGATAACGTTTTCTCACAATCATAGATTTAATTTTTCCACCCAAAATTGGTAAATAATAAACAATGAATAAAATAACATAAAAATCGTATGGGGCTATATACAGGGTGTCCCATACGTACCGCATTTCCTTTTTACCCCGGATTCCTTACTCAATTTCGAGAAATAAATTGTATGGGAGGAGAGCCGAAAAATGCACGGTGTGGGCGGTAGGGGGTTTTGAGATATTGGGTGCTTTTTACCCTAATACCATTTAACTTTTTTGTTATTCACCCTATGAAGGTGACTTGCATCTCAGGTGATAGTAAACCATCTAGGGTTTCCAACAAATGCCAATGGTATAGGACATCAAAGCCGAAAAATTGGAAAATTTTCCAATTTCTTTTTCAATTTTAACGGTTTTTCCGCTAAAAGGCAAGATATGGATACCACTTTCTTGCAAGATTTTGAGACCTCCGAATCTTACCTTTCATTTGATCCTGATCATGTACCTACCTAAATGCTACCGTTTTTGAGATATTCCTGTTTTTATGATGTATAATTTCATGAATTTATCTAATTTGTGTGGAATTGCATAAAATTAGGCGCGATTTCTATTGTTATTAGCAAAATTAATGAAATTATGCATTATAAAAACGGGAATATCTAAAAAACGGTAGCATTTAGGTAGGTACATGTGCATAGTGAAATTAAAGGTAACATTCGGCGGTTTCTAAATATTGTAAATAAACTGTATAGTTATCATGCATTTTGGCTGGAAAATCGTTAAAATTTGAAAAAATTAGGATTTTTTTTTTCAATTTTCTGACTTTGACGTCCTACAACTGACGATGGAAAACTACAGAACAGCTGGTTGTGCATTTGTTGCAAAATTCAGACGGTTTGTTATCACTTGGGATGAATCTAGGTGTATATCAAGAAATTTACAGGGTGTAAAGTGGAAACAGTACTAAAAATCGTAAAACCCCCTACCGCCCACACCGTGCATTTTCCGGCTCTCTCCAAATACAATTTATTTCTCGAAATTGAATGAGGAATCCGGGGTATAAAGGAAATTCGGTAAGTATGGGTCACCCTGTATATATAGAGGATATGGAGAGTACAGTTAGATTAACAGCATACAAAAAGCTGGCTGAAGACTTAAGGCACTTTCACATCAAACACAAGAATCGAAAAAATGTAAACCGAAAAACTCAATTTATTCCACTTTAAAAGAAGATTTTTGCTCCAATTATTAATAAAATCATGGGAAATAGGGTAAACTAATAATTCTACTAATAAAATAGTATATTTATCTTAGCATTTTTAAGAAAACCCAACTTTTATGATTTATCGGACGAATTTTTCCGCCGAAAAAGTTTTTCGGACGATAAAACATAAAAGATGTGTTTTTCTTCGAAATCTGAAATAAATATAACTATTTTCTCAGTAAAATTCTTAGTTTATCCTATTTCTCTGGATTTTATTAATCATTGGAACAAAAATCTTGTTTTAAAGTGGAATAAATTGAGTTTTTCGGTTTACACTTTTTTGTTCTTGTTTTTGATGTGAAAGTGCCTTTAGCGGTAATTTTTGGTGGAATTGCATCATAGTAGGTGCGATTACCTTCGTCAGAAGCAAAATTAATAAAATTATGAATCACAGAAATGGGAATATCTCAAAAACGGTTCATTTAGACGTGTGTTTAGTCAAATTTAAGGTAACTTCCGGGATTTCTAAGTCTTGTAAAAAAAGTATATAGTTATCATGCATTTTGGCGGGAAAATCGTTAAAATTTGAAGTAATTAGGTATTTTTTTCCAATTTTTTGACTTTAACATTCTACAACTTCCGACCGCAGGCAGGCTGATTGGGCATTCATTGTAAAGCTGAGACGGTTTGCTATCATCTGAGATGAATCCCACCTTGATAGGGTATACCTATATAAAAAAAATACAAGGTTCCACCATGGAACAAGTACTAAAAATCTTAAACCCCCTACCGATGAAACGGCTCATATTACTATCTTCACTAATATAATCAGTTGTCGTTGATGCATAGAAGGTTGTACTCACGATCATTTAAATACGTGTTAGATGTATAGATTCAAACAGCAATTAGTCTAAATATTAACCAAAGAAAGATCATAATTATTTCATTCACGAATAAAATAAACAGAAATAAATTCAACAACCTTAAAACACCTTGATTAAAAATTGTGGTAATTGTGATGTTATAATTCCTAGGAAAAAAACCTCAAACGGAGACTAATTCCATTCCTATTGAAAACGTCACAATTTCTCTCAGGATAGGAAGAATTTTTCTTGGAAAATTTGGGAAATTGAAGCCCAAATTTTCATATGCAAATGTATGCATCGTCTTCAAGGAGGTAAAAAACATCACAAAAACTATTCAACAAACGAAAAATATATTATCCTGTGTCAACAGCCAGGCAAAAGTTTCTTAAATCTGCCTAGGAGGTGATACTTAATCTATCACACATTCACATAATAAAAAGGGGAACAGAAGTGACTTAACTAATTATAGACCAGTTGCTAGTCTTTTAGCTATTACTAAAATTTTTGATGTTATTGTTTGTGATACAATCTATTTCCACTCTAAGCCGTTTATAGGTAGTTTCCAGTATGGTTTTACTAGGGGTAAGTCAACAGCTACCAACTTATTGGAGTTCTCTAAACATTGTATATGTTTGTCATTCATGCAGGATAACAAGTTGACTGCATCTATCCTGACTATAGTTAGGCATTCGACGAGATTAGCCATAAGATACTTTTACATAAGCTAATTTTGCTGGCTTTTCCTCATCGGTTTCTTCTTTGATTAACCTCTTATCTGTCTAACCGTACCCAGCAAGTATATTTTCGTGGTATGCTATTCAGAAACATACTTAATATTTGTGGATTATCACAGGGCAGCCATCTAAGACCTCTGTTGTTTGTCATTTATATAAATGACATACACTTGTTATTTATTACTACCTCATACCAATATTCTCTGTTATGCTGGCGGCGTCAAGATTTTTCGAGCTATCTCGAATGACGATGACTGTGCTCTGGCTAACTCTGACTTGAACACCTTCTACTCTTGGTGTTCTAAGAATTTTCTTCCTTTGAATATCGATAAGTGTTTTGTTATGTCTTATTATCGTAAGCATGTCTTTCATATCTGAATTACTTCATCAATGGAAGTTAATTGTCCGAATTTAACAGCACCAAGGACCACTTAACAGCGTTATTTTTGATTCGAGACTCTTATTTGTAAACCATATTTTAAATATCGTCAATAAGGTTAACAATGCTTTGGACTTTGTTAAGAGGAGGTCTCGGGAGTTTAATGTTCCTTTTGTAACCAACAACCTCTCTAACGCTTTGTATTTGATTGCTTGCATGGTCCAATTAATTATTCAAAGTATTTATCTCATGTACACTAATTGCAAATCAAGTAAACCCAGGTGCTCTTAGATCGTATAGTGGTAGCTTTAAAATTAACGAACGTTTATCGTCCGCAGATTAGCTCTTTTTGGAAATAAATATCTATCTTAGTCTATAGCTTGCAGATAAAAAAAAAATCAATTTTAAATTTCAAGTACTATTTAAATACTGCTCCTTATCACGATCACCCTTATCGAGCTACAAAAAAGTACTGGATGAGCTGGACTTAATCTGAGAGAGAAAAACCTGATGATGTCGCCACCTGGAAACTTTGCTGCACTAAATTCAATAAAAACGATTTAAATCGCTGATTGTATTATTTATCCGGAAAGAAAGGAACCTCAAATTTCTTTATTTAAAATTATTTTATAACGAAGGACCTTCAGGCAATTTCGTCCATATACGCAAATTTATAAAAAAAAGAGGTCATTGAATACGCCCTAAAAGGCCCGCACTCTTAACAATAAATAAAACTAGGATAAAAGCAAATAAACGTATTAAAATGGATTTTATTGACTAAATTTATAAATAAACAATTTCACATGTGCTTTGAAGGTCACACAAAATTCTTATGACATCTTTTTGCTGTGTTCCAGATCCCAGTAGTGTTCACCATATCCACCATTTTTATCTGTCCATCTCACCTGCAGAAAAAAAATCCGTGAAAAATGTTAAGACTTATCCTTAACCCTTTTTGAAATAAATTAATATCCTTTAGAGATTTTCAATGCGATTATAGAGTGTATGCTGGTTAGTTGCATTGTAACTTCCAGCACTGTGCATATTAGTATGTCTAACCAAAGTGTAATTAAAGAAGTAGAGATAAAATGTGATAAGTGCATTGATAATAAATAAGAAGAAAGAAGAAAAGATAAAATTTCCATCAAGTGGTGAAAATTACTTACGAAACCTAACTACATAGTTCTAAAAAATGTGAAACTTCTCTCATACTTTTCCTCGATGGCGCTGTTCTTTGAAGTCCTTTTGTTCAAAACGTTCTTCTGAAAGCTCAGGAGAATCTAAAACGTGCCCGAATTCTAGCTCATGTGGAGAATTTTGTGAAACAAAAATGTCTCTTTGTGGTAAAAAAAAATGTTTTTTTATAAACAACGAAGGCTTTGAAAAATAACAATGGCAACTTACTGGAAATGCTTGATTTCGTCGGTGATTCTTTTCATGGAGCCATTATTACTGCGAGTCTTGACTTGTTTTCTGGTGTCTGGTAAATATTCTCCTCTTCCTATGTTACTTCTTAATGGTGATATAAACGGTAAAGGAAGTGGTTGGGAAGGACTGGGTTCCACGAATGTCTGCTGCTTGGTACTGGGTTCTTTCGAGGTGTCTTCAACATTGATAACGA
The DNA here is from genome assembly GCA_963930735.1 of Dioctria linearis. Lineage (NCBI taxonomy): Eukaryota > Metazoa > Arthropoda > Insecta > Diptera > Asilidae > Dioctria > Dioctria linearis. Next base: position 187,410,894 of record OZ005743.1, read on the forward strand.
AGGACAGAGCTTGTCTTTTCGGTGGCTTTTGTTGATACTTTTTTCTACTCTCTTGGGGATGCTCGCTTACTTGATAGCTCTCATCTTTTTCCTTACTAGAATCATCACTTTCTTCATTTAAACTGGTGTAACTGTCATCATGGTATATAGTATTGTTAAGCAGAAGCGTCTTTACTGGTGATTGATGAATGAGTTCGTCATTTTCGCTTTGCACAGGCGCATGAAGATCAAGTGGGGATATCTGGTATCCTGTTGTATACTGTGTATTAGTTAGAGGATTTTGATGTCTTATGTTGGTATTTATTGGCCTTGTTCTTAGATTTGAATTATCATTTAAGTACGATGGCGTAGTTAATGGATTTGCTATCGTACCTTTGTTTATAGGCATAGGAGCTATATACGCTTCGTAATGAGGCGAAGCTTGATGTACACTTTTTCCATAGAGAATTTCTGTATTTGCCGCTTCTTCATTTGGATCATTTGAAAATGTTGTAAATTGTCTTGGCGAATTGGATTTAAAATTGGTTTGCATGGATACATGTACAGGACGAGGTTTTTTAAAAGTATATCCATAATTTGGCAGTTTTATCGCTAATTTCTTATTGTATATTTGATGTGCACTTTGGACAGCGGGCTGTCTTTCTTCTGTATCATAAAATGGTGGGTTATATGAAGACTTTAATTTTTGTGGAACTGTCCTAGAATAAGATTCAAAGTAGGGTGCAGTATCGGTATGATGTCCCTCTTTAAAAATATGTTCCTGATTAATCTTAAGTTTTCTCACTGGAAGACGTTTAGAAGTCGCATGGCGGTTACCATATCCAAAATTTGCAAGAGAAGATTTCATTGTCTTTGGTAGATATAAGCTTAAATCTAAGACATCATAGTTGTCATTCACTTGCTTCCTATGCTGAGGAAAATTCACATTTCTAAGCACTAAATGAACACTATCCTTGCACTCTACACTTAGTAGACATAAAAATGATACACAAATAAATCGAATTCTTAGCATATTTCTGCAATAGCTATATTAGAAAAATTAACTTTTCAGAGTGAAGTAAACGTCCGGACTAGATTTGGTCAACTAACTCTGATCATTTTATATCCGATCTTTGGGAAAAATTTCTTTTAGTTACTCAGGGTATATTTGAAACAAATTTTGGATACAGTCTAGTGCACCATGACTTAAGGTTTTTGTTTTTACCGAGCCCAGTTCGGAATGATTCAATTGATTGAGCTGGATCAAGTTATTTCATAAAATTTCTTAATTTTTTTTTCCTGATGATCATGGAGAGGTAATTGATTCTTGTTTTTACAAATTTTATGTTGTCATCGATGCGCTTGGCGTAATTTGAATGTTTTTAGAAGAGTATAGAAAATATATTTACACTTTCTCCTGTGTTAAAGTTTTGTAATTAATAGAAAAAAAGTATTTATTTTCTTGGTTTCTATGTGTCAGTGATTATTGTTTGATTTTTACTAAAAGTCATAAAAGTAAGATCTAAACACATGGATCAGAGTAGATTAGAGTCATCAAAAAGTGGAAGTGGGTAGAGGAGTTGAAAAATTTGTTAAACTATTTGTAAGCATTGTAATCAAATATCTCTGGAATGATAATCATTTCTGACTATACCTACTGTTAAGAGCTTTGTAAAATATATCTGCCCGTGGAGGATGGTGGATCTATTTTTGAGTCATAACCTTTGTGATAAGCGGTTAGGTTCTTCTTGCAGTTGAGTCTATAAGGCAGCCTCCAGAAGCATATCTTCAAACGAAAAATGTAATAGCTATAGTATTAGTGTTAGTATAGTGCATGTTTTATTCCTGTAAATTGACCAGACTATAACACCATATACTTTTGCTTTGCTAACAATAAATGTAGATCATGCACGATCAGTTGTGCAAAAAGTAGCCAGCATTGATAATTAGGCTTGGCCTGATCTTACACCATCATGTCTTGCTATTTTCTTTTCTTTTAATGGTCCGTAGGTCAGAGATCCTAAAATAATTCAATCATAAACTTAAGTGGGACGAAATCCACTAATTGACAAGAGAAAAGCGAAAACATTAAAACATCAGTACAGGAATGTTATGGAAAATATTTTATAGAAAAACGGTCAGTTACAGATCATTGGCCATGAAATCAAATGGTCACAGAAAATAACAGAACTATTAAGAAAAACACTTTTGTGACAGAAAAGAGTGTTTAGATAATAAAAGAAGAAAGGGAAAAGTTTATATAAAGGTAGTTACAGGTCAGATTGCACTCTGTACATTTGCGCCATCATTCAAATACTTTGTTCGCATGACATGAATTTCCACGTTCTTGGTAGCTTGATTTTCATATTAATTGGCATCCTATGTCAACATGGAGAGGGATATCGAGTTACAGAAGGTAAGTAAATCCACATTAAATTTTGACACCCTCAAAATACCTTTTTTTTTAGATTACCATCAGCCTAAGAAAAGTCACCGATCACGAAAAACTGGACCTGTCTTCACCTATGTTAAAACTGATCCAGACGCCAATGTCAAGTGGGGAGTTAGACATTATGTAGGAATCAAATATAATTGAAATAAAAAATACCATTTTTTTTTTAATTTGCATTGGTTATTCATTGAGAGTTGAAATTTGTTGGTGAATTTATTTTAGTTTTTCTTAATGTTAGTCTCATCACATAACTGTCTTAAGTTGAATGAGACAAGTTTAAGTGTTAATCGATCTTAACTAGTTGTGAAGATTTCGTTTATAAAATGAATTCGTTAAAATTACGTTGGAGATAATCATTTCAGTATAAAAAAAATGTCTGAGGATCAATCAACCTTTTTGGAACGGTTTGGATAGATTCACGTAAGCCACCATTAATTAAAAGCAGAAAGCAGAAAGTAGTAACACGCTACTATTACGAACGGTAATAAATTAAAAGACAAATAAATAGAAAGATGAGCATTTTAACCTCTTCTCTGGTGTCAAAGGGTGAATTTCTTCTGAGGCGCATGTTACGCGGTGATATACCTGTAGTATAAAATGGTGTGTGACCACCCCACTAGCCTTGTCTCTGTAAACCGGTAAAATGTTCTTATTGAAAAATAATGTGTATTTGGACAGACTTTTGTCGAAGGAGTAATATTGTAGGAATCCTATAATCTGTAATATGGATCAAAATACAGTGATTTTACGCACCTTTGCCTAATTTTAGAGATGACTTAGTGGCTACGTTCGATTAAGCGATTTATCAGGTGGTTTTGGTTTTATTTTTACATCAAAATTCAAAATTGCAACAAAAACTGCGATGTACAAAAAGCAAACAAACAAACAACAAGGCAGAAAAGAATGAATATTCGGATTGGATGCATCGCACTCCCAGCAAAAATTCAAACATAGCATCCATGCGTATATAGGTACCCAAGTTTATTATTTACTTCTCTTTGAGCCTGCTTAGATGGGTCAGTATGCTGCCCCTGCCGCACCTAACTTGTAGGTATGATGTTGGTTTTAAACTTAAAACTCTAAGGCAGCAGAGGCAGTGTGAAGTTGTTTCTTTACATGATTTGTCTATCTATTAGTTGTGATGTTAACTCAAAATTTGAAATTACTCTGCAGCTGGAATAAAATTACTGTTTTCATGGAAAAATTACTGTGTGTAAGCGTCGTTGCACAAAAAGTACCAAAGTTATTATGTTTACAGTTTATTTCAAACCTAAGTTCAGTAACAAAAATAAAGAAATTGCATTTGCAGTTATTAACATAAACAAATACCTATAAAAATTGTCAGTTATTAACATGAATATAGCTGCCGTATGTATTGTAAATACACATACTTATATTTTGCATATATGAAAAACTGGCTATTTTTCCATATTTTCGTGGTCATGCATGTATTTATCTAATAACTTTAAGTGAACATGCTTAATTTCAATTTCGTAATATTTTTTGTTTTTTTTAGTGCGCCAAATTCCCTGTAGGGTGCTGGTGTTTAACCTATTCCTAATCTCTTTGTTAAGATTTATGGCAGAAAATCTCTTTTGACTGTTGCAGAACTACGAGGTTGACAGAATAAATGTGAAAGAATTTTTTCAAATAAGGAAATATTGAAGATGCCTGTTGTTTTTTCATGTTATGACAAATCTTCCCCCATAACTGGATTATTGGCAAATTATTATCAATTTCTTGTAATTCCCTAATAAGTCTGTATTCAGAATATAAGACCCTAGGCAGACGGACAAAAACAATAATCACTCATTCGTAGTTCATTTTTTCAAAAATCAAGTTACCCAAGATTTTGTGAATTAAAACGAAAGTCCTGTCAATTTTTATATGTTATTGACAGCATAATTTTAATAACTCGAATTCAAAGGTAAAGCAATTTTTGAAAAATTCCATTACCAACGAATGATCATTGATTTTGCCCATCTGCCTAGGCTCGAGGATAAAAGGCATTATATACTATATATATTATATACTATAGTCACATAATATATTGCGAAAATGATTTGCCAAAGGAATAGTTGATGCATTTTTTTTAAATTACTAGAATTTAAAATTTCAAAGTATTTAAGACATTTCATGGCATTGAATGGAAACCATTTTTTTTATATGTACCGCACTTTCAATATAAATTTAGAACTTAAATTTTTATCTTCTATAAGACATGCTGAGACCTTTCCACCTAATTATATCTTTTCAATTGGAAGATGTAAAAACTCTGACAAGCTCTAACGATAATGGTCTGGGTATATTTTTGTTAAAAAGTTACTAAGCATCCCGTACTAAGTTTTTGTTGTAATTACTTCGATCTGTTGAACTTCTTTAATCAATTAATTTCACGCGGCGTAGTAATCCTACAATTACAGTAAGCAACCATACACTGCTTGCAATGCGTTTAAAATTAGTTAATTAACTTCGGCATTAGGCTGTGTTTAGCTTGGAGAAGTTTAAAGCGGAGCAGTTGCGCGCGTAACCGCTTCAACACTCTAGAAAAAGAAAACCTGAAACGCAGAAGCCGTAAAGCGCTGATTTCTGTTCAACTCAAAGTTGTTTCGAGTAGCGTTAAATATGTCCAAGTCAAGTTCAATGCTGGTTTTTCTATTCTCAGATAACAAAATGGAACATGTTCTAAAAAGATACTTGTTGGATGCAGACGATCGGCTCCAAATCGGTAAACTTCTTGCAATTTCGGTAAAAGTATTCCACTGAATATGAATAGAATATATTTTTACCATTTATATTGGAAAATCGAATTCTCGTTCCTGTTTTGGTACAGCAGCGTTCGGATTTGTGTACGATCGGACATAAAAATGATACGTTTTCGATACCTTATTTTAAATCGAATTTTCGTTTCGAAACGTAATCGTGGTTAATCAGTTGTAATGTCTAATTTGTAGTTGTTTCTAGTGAGTAATTTTGGTAGTTTATGCTTTGTTTCAATTTTATATTCATTTGAAAATGTTCCGAATATTGGTTTCATTCATATCTATTTAATATCGCTTTGAATACGTTTTGAATATGTTATCTGGGATGAAAATAAATATTTTAAATTAAGAGTTTTCAAAAAGAATATTGCAGTGCATTCAGAGAAAGATTTTATGCGTATTTTCGGATGAAAACTGCTGCTTTTGAGTATATCTTACTTCTATTGCAACTTCATTCCATAATTTTCTAGATTTCGCCTAGAATAATTATTATAAGTTTCAATTATCCCACACAGCCAGGTTACGAATACCTTAAATTGCGGTTACGAATACCCTAAATTAGCTTACCAGTATCCATATCGTCGAATATTTCTACAAATGAGGATTCACAAATTGTCACTCACCAGTTTCACACGACTGAAATGAAAAATTTTGATCTCTCATTTAACCGCCTCTAAACGTTCTGGAACGAGTCGTAATGCACCGCCCCTAACCGCGTCAGTATGAACACTCGCATTGTTTACTATATATGTGAATTTTTCAGCCGGTTGCAAAGTTTTAAAAAAATATATAATTTCAGCAATCAGATGAAAAATTACTGTAAATTGCAGGGAATTACTGTGTTACTGTACGGGACTCGAAATTACTGTCAAAAACAGTAATTACTGTACGGTTAACATCACTTTTTTCCACTGACTGAAGACAGCAAGTTGACTCTGATTCTACCATGATATACGTGGTGGGCGTGCGACGTTGGCGCAGCCTGGCTGCGCGAGCTGAGCAGAAAAGAAATTCTTTCAAATTCTCCGTCTATATATATACTGTGCTAGTAGTATTGGTATTATACCGGAGAAAAACTTGCAATTTTAACATTGCAATTTACGCTAAACCGCAAGTCTGTCTCCATATACTAACAAACAACTCGGTTTACACTCGGTGCACTGTCAGTATTGGAACTCAATTTTGAAATTGTGAAAAATGTACGCGGTATACGAGTTTATTTTAATATTAATCTAGTTGTAAACCATAATCATTTAATACACGAACCTTTTAGAGCCGACTATTATACTGCAATGTTTGCTGCAATTTTTTAATACTTAATACTTGCTCGCATTTGATACGTGCGCGGAACTTTCTTAAGTCAAGTGACAAATTAAATGACAAATCAAGTGATAAATCAAATGTAAGTTCTCTGATTAATTCCTCAGTATCGTAAACAGCAAGTGTTTCTCTGAAATTTTATATTAAAATTGCCATAATTGCAATATCAATATATCAAAATTGAAATTGCAAGTCTCTCTCCCATATTAGCTCAGCAAAAGATATAGAACTTATAAGCTTCAAGCACATATAGTTTTTTTCTCATGCTCAAACCATTATAGGGGTGAATAGGATAAAAATTTGATTTTTCTGTTGACTGATATTCCCCTTTAAGAGACTCGAACGGAAGATCTATGTGATGATTGTATTGCACCGCCGACTTTCATAAAGGAAAATAATCAACCACTTTAAAACAAGCAATGAAAGTTAAGTCAATTGTAGGATTAAAAAACGATACACTGTCGCGAAATGCACTCAATGACTATTGAAATTGGTACCAATGTTGAAGAATTTAACATAATTCTCGCATGCTGGACATGCAGTCTACCTTCATCTGATATGCACTTCTTTGGAGATAAGGATAAGGCGTATAGTACTGAATGAGAGTATAAAAAAAATAAAAATCTTGATGTAAAAAAGAGAAGAAACAGATTGATTTTCGAACTTAAATTTCCTTTTTTTTAAAAAAGGCCTGCCTATAAAATTTCAGCTCTCCACTTCGAAGCGTCCTCAGGCAGTATCTAAATATATAGTGAAAACCAAATTTTTATATGGCAACACCATTAACGGGTCGCCAAATTTAGTTTATTTTTGAAATCCTATTTACTATTGCTATGAAACCACCACACTTCAAATTTTAGCTCTCTTCGTCTACGCGTTCTCAGACAGTGCCCATATAGTTAAAAGTGAAATTTTTGTATGGCAACCCTACGAATGAGTTGAGCGATTGGTCCCAGTTTTGAACTTAAATTTACAGTTTTTTAAAAACGCCGTTTATAAAAAATGTAAGCTCTCAACGGGGACTTGTTCTTTGGCAGTTTCAAAATATATAGTGAAAAACCAAAGTTTTGTATTGCAGCACTAAAAAGGGGTTGGCGATTACAATTTATCTTTCGCTACAAACTTTCTCCTAACAATTGCGAACATAACAACAAAATGAGCCAAATCGGTCGAGCCGTTCTCAAGTGATGATGTAACATTCATACATGCGACGATTGATTTTAATTTATATAGATTTGATTGCCTCTACTATGATACTAAATCGTAATAAAACTAATGCAAATTATTTTTATTTCTTTCGAAAAATTCTATGGGGGTTGGTCCACATCAAACGTTTGGGAGTTACAGGGTGATTAAGAAAAAAATCTGGTTTTTCATAAAACACCCTGTTTTTTAAAAACTATAGTGCGTACGGTCACAGTTAAGAGCTCACTGTATGCAAAATTTCATGGCCTTTCCAACGACTGCTCAACGAGCGCCATACCCCTATCCCATCAAGAATTATGGTTGTCTAAACTAAAAATTTCGGATTGTCTTACCTTTTGTTTTCTTAATTTAACCTTTATTATTTTTGCAAAACGGTCGTTAACATAACTTTTTTTTTTATAAAAACTGTAGACTCCTCTTTAAGTTGACCTATTACACCCTGTATTGTGTTAATTGTAGCCGTTAAATGATTTCATCTAGGGTATAATAAAAACTTTCCTTTAACCTGTGTTTTTATTCAATAATCATGCGTGAAAGCTTTAAAAATCATTACAAATTGTAGTGAGTAGTGCAAGGGGAAGAAATTGCAACACTGTAAAAAATGTGCACAATTGTTCCCACAAAGCTTAGGTATTTCTGCCTAAAATGTAGGGAATGTTCCTTAAAATATAGTGAATATTCCCTACATTTTCAGGAATATTCCTTAAATTTTAAGGAATATTCCCTACATTTTAGAGACAAATACCTTAGCTTTGTGGCAACAATTGTGGACATGTTTTACAGTGTAGGTAATTTAACTAGCGACCGTAACTGTGATGGGACTTTATGATAAAATCTTGAAATAATAGTTAAAATTTAACTTTTTGTTTTACCTCTATGTAACTGTTATAAAATTCGTAAGAGCCTCCGGTTGGGACCTATTATCAATTGCTCGTAAGTCTGAAGGGTGAACAATAGGCTTTTTAAGACCTAGGCTCCAGAGCCCCTTTAAGGGGTTCCCACCTCAACTTTCAATCAACTGTTATAAAAGACTATTAAAATTTTAGATCATTCAATAATAGTTATTTATTAAATGTATTTTTTTTTTGACAGTCATAACTGTTACCGAAGACTTTTATTTATTTAAGTCTCATAATGTTTTGAATTTTCCAATAATAGTCTGATCGGGACTTTTATATTTTACAGTCAGTTATAATAGTCTTAGAAGATTTTTATTTATTTAACTCTCATAACGGATCTATCACAGATATTTTATTGTTACAGATCTTTGTATTTGATTTTGGATGGCAGGAATCGAATAGTTCACAGATCCGGGTATCCAGATATCCGCATATAAATTAGCAAAATCAATGACTTAGCATTTCAGGAATCCTGTACTAATAATCAGACGTATACTGTCACACGACTGAAATGAACCTCATTGTGCGCTTTTTTGGAAACCATTCATATAATTTCCTTTATTTTTTATTACAAAAAAAAACCGTAGATAATCTAAAGTTATGGTTTCCTAGAGAATGCACTGGCGTATTGCGCGACGGAACTGCGCGTCGGAAATACTTTTCCGCGATTAAGAACGCAATTGCGCGTAGTGTGCACAAATGCTTTTATAGAAACTTCACTCAGTCTGTAAAACTAGATCAGTCGGGAAGTAGTGAATATTTTTAATGGATTACGAAGACTTCTTTTGTATAATTGCGAAATGGAAGAGGAAACAGAAGAAGAAATTATACAATGCCCAGCCGAAGCTGTGCAAATGAGATTTTTAATAATAGAAAAGCAGAAGGAGCTTTTAATTAATTAATTAGTTAATTACTGCAGTTTGTATTCTGCACAATATTTTAAGAAGATCAAAAATATCAAATCGTGGTGAAAAATTATTTAACAAAACCAAGCCAGCTTTGCAAAAAAAAAAAAAAAAAAAAAAAAATGTGATAAGATTTGAAACCTACACAAGACCGCAGAGAAATTATTGTTCAATTAAAATCAGGAATCGTAACGGTTATAAATTTTATTGTAAAATTCATCGTTCAGTGAGTTTAGCTAAGTCCCAACCCGGTGCGGATCCATGGGGGAGGGGGTGGACTCCCCACACAAATCAAAGAATTATTAAAACTATTTAGTTAATTGAAAAAAACTTAAAAAGAAAAGAAAAATTGATTTAAATGAATACTATTGTGTGCATGTGTGTGTATAGGTTTTCTCAGAATTTTAGTTGTGGTGATCATCAGAAAATATGATTAAATACTTTCAAAAAAAAAAATTAAATTTTTTTTTCACTACACAAATATTTGAATAGAATTGAAAATAGAAGATAAGATAAATTTGCAATAAATAAATGGGACAAGTTCTATATATTGGTCTCGGATTAAAACATAATAAAATAGGTGGTAATTGATGAGAAATGTTTCTTGTGTGCCTAAGTTCATTCAAAGAAAAGCAAACAAAAGTTGCCTAGTTTTTACAAGAATTTTAATGGCAGACTGATTTTTAAAGAGTGTTAAATTTTTTAAGCTACATGTAACATCAAGTCGAACCAAAAAGTATGCTTAATCTTGTTTCTTGTAAGCAATGCCTTCTGTTGGTTTTAGTGCTTTCCGAAGATTTAATCTGAGTAGAAAGCTGTAATGAGTTTTTTACTCTTTCGAGACCAGTACAATATACGAGTCTACAGGCAATTCTCAACCTACTGCATATGAGTAGAGAAAATTAAAGTCAAGTACCGAGGTACTGTCAGGTCTAAAGCCGAAGATCAAAAATTCCACAAAGAAATTTTTTGACAACCAATTTTCCTTAAAGTGATTCACATATAGATTTTTTGATAAATCTATATTTATGCACCAGCAACTTATTGGCATCTGAGTTCACTGTAGTGTAGACAGCAGGCAGTTTCAGGGTTTCATTGCTGTCCTGATGAGATTGCCCTGTCACTGCTGATCGAAACACATTACACTAGTGTACACTATGTGTAATGTGTTTCGATCAAAAAACTTCTTTGTGGAATTTTTTGATCTTTGATTTAATCTGAATTCTAGCATTTCTTATTTTTCAATGAAACTTTTCTTGTGTATATCACTGAAAAAGAAAATTATTTTTTACCTTTTAGTACAATTTAATTACGAAAGTTATTTATTTTAAAATTTTTTTACTCTTTAGTCATTACATTTCCTTAAAACATCATATAACGAAGCATAATCTATGTGACATACCTAATTATGCACATTAATTCGCATCTACGTTCTTTTACGAACATTGTGGGGTAATTTTCTTTTCTCTGTGGTAAGTAGTTTACAAGATTATCGCACTTTAATGCAAGTACTTCCATGTCAAAAAAGTTTACATGAAAAATCTAGAAACATTTATTTCACGTCAAAACCCGTCTAATGGTTAAACATATAAAATTGAAATGTTCCCATGAAATATGTAAAACATTATGCTAAAGCGTTCAAAAGAAAAATTACCCCCGTACCAACCTATACGCTCATCTGTACCTACAAAAATTCGAAAATCACGCATTTTAACGATATTTGGGTGAGAAAAGTCTGTTATGAAATTTCTTATAGAAGAAAAGCAAAATGCCATTTAATAGCAATCAGTAAGAGCCTTAATTTGATATCACACACGGCACAAATTGGACAACCCCAAGACAACCACATAAAACGTCCCAAAAACGTTAAGTTTTTTACCCCATCGGAAAGATCTTCATTCACTCATTCTAAATCAAGAAACCCCATGTAAATCCATTCACGTTTACTATCTTAAAACTTTTTCATGACGAACGTCGCCCTTACGGACAAAATTATTTAGTCAGGGATTTGTTATTTAAAAATTTGTTATTAAAAATTAACTTGTCGACCAGGAAAATGAAAATCACTTCATGATTTTTATTCTTTATCAAGAAAAAGAAAAATTACGATGAAATTTTTATATGTGATCAGCAAAAATAAAAACTAAAATATCATTTTTATTCCTTATGAAAACAATATTTTAGTTATCTTATAATGATTATTGATGACTTCAAAAAATAAAAACCTTTAATAAGCATTTAACAGGGACTAAAGCTCTATGTAAGTAAAGTTTAATTGATTTGTCCGGACTTTTAAAGTAAAGTTCAAATATAATTGGTTTACTATGATTTTTATATTATTAATCACAAATAGTAACTGTCTTCTTTTGTGTTCGCAGAACAGGACAGATCAAAAGATACACAAAAGAGCGCCTCATACATTTGCATAGAAGATTTATAAATGAAGTGAACAGTTCAAATAGTTCGCTTCAATCGACAGAACAATTTGTTCTCTACATCTTAATTAAATAAATATTTCTGGGTGATTTGTTCCATGAAAATTTAAAAAATGATCGTTATTTACGAAGCCTGATTAACGAACGCTTTCGATTGCAACGCAAATGTGCCGGTGCAAATACGTTCACGCAATCTTTAGGAAACCATGACTTAAGAAATATTCACGTAGTAGCTAGTACCTGTAATATATATATGAGTTAATAACTACTATTCGTGTCCAGTATATCTTTTCCTAGATGTAGAACAGTTATATTTGTACACACTGTCTCCCTTTTGTACTAGATCATTAGGGATTAATCAAGTAGACTAGATATCTAGCAATTAGTATGTATGCAGTCACCGAGCAATAAAATAGTATTTAAGCAGCTGTGGTTTTCATTAATTACTATCCAGTTCGCAGATAATACATGGCGTAGCCGGTACACGTGTTTGATTATAGTGCACCGATATAAAAAAAATGATAAAATCGGGATTCGTGAAGTGATTTGATACCAAGATTGTCATAAAAACAAGCAAGCTGGTGAAAAATAAATTTTGAGATAAAGTGCTGGGTTATGACGATTGCGGAAAAATTAAAATCAAAAAAGTTTTAAGAAGTTGGAAGGCTTCCAAAAAATCGATACCGGACGGTAACAACAAAATCAATGGATTACATACGTAAAGTCGAGACGTTAAGCCTAGAGGGCTCAAATTTAGCTGAAAACTGGCGAAATTTTTGGCAGCATTTTGAAATATTTAGCACAGCTGCTGAAATTACAAAACAAAAAGGGAGGAAGTTAAAGTGGCAATATATTTCTAAACTCAATCGGCCCAGAAGCAGTTGAGATTTTTAATTCCTGCAATTTATCAGAAGAGAATAGAAAAAAGTATGCAGAAGTTATTAAATCTTTTGAAGAATTTTGCAAGCCTAAGCGGAATGAAGTTTATGAAAACTTTAAATTCCATAAACACAACCAGGATATTGGAGAACCATTCGATAATTTTACGGGATCGTATTGTTCTGGGTACATCGGACAAGCATCTTTAAAAACGGTTACTCGAAATAGATTCACTGGATTTGGGAAAGGCAAACATACACACAAACCACCAGAAACCAGCAAACAATTAGATACCTACTGTAACTAATGTTTTAAATAAATATAATTTGCGAAAAAATACTAATTATAAAATTTCAGGTTTTAGGAACAACTACTTAGAGTTAAAAACAGGAGTAAGTAGGACTAGAATAGAGCAGAGAGAGGCAAGCCAAAATAAAATCATATCATGCACTAAATCATTGCCATCTTTATTACAGGCCGTGGCGCTAAAACTTTTCTTTGCTTGCATATGTATGAGAAACGTGCTGTTTGAAAGCTTTTATAGCATTGCGCATTATGGAAAAACAAACACATTTCATGTTTAAAAATTTATGTAAAATAAACAACGGTTCTGGTGACGATAATTCTAACGCCTATTTATAGGTCAAAATGTTTACTTTTAAGGAAAAAAACGTAATTGTAATTATTTGAAGAAAATTACGAAGAGTTTCTGCATTTTATTAAACTCTACCCAATTCGCTGTGTAATGAGAGTACAGCTTTCGCTCAAGACGAACGTTCCTTTTTAAGTCTCTTTCCCCTGAAAATCACGAATATGATTTTCTATTGAGTGAAAAATTTAAATACATAATAATTAAACGTATGATTTTAATATAATAATTAAATTTCTTTCAATTGCATCACATTTGTTTGTTGGACTTCACAAAACAATAATTTTCACTTTTTTTGACCTCCAATATGTCATTCTGTAATTTTGAAAAGTTGTTTAGAAGCTGCAATTCGAGGAGTACTCTGTTTTATTTTTCAAAATTAGAGAATGTCAATTTGATGGTCAAAAACTTAAAATGAATGTTTTTATAAAGTGTAACAAATAAATGAAATGTAATTATTAATTATTATTTAATTATTACATTTAATTGATAAGTTTAATTATTATGCATTTGATGTTGTTATTCATTAGAAAACTATACTCACGATTTGCAGGGGAAATAGTTTTCAAGTTTAAAAAACTAACAAATTTCGTCTTGAGCGAAAGTTTTACGCTCATTTCCCAGCGAATTGGGTAGAGTTTAGGTAAATGCAGAAACACTTCATAATTTTGTACAAAAAATTACAATTACGTTTTTTTCCTTAAAAGAAAACATTTTGACCTATAAATAGGCGTTAGAATTATCGTCACCAGAAGCGCTGTTTATTTTATATAAATTTTTAAACAAGAAACGTGTTTGTTTTTCCATAATGTGCTATGCTAAAAGCTTTCAAACAGCACGTTTCTTATACATGTGAATTTTATATCGCCACGGCCTGTAATAAAGAAGGCAATGACTAAATGCATGAAAAATCATATGAGGTAAGAAATGCTATCATAGGAAATGCGTAGGTAAGAATCCTTTTGCAATTACATGTAAGTCAAATAAAAGAGAAATACGAGAATTAAAGTTTATGGACAATGATAACAGTAACAGTGATAACATTTACATAAATATAATTGAAACTAATGAAATAATAAGTAACTCTTGGTTTGAATTAATTAAAGTTTCTGGTAAATTATTAAAATTTAAACTGGATACAGGTGCTGACATAAATGTTTTGCCTTATCGATTCATTGCGGAATTTTCAACTTTAAAACTTAATAATTGTAAAACAAGAATAAACAGAACAATTCTTATAGAAATGGGTACAGTCTCTCTATCTTGCATTGTTAGAAATAGAAAAAAAAATATAGATTTCACTATAACGAAAGAAGGAAATATTCCCATTTTTAATTCGAAGAGTAAATAACATTAATAAAACCGGCCAAGTGCGAATCGAACTAGCGCACGAAGGGTTCCATAGCATCGTACAAAATTTAACACTTTTTTATTTATTTTTTCAAATGTGAAAAAATAATGCTGTCAGTTGAAAAAAATGCCTACTTATAATAATAATGATGAATGAGAATAAAACGAGGAAAAAAACGCCAAAAAAAAATCACGTTTCTTGTTCTTTAATTTTTAATTTAATTTAATTTTTATTATTTGTTGTTATAGCGGCAATAGAAATACACACTATACACACTCTGTGAAAATTTAAACTGTCTACCTGTTATCGTGCGATTTTTTAGTGATATCTTGCTCTTCCTATTTGCGATTTGTTCTTATCGCGCGAAACGTTCACAAGGTTGCCAGCAGCCAGTTATGGTTAATGAGATACAGCCCGGTGACAGACAGATAATAATAAGAATAGAAAACGCCAAAAACATCACATTTCTTGTATGGAGACCCCCCAGCGAAGTCTTAGTAATAGAGTTCCCGTTGTTACCCTTTGGGTACGGAATCATAAAAACTATATAAATAAGGAAGTTGGTAGAAGAAAACACAGGGTTATTTCAAGGACCAGGAAGTTTTCCACAATATTTTAAAATTGAACTTAAGCAAAATGCTAAACCGACAACAAAACCGGCTAAAAGGATTCCGATGGCAACCAAGGATAAAGTGTTAGCCGAGCTTATAATTAATTTTCTATCTATATTTTTCTGTTGCGATCTTACTTACTTTTGAATTTGAAATTTAAATCGAAAATCACCAAGAATTATAGTTGAAGTTCTCTTTCATGTAATTTGACGCACTTTTAAGCACTTTCTAATTAACTGCTCCATTTTACAGCATTTTTATTGTTTTCTCTTTAAATAAACTTTAAACAAATTTAAATTATAACGTATTAACTTGTCTCGTTTTTATTTGAGGATTACTAAACAAAAATGCTGCTGCGCACTAATGTAACGGTCATCTCATCTTTCAATGCTTGAGGAAAACTTGTTATTACTTGGAAAAAAAATGTCCGTTAAAAATAAACCCATCCTTGAATGTTACACCTCAATGAAAACTTATTCGTTAAATGTCAAGAAAAATTACTTCCAAATGTCTTGATTTTGAGTCACAATTGTTATATACCAATACCACACACATCCACATAAAAATCGCCTAGTGACAATTTTTCTTCATTTTCATTTTCATAATTGGAAAACAGCCTAAAAATATAAAGAAATAGGCAACAAGATATAGAAAATTACCCCACCGAAGTTAGGTCTATCATCGCTGATTATGCAAAACATCGTTGTATTCAAAAAGAGTAAATAAGAAAGGGGTTGAGCTAAATTATTTAACATAACCCTCTTCTTTATTAACCTTTTCCTTCCCCTATTTTGTATATATTTAAGAGCAACCCTAATTCTTGCATGTAATCGTAATCCTGGGTTATAATTCGTTGAAAAATTTTTAATGAAGGACAGACAATAAGGCATTCATCGAAAATCATTTGATCTCAAACTTTTGGTGATAACAGAAGTGATGAGTTTTGTTGGTGAAATTGAAATAAAAATTTTTGTGTAATAATTTCTCTTGATTTAGTCTTATAAAACTACAAAAAAAAACAAGATCGTAGTTGCAGTGAGTTCTTATAAGGACAACAAATTTTATGCCTTGTGTGATTTGTGATAATTGTTTTTAAAATTTTTATATTAAAGAAAATTTATTCGAAAAACGTAAGTAAAATATAAATCATGTGACGTGGTTGGATGATAGCTCTTGATCTGGGTAGAAGACAGTATGTTGTTGGAATACAATAGATTATTCATTTTGAAAAAAGAAAAATGTTTAGTTAATTTGAATAATTCAATGAAAAATTGCGGCTATAACAGGAGAATTAAATATGAGTCATATATGTACCTACATTTTCAATTTTTTTCTTGTCTTTTTACATAATCATTTACTTGTCATAAAATAAATACAGTCTCTAGTCTATGACTTCCAAAAACTTTCTATCAAGCTGGATTTTTATAGAGACTTTTATTTTAATGTCCGATCCGAAGAATATCATGAAAAGTAACCTGAATTTGAGCCGAAGGTCATTTTTGGGGAATGAAAGGGGGTGAATTCTAGTTTTTCTTTTTTGAAATTATCAAGTTTTCAAGGAATATACCTGGTATGTTATGAAAAAAATTAAAGTTTATAAAATTCTACATATAAAAAGATTATTTTTGTAAAATATATTGTTTTTGAATAAAAGGTGCAGTAGAGTTGCAATATCTCTTACCCTTTGCCATACAACCGCGTGGATAGAGTATTGGGATACCCCATGGAAATACAATAGACAAATCCAATTTAAATTATTCGGTCTCAACTTCCTCATTTTCCTCAACGACTTCATCAAAACGTTTGTCTCTCGGATGTATTTCTTCATCGATATCTGCATTACTTTGTCTTTCTTTAGTCTCAGCCTTTCACCCAGATTTCCCACGGCAGTGCCCACATACTGGAAAATAGCGGAGGCCTATTTTTCTGTAATTGTAACTCGCATTACATTAGCATTTGTACAGTTGCAAAATATATTATTTATTAACTGAACTATTGCTCTTATTCGTCCACTTCCAATGTCTTCTTCATAGGATTTAACTTATTATCAAGCCATTTTTGGATCTGGAGATAGACTCGATATAAATTCTGTTGTGATGCACTGAATGTGGGTTTACTGGTTTATTAAGTCTGGTTACTTTTACAAATGTATAGTATTAAACCCGCTAATAACATAGATAAATAAAATGGGATTTTTGCTGTTTTTAAAATTATCTAAACTTTTAGATGAGTATACTTTTGTTTCAGTTTTTTCTTTCGCTGGTTTTAAAAAATAAATTTCTTAATCAGGTGACATTGTGGCAATCAAAAGAATCAACAAATTGACATCCTTACCACGCACTATTGTTTTATTATTGGTTTGTTAGTGCTCCAGTCCAAAGCATTTTTTATGATTAGGATATTAGCTACATCTTAATCTTGTTTGACGCCGGTGTTTGCAGACTCCATTTTTTCTTTTAATATAGATATTAATCTTATTTTTGTTTCTCATTGCGTAAAAATTTATTTTGTCTCATAGAAAATTTCATGGATACGTTAAACAAAACATCTGTTGATTCAGGACATCATAACAGTCGACGATGTTGCTCTATTGACTTTATATTTTTACCACTATTATCGTAACCATTTAAAACTACTATAACATTAGCTCCGAAATGATTTTTTTTATATAATGAATATATTGGTCATAGATATTATCACAAGTAGCATCTTTGATCCACGTAACAGTGTGTAATTAGAGGTCCGCCATCAAAACATAATATTTGTCAGTTGTAGTATTAATTTAGTAACGACAGGGTTGAAATATTCAAACGGTTGATTTAGTTTTTTTTTTCATTCTTATATTTTCCGAAAAAGCAATGCATATGAGTCCAATTCATATTAGAAGAGTAATAGTAAATCAATTGCCACTTTAGTATGATGAATCGTAACAAATCTAGTAATAGTTAGAAGGGGAAGTAATATGCCGCCGCGTTTTAATTTTATATTACCAAATTTTTCTCAGGCTAGTCTGGTTGATCAAAAAAATTTCTTAAGTACACATTATAGTTTTTTATACACACGAAAATCATATATAGTCGGTAATACTGCATAACCAATACTGCATAATCAAATAGTATGATATTTCTCGTCCTATCCTAGAGCGCAGTATTAATAATTTTGTCATTATAATAAAAAAAAGAAAGAATTTTAACGTCTGCTGAAAAAACTTTATCTTAACTTTAACTTTTGTGGTAATGAAATTAGTAGTCCCGCGGCGCGTTATACAGTATCATTGACGATATATGTAATATAATAGTTGTGTACGTAATTAATGTTCAGACATAATTCAGTTTATATCTTTGAAAAGATTGATTCTACAAAAACAAAAATTTTAAGTTAAAAGGCACATCACATATGAAAAATGCGACATGTGCAATTTTTCATTTTTAACTAGCATTAAAAATTACAAGTATATCTTTAACAGACAGTTTGTACCAATTTTGATTTAATCTACAGGTTTGTGTACAGTTCAGTTAGTAAATTATTTTTTAAAACGATTTTTAATTTTTTAAATTCTATTTAAACTCTGAAGCCTAGTATCGAGTTCGTGCAAAGTAAAATTTAACGCGGTCTCCAAATTTTTCAAATTAAAATCGCTGGTAAAATTTTGACGTCGATTAATTTGGGGAACAGCAAGTGATTGATGTTAAAAATCTTATCACTGAAATACTACAAATTGTTTATAAAGTTTAGATAAACTTTTTTACAATTTAGAATTAAGGATGGACTTAATTAATCTGAAAATTGTTAAAAGATATTAAATCCTCCAATAAATAAATAAAACAATCTAAAAATTTTCAATTAAAATTAGTTCCTTCAAAAATTTAAAAAACAATCTGAAAATTGTCATAGAAACAGAAAATGTCATAATTTTACCAGCATTTTAATGCTCCGCGCATTAAAATGTTCAGTAAAATTAGTGGAGGCATACAATGCGCCATCTATCTTAAAATAGAGAAACGTTCACTTTTTACCAGTGAACTCCGTACTGCACTAGTAAAATCATCAGTAAAATTTTTGCTTGTGATTTTACCAGCGCTAAAATTTATATGGAAATGTCACATTTTACTCGATCTCGATACTAGGCTTAAGACAATAATTCTGCATCTTATTCACTTGTAACGTCATCGAAAAGGAAACGAAATCGTTCAATATGTTCAATGATTTAGCTAACATAGCTTTGCTTCAGAAAAGATATAAACAGAAGGAAAGGTAAAAGGGTCCTTGAAAATTTTCATCAAGCTACCATTTTCAGACACACAACATCTTAAATATGAAAGAATTGAGAACAGTTCGTAGGCATTTAGCCTGTCATTCGACTTTTTTTTACACCAATTTGGGCTTAACTTTAACAAATTTTAATTCAAAACTTTTTATCTAACTTTTATATAAATTATCGGTTCTTTGGACAACAACCTTTTGACTCATTTCCTATGAAATTCTTAGGATCTAAGGAATATTTTATAAAAAAATATCAAAAACCTGGCCAACTCTGTAAACTATAAAAAACAAAAGAAAAAGTTATAATTGGTCTAAAACCAATAATATTATACCCTAGATGAAAATAAAAGTTAAATAAAGTGAAAAGCCAAAAGTTTTGTATGGAGACACCAAGATGGGGCTACCCGATTTATGCCTTTTTTGAAAGTTTATTCACTATCTTAATGAAAACACTGTGTATAAAATTTCAGGTCTCTACATCGACACTTTCTTAGACAGTGACTAAATATATAGCGAAAAACCAAAAGTTTTGTATGGCAACGAAATGAAACGGTTGTCTGTTTCGTCCATTTTTGAACTCGTGTTTGAAATTTTCATTAAAACGACGTTTACTAAATTTCAGCTTTCTATATATACGATGAAAAACAAAATTTTTGTATGGCAACTATACGAACTTAATGACTTCTATTAACATATGCCAAGTTGTCTTTACATTGCCATTGAATTCTTAAGGCAGAAACATATCTAAACAACCCTAGGATTAGTCTTTCTCATGCTTCTTCACATCTGGCTTCAAGGCTGGTCTAAGAGAAATGTTAACAAAATTTCATTTAAAAAATCTATTGCTAGCAGTAAGTCTGATAGAGTAAAAATTCTAATATTAAGCAAAGCGAGGCTTAGAGCTGTTTACTCTGGTTTTGTGATGCTTCCTTTAAAAACCCCCGCTGGCAATTTTGATAACACCTTGAGGAAGTCTCGAGGCTTGGAATGTGCTTCTGTCCTTAATTTAATTAGTTTCTTTCTCTAACTTGCTTAAATCTCCCGGGGGATATGAAGCAGAACAGTATCATAAAAAGCTGCGGTTTGAATAATTCGATGACCATACACTGTAAAAAGGCACCACTTGTTACCACAAAGTTTAGGGAAAAAATCCCTATAAATTTAGGGAATATTCCCTATATTTTATGGCATATTCCCTACATTTTTGGCAATATTCCCACAGAATCATGGTCCTGATGTGTTATCATCCATCCTAAACCATTCCTAGTATAAAACCTTTTGCAATTAGGCAAGACTATTTTTAATTCAATAGTAAATATTTTTGAATTAAAAAGGAAAAATAAAAACATGAAATTCAATTTAAAAGAAAAATAAAACTCAAAACAAAAATTTCAACATTTATTACACCGCAAGCTTTAGAATATTATTTTTTATGATTTTATATGCTCTGTGTCCAATATAATTATTAATGACATTAATATTTGGTTAAAAATTTCATATTTTGATTAGAATTATTTTCCGTTTGTTTAAAACGGTAATAAAGCATATACAAATTGATTTCCGGAACAGGCGATTATTCTTCATTTTGGACTGCATTCATACGCATCTTAGCGAAATCTTCGAAAACAATATTATCGTCATCGTCGGCATAGTGAGACTTGTCATAACGATGTTGCTCAATGGACTTCATCTTCTTCATAGCATTTACACGTTGTTTTTCAATAGTACCTGAAAGACATATCAGAATTTTATAGATATTATATTTTGAAAAATTTGTTAAAATATGCCTGTTTGTTAAAACAGAAACTAATTATTCTAGAACCTAACTTTTAAAACAGGAATGCATCAGATTAGACCATTAGTAAAAAATTACTGGTCTAATCTACACAATTCAGGTAAACTTACCAGGTGCTGGACTCATCAATTTGAATGGTACATCAGTAACAAGTTCACCGCCCAATGTTCCACAATTGACCTTTACTCTAACCGAGTATGAAATCACTACACCAGTAGCATCCGCTGTTGATTTTCCTTCCTGTACCATAGTAGAAGATGCCAAATTAACATCTTCATCTTTTAAGTGGCCATCCAAAGCAATGCCTAGAAAAAAAAATTTAATTTATATGTTATACTTAAACAAAATTATTTCGATCGCCTATGAAATTCCTCAAGGATCGATTCTTTGTCCTTTATTGTTCTCTATTTAATAAACCTATACATTATCACAAACCTCTTCTATCCTTGTTACTGGAAGCTACAGGTACAAGATAAAATGTCTTCGTCAAGTTAGCTCCTGGTGTAATTGGACATCCTTCTCTAGTTTCCAACGAGGCAACATGCTTGCTAAATTGAGTGTTAACCATTGTAATCTCGGTATGTTGAACAACAAAAACTTTAATATTCTTAACAGCCTTCCTGGAGTTGTTAGTGATTTGAAGAGTTGCAGCAATTTTTTCTCCATGATAGTAAATCTCACGATCCAAGGTAACTTCCAAAGTAATTTTTCCCTGTGAAAATGTAAATCCTTTGCTTACTAATGAGCTAGGTAAGCGTCTGCCACGTGTAGCTGGAGCATACTGCAATTTCTTAATAATTAAGCTAACTTGGCTGCGTTTATGCTGCCGATCATCTTCACTATCACCAACATATGCTCGAATCATGTACTCAACTCCTAGAGGTTTTCCGGTATCATCTTCTCCAGCCTGTAGAGTTACAGAGCTGGGTGAGGATGGAGGAAATTGAAATGTAAATGGATAAGCATTCACTCCCAACTTGCGTACCAATTTCTCTTGCATGGGAGTCATTTCCATTTTCTGGTTAACCATTGGAACGATTTGATCCTTAGAAAGGATAAGCTCCTTTGAAAATTTAACTCCCATAACTTCATCTTCCTCTCGTCCATAACGGTATGTTGTAACAAGTTGTCCGAATACACGACGATTTTTTAAGTATTCAGGATCAACCACAACTACTCCATCGATTGGGTCACAATAGTCCAAGTGATCGATGAAATCACGACGTCCCAAGTAGAATGTAACTTTCCCGTTCGGGGTACTTTTCTTAAAAACTTTCACTGACACAACCATGTTTGCAGATCTGTTCTTAATTTATTGAATTAAATTAAATTAATCTAAACACAAAAAAACACAACAGCAAAAAATTGCTACTAAAATCACGGAAATTTCTGCACAAATCTTTTTGTACCTTGCACTTTCGACAATATTTCGGACTGTTCACGTTTAAAAGTAAATGTGTGTCAGAATAGTAGTCGCCACCAACTTTTATACCTTCTGCACTCACAAGGTTTCGGACTAAACGGATTTGGATTGTGTCAATAAATTTCACCCCCTTCCCATGTAATTATATACACGGGTGGAGGATGGTGGACGTACATAAGTTCTTCGGGTAATTTTCTTTTAAAGTCAACCTAATTTGATTTAGGACAGGTGCTCAACCCCAATGATATGCATGCATTTCCGTAAGTTCGAGTGTACATTTTAGATTTAAACAAAAAAAATTTATTTTTGATTTTAGTTTTGCTTTTGTCAAATCATATTTAGCAATTGGTCCTTTTACTGATTTTCTCAAGTTTGAATAAAAATTGATGGAAAACGCGTGGAAAATTTAACTGCACATGTATAGTACGGCTCAATACAAGGAGTTACGACATCGGTCAAGTGCAAGTGTTTTGTGGGTCGAAACAACTAAAGAAGTCTCATAAGTGTATAGAAAAAATGCTGAACGTAGGTATAATTTGGAGGTCAACACTTGCTGCAAGTATTTAGAAGAATTGAAAATATTTTTAGATCTATTAACGGGAGCTTGTGAAATATTGTTTTCTCCATTTTCATTTGTAATAATATTCCATAGTTTATGCGTAGATAGGGTAGTCCAGACCAGAGGATTTTGAAACCAAAAAAAATCCTACGCGAAAAGGTGGAGAGAGAACTCAATGATTTTCAAAACATACATAGTTGCTGGAAAATATCAAATTTAAGCTTTGTCTGAACTATTGATTTTAGTCAACTCAATTATTTAATTGAACACTTTTTTTTATTACAATCTAATTTTTATTTGGCCGCAACATCTCAGACTACAGCATTTCCATTTTAAATCGGTGGTGGTTTTAATAGATCTTTTCCAATACTTTTCAGGGAAAAATTCATTCGTCTTGTGGAAATAGGATTGGCCCCCCAGAATGAATCTAATAAGAAAAAAGAATGAAATTTTTAAAATCGTATATACAGCCGTTTTTAACAAAATTAAATACAAATGAAAATCCTGCTGCGCTAATTAGGAATATCATTATCTGGATTGAAGCAAGAGCTATCTAGTGGCTGAACAAAAAAAAATCAATTGAGAGTTTTTGAAAATTTTTGGAAAAATTATATTTCATGTTTTACTCGACAATGGGTAGAAAAGTTATAGGAAAACAATATAAAAAATATTATATCTATTAAAGCGATAATTTTTTATAAAACTTATATAAAACATTTTTTAAAGCCCGTTTAACCTTCGCATGTACTCCATTAGAGTTTGTTATAATATGTCCTGTGACTTAGCCCCACTAAAACTGAACTAGTTCTCTTTACACACAGAACAGCCCCCAAAATTGGGTAATATTACTCTAGAATTGAAGCCAAATACCTGGAAGATGACTCAAAACTAAACTGGAGGATAAATGTGAGTATAGGTATTACAGTGGGAGAATAATCGCGTGGCAAAGGACTTTGATATATGTGTTATTATCGATGGCTCGGAAATGGATGTAGGACTGGGAATCGAGGTATACTCAGCATCCCTTCAAATACACGAATCGTACCGCCTACCAGACTATTATTGTGTCTTCTAAGCGGAATAATGCGCTAAGGTTGCTAGAAATAGCTTACAATGTAGGTACCCAGAGATCGCGATATCAGGATTTGCATTAACAGCCAAGCTGTAAATTAATGCTTTGGATTCGAACACCATTAGTCCAGCTTTATTCCAAGAGCTTAGGAGACTCAGTATCAACCAACGTCTTTTACTCTGCTAGTGCTGGGTCATAGTGATGTACCAGGGATGTACAGGTCTGCAGCCTGACTAATTCCAGATGGGGAGAATTAACCACATGCGCGATTTCAACTCAGCCCAACGTATATCCTGATAAGACAGAAGGTTTTCTAAAGAACAATCGTAAGATTGTGTGGAAACTTACTGCAGTCATCACGAGACACTGTTTCTTTGGAAAACAGGTAGAACGCATGTAAGTTGTAATAATGACTCCTGCTGAAGCTGCATGGAAGAAGAGGAGGTTAAAAGAGTTGTGTGAATGCTCTTATGGTCGCCAAACGTAGAAGAAGCACGCTTCGCTTGGTAGCTACTATTACTACAAATCGGGGAAAATTACAGGCAAGGAGTTTGGGAATCTAGTAAGGTTCATTAACTCTTGAGGCTTGTCTTAGTGTTCTCCCTAAATTAGGTAATCATCTAGAGGTAGGGTCCCTAATGAAGTGGTATCACACTGGACCACTTATGGTTTAATTGTGACTGACCGTAGTTGCATATTTCGGTAGCCGCCACTCTAACTTATATTCGATATGAAACATTGGGTGTTGATGACGTGTTTTTTATTAAAACTTGTATTAAGATGATGAAATTCGAACGTTTTGACTTTCTTGTTGCTATATTATCTAAACAAAAGAGAGGAGGGCGAGAAAATGTTATCAGCTATGGAGTGCTCGTCGTATTAAAAATACATAAACCAAAATGGCATCATTTTCATATATGTACATGCATATGTAGCTGGACCTCATCCGTATCAACATTATTCAGAGTTAAAATTAACAGCAATTAAATAATTTTAATTTCATGTAAATTTCAAATTAAGGTTTTTACAATTATTCCGCCTTGGTAAAACTGTTGGAATAAAAAATTTTCTTCTCCATTAATTACAATTTATTTTGTGCGGCGAAATCCGTTAATCAATTTATGTACATACGTTTACATGCCAATATGGCTTCAGTATATGCTCGCTAATTGTAACATAATCCAAGCTCATAGAAATCGTTGAAGTAGACCGTATTACAAATAATTACCAACTTAAGTAATGATATATATACTAAAAGTGAGCAAGTTTGTGTAAAAGAGTCACTTACCATAGTCAAAAACTTTTATCACAACCTCGACATCAGGAGGGTGATTCTGATCTTTTGTCGTACTATTTAGTCGTGAATTTTGACATATTTTGTGGTACTTTTTTTTTTAACACAGTTCATTTTGTGTCTTCACTATTATCTACCACAAAATGAACTATAATGAATTTTCGATGAACAAATGCCAAAAACCCCGACTAAATATACGACAAATTAGTCAACTGCTTCAGAGGTTATGGCAAAAATTTTACACTGTGTAAATGGAAATTCTACACCTGGAGGGTGATTCTGATCTTTTGTCGTACTTTAATGTCAAAATATACGCCTAAAAGAAATGAACTTTTCTACTGAATTTTTCATGTTTTTATTCAGTTCAGCAAGCTTTGAATTGCGTAGAATGAACTGAAACTGACACTTCACATAACAAATTCAAAAATATTTTTCGATTTTAAGCACTTGTATTGTTTAAGTTGGTGTGGAAAATCCATTTACCATAATATACAATTTTTGTCACAACCTCGGGAGCAGCTGACTAATTTGTCGTACTTTTAGGCGTGTATTCTGACATTAATTCATTTTAGTTTATTTTGTGGTTGATGAAAAGGATACATCAAAACGAATATGGTGAAATTTGAGGTGAAATGTCAAAATATGTGACTAAAATATACGTCTAAGCTACGACAAAGACATCAGTATCACCCCCCTGATTAGAGCATTACAAGTACTTAAATTCGAAATATTATGTTGAATTTGTAATGTGAAGTATCATTTTCAGTTCATTCGACGTCATGCAAGGGTTGCTGACCTGAATAAAAACACGAAAAAATCAGAAGAAAAGTTCATTTCATTTAGGCGTATATTTTGACATTAAAGTACGAGAAAAGATCAGAATCACCCTCCAGTTCACAAATATTCGTACCTTTTGTCGTAGATAAACGTCAGAATTTAAACGTCACTGAAAATTCATTTTAGTTCATTATGTGATAAATAAAAGTGACAAATCAAAATGAACTGTGGTGAAAACCGGGGAAATATGAAAATATATGGTAAAAATATACGATCAAAAATAAACAACGAAAAATCAGAACTAGCAAATTAGTGTGATTCAATGACGTGACGAAAAATGGTTATATCTGATACTACAACTAAATAATAAATATAGTTTAATTTTAATTAAATATAGGGCTAGCGTACTAAGTATTACCAAGCATTAATCTCATTGCAATTGTTATCTATTCAACGGAAAATAAAGTTAAATAAATATTTGTGTCGCTGATCGGTGCCTAAATTTGTATTAAGCTCCGAGAATTAATTGCACCTGTATGAATGTCACGACAACTGTACCACTTGTCATGCAAAATGAATAGTCTGAGTGTTCTTGCCTTAAAAATGGCACAGCTTTTAAGAAGCTTTCTTTAAACTTAATCACCGCGCATA
Organism: Dioctria linearis; assembly: GCA_963930735.1. NCBI lineage: Eukaryota > Metazoa > Arthropoda > Insecta > Diptera > Asilidae > Dioctria > Dioctria linearis. Next base: position 187,438,176 of record OZ005743.1, read on the forward strand.
TTTTCATGTTAATTTATCCATGACGTGTCCAATAGTTTTTAGAAATTAAAAAGAAACACTGTGTCCATATTGATCGTCAACTTAACAAAATCTAATTAAGCTTTTTATATTCGAAATGAATGAAACCAATTTTGTAATTTTATTTACTGTCTATTTCATATTTTCATTCTAAATGCTCTCCAATAGAAGCAAGACCCAACATCATCGTCGTATTCATAATCCAGAACTCATAAACGGTTTCCTGAGCAAAAAGGATCACCTTTTAAGACAAATTTAAGTGAAAAAATAAAACAATATATCTCAAAAGTGTGGCCCCAATTACGACTACAAGGTTGACGAACTTTGAACACATAGCCTGGGGGAAATAAATCTAGCTTCCTTAAATTTTGTGATCAACTTATAGCTTGAAACTAAGCTAAACCCTAATTTCGACATAGAACTTGAATATATTTTATTTTATTTAGTTTTGAGGATAGACTTACTTATTTACCCCCAAGATATTTCTTTAAAGTCTAATGAACTTTGAAGATGTTGTGAAACTTAAAATTTGGATATTGTCGCAAGGCTGTTTCATCTCTTTAAAGCAAGATCATAATTTTACCACTCCCGTTTCTTTTGATGGAGCATTGATTTACGATACAACGTCTTTATGCATTCTTGGCATTAATATTTCCAGTAAGTTAAGCTGAACAAATCACATCTTCTCTACCAAAGAAGTATTTGAATGTCTCGGATTTCTGAAAAGGTGTAAGAAATATTTCATCCCGTCAAATCTACCGTTCCTCTACAAGTCCTAGATCAGACCTAGAATGGGCCGAGGCTAGTCGCAACGCCTTAACTTCATTGGATATTATCCAAAAGAGAGCCTTCAAGCTTATTGGCGTTTGGAAATAACTTGCCAGACCGCTGCAATGTTAAATGCCTTTCCGTTCTTCATCGTTATATGCATGTTCCGATGAAATATCTAGTCTGATCCCTTGTAGAATAATTCATGCCCGCAATACTCGCGCTGCAAATGGCGCACATCCTTTTACCTTTCAAATTACTTTCAGTCATACAGTAAAATTCCGTGATGATTTTTTATCCCGAACTATGTGGATGTGGAACATTTTACCATACTCTGCCTTTCCTCCAACATACAATCGAGTGGCACCGCCCCCACTCTCCTCATATTCCGTAATTTCTTTCCCTTTTTCATTCATGGCATGCTTTGTATTATAGGGTCTCCCCTGAGCTTGGCTTAATAACAAAAAAAAAGTGGACTTGAAGTGCTAAGAAATGTGTCCATAATAAGTAATTTGAGCCCTAATTTGAAAATTTGGCTATAAACAGCTTTAAAATTTTCCTAGCATGCTAGTTGGGATTGGGAAACGCATCGCCATAGTTCTTTTTATGTAGATGAAATATTAAAAATTAAGTTATAGCGGTCGGTGCGAGTGACCTTTGCACTGCAAGCATTCATAGGTTTATTGTGCACCACTTTCCTGTACAGTTTATCCAGCAATCCCACTCTTCCTAGGAAGAGTAGTATTTTTTTGGATGAAATTTCGTCGAATATGGCAGACTTTAGGAAGTAATGAGCCAAAGACCTAGAATCTACAGAATGCAATGGCCTCGCATTCACATAAGACGTGCTCCGATGCTTCATCCTATTCGCTTTGTGACATAACTTACATACATCAGGGCGAGATATGTCTATCCGATGCATGTATTTGTTAAGTTTGATTCTGAGTTGATTCCTATAGAGCCTTAAAACAGCCAGACTCTTCTTTGATGCATATCCTTTAATGAATCTTGTGGGTTCTCTGGAGCCTATCATTTAAGTCCATGTCTGGTCCATTTGGTAGTGGATCTAGTTTTGTATAGTAAGCTTCGCAGTATTATAAGAGATACCACAAATCGGTTCCGGTCCGATGAGGGTCATGGATTCTCCTTTTTTGGCCAGTATGTCTGCATTGTCATTCCCATCAATTCTTGAATGTCCTGACACCCATTGAAGTGTTAGGTGCTTCCTTTTGCCAAGGTTTGTTAATACTTGAATGCATTCTCACCTTAACTTCATTTTGACCTCAGATGATGAGATAGCTTTTAATATCGGTTGGCTATCTGTGCAGATAAATAATTATTATGGTAGTGAAAAAGCGGCTGAGGTTTTTATATGCACATCTGGTGACGGCATATATCTCTGCCTGGAGTATTAGGGCATTTTTCCCTAGGTTTTGATAGATATAAGCTCTTGACTTTACCCCATATATATTCCTGATCCTAATTCTGTCTCAGTTTTAGAATCGTCGGTGTATCAAATTAGGGCTTCATTCTCTAGATTTGTATATCTATTTCCTTGCTATTTAGTATCTTTATCTTGATTGACAGATGGAGTTTGTATTTAACTACCATTCTATCTGATATCATATCCAGTATTGGGTTTGATGTTATTCGTTTGATTATAAGTCATAGATCTTCGGATTTCCATTCACTATATCCATCTGCCAGAGCTCTGTATACCATTAACCCAGCCACTTTTTTAACAACGTTGCTGAGTGCAAGTAGATTCTATAGTGTTGTTAGAGCGCTAGTAAATTTAAAGCTCATTGCGCCAGTCACACTTGATCAGGCCATCTTTGGAGCTTCTTAGCTTCCTTAAGGTTATCTTTTGTGTACATATGTTCCACCACGCTGCTGAAGCATAGGTGATCATGGGTCTGATTACTGATTTCTAAAGTCAAATCATTTTGTTTGGCATGAGTCCCCATGTTGTACCAGCCAGTTTCCTACAGTTCCACAATGTTAGTGTACTTCTATGGACTGTCTGTCATACCGATATTTGTATTCCAATTGAGATTGTCGTGGGGAGTTATATTTATCTTCTTTGAACATTAGGACCTCCTTACCAAAGAGGGTAGGGTGTGAAAGGTATTATTGATGTTTTCCTGGGGTTGACTTATCACTTGTGTACCAGTCCTGAACAAAACTTAGCGCTCATATTTACCTTTGATAATAATTACAAGTTCATCAGCATAGCCTTGAGGTTCAATACCTTGGTTGCTTAGCTAATTACCATATACCACAGTTTTGGAGACAGCTCTCCACCTTGGGGACAACCTCTGGTGGTCTGAGCCTCCAGTGTCTCACCAAAAAGCTGTGTGAAAATGTTACTTTAAAGCGGTTGTACACGACTCTGTGGGCTTACGATTTTTGTTGAGCCCCACACTCCAAGCACAAACTATTCAAGCTGAAAATTATTGGACACATTAAATAATAAATATTCTATTTGCCATTTTGAAAAAAACAAAAAACACCACACCTACTTTCTCCATCTAAAAGGTAAAAATTGGAATAAAATTATAATTTCAGTGGAATGTCTTCCTTCATTACGTCTAACCGTCACGGATATAGCATAAAATTTTCACCATTTGAAGAAAATCGCATTGTGGTTGCTTCCAGTCAACTTTATGGCCTTGCTGGTGGAGGAACCTTGTATTTCCTGAATGTGGGAAATGATCAAGGCATCAAGGAAATCTGTCAATTCGAATGGAGCGATGGTCTTTTTGATGTGGTAACTAAAATATTCTCTAATTATACAATTTCAATTAATTACTGAATTAATTCTTTGTTTTTTTTAGGTTTGGTCTAGTCAATATCAAAATATTGTTGCAACATCTTCCGGTGATGGATCTCTACAACTCTGGAATCTACACGAAAAAACAGGAAATCCTATAGTTTGCTTACGAGAGCATAAAAACGAGGTATATAGCGTCGACTGGTGTAAATTGGGCTCAACTGAACAAATATTGAGCGCAAGTTGGGATGGTTCTATAAAACTATGGGACGCCAGCAGAGCCAGCTTAATTTTAACAGTTTTCGGACATACAGATTTAATTTACAGCGCAGCATTCTCGAATCATATCCCTCATGTTTTCAGCAGCGTAAGTATTGATGGTTCTCTTAATTTATGGAATTCCTTAGATTTTGCAGGAAAACCTTTAGCAGTAATACAAGCACATTCCGGAGAGATACTCACCTGTGACTGGTCTAGATTTGACAAGAACCTTTTGGCGACTGGTGCATCGGATGGATTAATACGAGGTTGGGATATAAGACAATTATCGGAAGCTGTCTTTGAATTAGAAGGGTGTGAATATGCGGTGCGGCGAATTAAATTTTCACCATATACACCTAGGGTTTTGGCATCAGCTAATTATGATTTCACCACAAGGTAAAAATCTTAGCTGAAAGTTTTAGTTATGGACTGAATGTAAGAAAAAATTGTTTTTTTTTCAGGATTTGGGATTTTGAGGATAAATCAGAGGCGATAGAAGTAATTACGAATCACTCGGAATTTGTTTGCGGAATAGATTGGAGCTTTCATAAGCAAAACCAAATAGCTGACTGCGGATGGGACTCTTTAGTTAATATTTTCCACCCAGCGAGTCTATCCCCGAAAGTGCCGTAAACACTTATGAAATTGAAATATTGAAAGTGGTCTACAGTGAACTGATTATGTAGCTCTGGCGTCTGATCTAGCTCTGATCTGCTTTATCCTGAAATTAGTTCACTCAGATAATTGCTTTCATTCCAGGCATCCTGCAACTGATTTACGATATTTCAGCCAAAAAGAGCTTTTTATGGTTGGCTATAGCTTTTAACGGTTGAAGAGTCGTGGGGCGATATTTTGATAATTAAATTCGATCTTGGGCTTGGTATGTATCACCAAACTTAACTGTTATATTCCAATTCTTACTGGTATAACTTTTGCCTTCGTCTGTGCGCCTTCATTTGAATTATTGTTGGTAGCCAGACATGGCTAGGAGGTCAGCCCTTTCATTTCTTATGATCCTCATGCGCCCAGGAACCCACTAAAGGGACACATTGTTATGGATACACAGCTTACCCACAGACGTCATGCAGTCCCCCAGTAACTTAGATGCTATATGAGGGGAACTCAGAGTCATCAAAGCTGTCTGATAATCCGAGAGGATAGGAACGACCTTTCCCTTGATTTCCATATCAAGGGCTATATTTGCTGCCATTGCGATGGCGAATATTTCAGCCCGGAAGACAGTGGTGTGCCTTCCAAGTGTGTACCCCAGCCTAATAGCAGGTTTACCAGCACTGGCTCTCTCATTAGTTAGAGAGTCGTCGGTGTGAAAATTTTTAGAGCGGACCAGGGAAGGGTCGATAAGATCATTAGGTATCTAGTAAGATGTAAAAAATCATACCGTCTTGAGCACACTATTTCCGGAATATTTTATATTCTGCAACTGTGAAACGATGGTTGCAAAATATACGCACAAGATGTTTCGATGAACAGCCTGATCAGAGCTTCCGTAATTATTTTTGCTGTTTTGGATGGATAAGTTAGGTCAGGTTAAAGCTACCAGTCTTAGAATATATCAACTTCGCATTGTTATTATTGTGGTCCGACGTATTTCCACATGAGGCATAACCTGAAGGTAACCTGTAGCTCAGACGAATTAGTGGTGGCAAGAGGTAGAATCAACTATAGCTGTATATGAATGCAAAAATCTTTTGATTTCCCATATATCCGGAATGGAGAGTTTGTCTAATGCATTAATCCACCATAAGTAACCTTAAAATTTGAAAGGGTTGATAGGTTACTTCATCAAAAGAATAGTTGGGTGAGTTGAATAGACTTACTTAATTCAAGAGACATTTTTATTAATCTCTAAAAAAAAAAGAGATCTTTTTAGCAGCTCGAACCTCTTTATCAATGGCTTCTACTACTCACGGAAAATCTGTACGGAATGCTATGCTTATTTTGGATAGGTTTACGTTAGTTCCAGAGATTTCGAGGACACAAAAAAAAATTTAATCAGTTCCAGGTATGTAATGCAAGAACTTAGTGCCCTCTGTTATGTTGGTTAGCCTTGTACATAGCAGAACCCAGCCCCTGAAAGGAAGAAAAATAGGTAGACTAACAAGGAGAAAAAAATTCTTATGGAAAATCGCGCCATCTATACACGAACTGTATTTTGTCATATAAATTAAGAGCAAAAAAAAGAAAAAAAAAAGAGGAAATATCAATGTCAGTTGGTGTACATGTACACCTTATTGAAGGCCGGTTTTTAGTGAATATTAGGTTAGGTAGGTTAAGAGTTGGGATTACTAGGTTACTTGAACCCTGTTTGCACCGCGACCAAATTTGATCTATTGTGTCCTCCCCTAGAGTGGTTAGGCTAAATCTAGCGCTTACGAGCTCGATTATTGTCTATGAGGTTAGTTTGCAAACCTTGTTTTTAGTGATAAATGCTTTTCTAGTAATTTGCACCCCTAAGGCTGCATGTAATATGCTTGGAAGTGTCGCCATCCTCTTCGCACAGTCACCTCAGACGCGCTACGCCGGAGGAGATTCAGTTGCATGTCTTCCATTTTTATAGTTCCTCATTCAAATGGCTTTTTAATATAGGCCAAATATTTGGTAGTGACCAATATATGGACTGTCGGCAACGGTTTTAGGCAGATCGTCGAATTTTCGTCTACTCCTTCGTGTCAAAGAAATCAAAATAATCTTACTTTGTTGTCCCTAGAGAGAAGTTGGAATTTTATGTGGCAGCTACATATTAGTTTCGACTCAAAGTTTTAAGTGAACAGAACCAGGAGCGCTTGAATATTGTCGAGGATGATACGCCAATGAAAGCTAACTTTGATGTAAGGTCTGCTCTACCCGAGAGAAGTACACAATCCAATTGTGACGAATTGCATCGAAAATATCAATCATTTCGCAAAATTGAGTACATTCATCAATCTTTGGAGTGGAAGATGAATTTCGGATCTGTACCTAATTTTTTCTGTTTGAGTTATTCCCTATTGATAAAATAGGCTTATTTCGTCAGTATTAAATTTATCATGAGGCATAAGATCTTTAAAATTTGAAGAAGTTTATTTTTATAATCAGATGGAACCTATCTAACAGAATCTTCAGAAATCAACCCACTGGAAGGGAGAAAAATAACACAATCTTACATTTTGATTTATTTAAGTATTCCAAACCATTTGAAACAGGCAAAACTCCACGTACGTAAAGTTAGCACCGCAATTCCAATCCTACAAGTTTTGACCGAGTTCCAGTGAGTTGCGGTCAACTTAGCACCACATCCAGTTTCCTTTAGAAAAAAGGACACGACAAATTTATGGTTTTCACGATAAATTAACGACAAATTAACGACAAATTCCAAGATGTATAATTTTCCAATCCTACAAGTTTTGACCGAGTTCCAGTGAGTTGCGGTCTACTTAGCACCACATCCAGTTTCCTTTAGAAAAAAGGACACGACAAATTTATGGTTTTCACGACAAATTAACGACAAATTCCAAGATGTATAATTTTCCAATTCGACAAGTTTTGACCGAGTTTCAGTGAGTTGCGGTGCTAACTTGACGTCAACTTGGCACCACATCCAGTTTCCTTCAGAAAAAAGAACACGACAAATTTGTGGTTTTCATGACAAATTAACGACAAATTCCAAGATGTATAATTTTCCAATTCGACAAGTTTTGACCGAGTTCCAGAGAGTTGCGGTGCTAACTTGACGTCAACTTAGCACCACATCCAGTTTCCTTTAGAAAAAAGGACACGACTAATTTATGGTTTTCACGACAAATTAACGACAAATTATGAGTTAGCTCCGAACTATATCAGACGAAGTTGCGGTGCTAACTATACGTACGTCAAAATTCCCCTTATTTCAATATTCACGATTTTGTATTTCGAGATTTAATGTCCTGGGATTTTACATTGCTGAACTTAGTATTATGCGATTTTGTGTCCTCAAAACTGTCAGGATTTTGTATTCTGCGATTTTTTCTAAAATTATTAAACCAAGCTCAGGGGAAAATCTTATGATGCAAAGCACAGCATGGCAGGAAGTAGATAGGGAAAGGATTAGGTGGACATCAGGACAGTGGCTAAGGTGACGATGTCTGTCACTCTTGAACCTTAGCAGATTGTGAGCCTGAGGAAAAACAGAAGATGGTAGACTGTTCCACATTCGCACACTTCGGGATATAAAAGCATCATGGAATTTTACTGTACGGCCGAAAGTATTTTGAAGGGTGGGAGAATGTGCGCGGCGCTTGTAGAGCCAGTATTGCGTGCAAGAATTTATCTACAAGGGATCAGCCTAGATAATTCATCAAGTTATTACCACATCGCCAATTAGCTTAATGGCTCTCTTTTGGACAATATCCAATAAAGCTAAGGCTGTACGACCCACCCCAGATATGAGAATTGTATTCCATTCGATGGGGTGAAATATTTCTTACACCTATTCAGAAATCCAAGACATTTGGATTTTGAAGCCAAATATAAGGTACACATCCTACCATTGGCATTTGACATTAGTTGAGGCTATACAATATGTAGTCAGATTCTGTTATGATCAAGCAGGGATTTTCTTGCTTCTTGATATGTTTTTCCGGCAAGGACAAACACTTTTAATCGAACGTTAGAAAATAAGAAAATTCTCATAGCTGGTGTCAACCTTACTAGCAGATTGTTGGCATGGATATACAAAAGCAAAGGAGAAATAATCCCTAATTGATAGTATCTGTCGTAGAATATGTTGTTAAATGGACTCGTTATGTCTAGAAATTGGTAGAGCAAGATTTTTTTTATCTTCCAATGTCCTCAATGTTATTTTACAAGATTTATTGCAAATACTTTTATAGGAAATTAGGCTCCAGCGTCTCGAATGGTAGCATACTTAACAATTGGACACAATTCTGCGCGCGCAACTTATTAAAGCCACACTCATTGCATGAAGCAGCACTATCCAATATCTAGATGTGACCTCCATGCGTCATTGAAGCCAAACATATTTACGGAACCATATCTTAATATCGAAAATTTAAAGTTATGAGTAAAAAAATAGAAAATAAAATAAAAACGATCGTAATTTTTCCAAACAGTAAAACCAAAAAAAAGCAATAACAATATTCTTGTGTGAAACAAATCTGACGTTTTTCCCCAAACATAATCAGTCCAACAAACCTAAGAAGCACATAACATCACGTGCCTAAATAAAAGTGGAACTCTTGAACTTAAGTTTCTTGTTAATTACAGTAAACAACAATAAAACGTCAAGCGGTACTGGAATAACTTTCAGAAAAACCCTTTAGGAGGCGTCCAATTATAAGCTGCCTTACGTCGCGTCTCTGGTCGCTGAAGTAATTATTTTGCCACCCGAAAAAAATATTTCGACAAGAAGACAACGCCTGCTGCGACTCTCTTTGTTGGATCATCTTACAAGGAATAGCACTCAAGAAGTCCGTCCTCGGTCCGACCGAGATTCGGAGAAGATTCTTCTTCAGTCTAGTTAAGGTAGCCATAAAATATTTCTTAGTCGAATTAAGCAGGGACGCCTAATTCCATACTGGACGTGCCAAAACTTACACCACTTGAGAAGAGCGCATCGTCACTACACACGTACAGAGACCATCTACAAGACCCAGAGTAGCGCGTTCGCAAATCATAACTTCAAGATCTTAATGAAAGGTTCTTCGACTGGCGGCATCGATAACCTGTGAAGATGATGAGTAAAAAAAAAAAACAACAACAAAATTCGGACCTCGATGATTTGGAGATTTCCTATAGCTCTTCAAAAGTGAAGACTACTTGAAGCTCAGGTGAGACTGGTTTTGTTTTGTTAAACGAAAGAAATTTTAGTCGCACGCCCACTTGAATAAATTTTCGTCGTTTCTTTGCAGTGTGATTAATAGTGTTAGCGTGCTTGATATGGTGTGTGTTCACCACCAACGATCGCGCGTATGTACCCAAGGATGCTGGATGTGATTAGATGAGATGTGGTACGTCTTCAGCTGGTGTATTTGATCCTGATCTTGGTTGAGTTAATAGTCGGGGCCCCAGTAATAGCAGCAACTCGTTTTACGTCTATACAAAGATTTTCGCAATGCTTAGGGCTATGCTACCAGGGAATTCTCTTGCACCTGTCTGACACAAGAGATTCTGGTGTCGTTAATGGAAGATGTTTAGCCATGGTCCTCGAGTAATTTTCTAAATTAAATCTTCCCTCAAGTCGAAGGTGCGCGGTAAGGTATTATTAATTTGTACTGCACTAATGCTTCTGATATCGCTTGTGTAATTGATCAGAAACGCTGCGAGGAAGGTAGGAACTTCTTATTATTATTAAGATCGAATGAGTGAAGAATTAATTTTCTGCAATAAATGCATCCTCCTTGGAATGTAGTTTTATTTCACCAGAAGAATATAAACGCGCATACGCATAGCGGTTGATATCATCCTGTTTATATGGGATAATGATTGAAAACTAGATTAGGCATTAGGATAAAGATGAGCAACGTGTGTGTTAAGTACAGTAGCGCGTTCATTGATCGCAGCAGGATAGTTTTTTTTCCATTCGATTGAACCAGTACTTTTCCGGGAACCTCTGAAATACCACAAAACCTGGACAACTGTTACAAAAACTCTCATTTTTGCTTTCGTTTTGTGGGGATGGATGGATATCACAGGGTCCAATATCTGAGATGTATGGAGCGTTGGTCATTAGTTCGACATTGTGGAATATTTTTAAAAGGTTCAGAATTTACACGTAGGGAGTACTACGACTTTACGGCAAACTATCTATCTATCTGTTAGTATACCGCGTATGTTTTTCAGGACATCTGGGAAACAGTTTTCTGTCTATTATTCTCCATTTACTGTTTCCTCTACAATGCTCCTAGCCAGGGCCAATTTTGTCTCAAGTTAGAATATCGTAACTCCCGTTTGAGCATCTTCCTTATAATTTTCTGGAATTTTGTTATATCAATTTACATGAGCTACTTTTTATTGTCATTATATGAAGGATTCACCGACTGAAAACCTTGACTCATCTCAATGCTCAGAAGTACTTGAACATATTTCCCGTCTAGTTACTTGCCGATCTTCTTCAATAATTTTTTGGATATTTTGGAAAGATTTTTTCTGTAGTTATAGTTGTTGTAAGATAACCCTAATGGGGTTCAACCTTACTGAAGATGTTATGGAAAAGGATAATACTAAGGTGCCAAAAACCGTTGGTATTCATAACAAATAAAATAAATAAAAGGGATTACAAAATTACCAGTCAATGGTATGTTTATAAATATGCGCAAATAACTATTTACGTAATCTTGCATATAGCGTGAGATTTTATTGGAGTTTTATAATTAGATATTCAACACAGTTGCCAAAAATCAGATATCAATGGTTGTTTTCACTGCCATTGTGATGGCCAAGACTGCTGGTTAGAAGACAGTGGGGTGCCTGCCAAGTGACTACTCCAACCAAATATCAGGTTCAATAAAGTAAACACCTGCACCGGCTCCTTTATAAGTGAGAGAGAGCCGTCAGAGTCAACATTTTTAGAGCAGACGGGGCAAGGTACTACTTTCTCAACCCACGATTCTCTTTCAAGAAAACCGACAGAGAACCGATGAAAAAAACGAACTTCTGGACCCATTTCATCAAGTGGTATGCGGGCCAGATAATTTGCCCGTTCCAGCACAGGCGCCAAGGAGTAATGGGAAGAATCAATCCAGCCGTCCCTCCAACACTCCTGTGAGCGCAATCTACACAAAGTCCTTTTGACATCTGCCTGAATGACAAGATCCAGGGGTGGCTGATTAAGTAGGACCTCAAGAGCAGCAGTTGCTGTAGATCGCATGATGCCCATAATTCCTAAGCAGGTAAGCCTTTGCAGCCTCGCCACCTTCTGGATTTTATTCCCCACTTGCGTTCTCGGTATTTGTGACCATGGGTATTACACTCGAGATGTACAAGCAGTGCACAACATTCGGTTTCATATCCCGTTGCACGTGCAGTCAAAGGTTCTCATGAAGGAGATTTCTCGTCTAACAGGAGATTTCTCGTCTAACAGACTGAAATTTATTGAAAATAATTTCAATCAATTTACAAAATGCATTTTAAGTGCAAAAAAAAAATGATTGAACTTTTCGACCCAACGACCAGAGAGGTCTCATCGGTATGGTAATCTCTGATCGCCTGCCATAGAAGTTCAATGTTGGAGGTCAAAGGTTCTCCTGTATTGAGTAAATACCTTCATCTTCATGTATACCCCACGTCAGATTCGAGTCAAGGTAGACACTGAGGTGATCGATATGGGGAGACAATTGCAACTATGTCCAACGAGCTTTAGAAGAACAAAATGATGGGTAGACAGGTCCTCAACAATATTGGGGCCTCGTTGCATGATAGCGCAGGCAGCAGTCATGCTGTGCCTGGTAATTAGCAGAGCGATGTCATTGACATACGCTTCAGATGAGAATCCCACATTTTTCAGCAGCGTGTGATGAGTGAGTCAACCAGCATACAGCAGAGTACCGGGGAGAGTATGACACCCTGCGCGCAGCCTCCGTCTACCAGCACCCTAAGAGTTGTTCGGCCACCCAACTCCACGGTTAAGCTTCGTCGTCTTAACATTTGAACGATTCATCGCACGATAGTGCAGTTAACTCCATGCTGATGAGCTGCCTCACTCAGCAAATCGGGGATGACCCTGTCAAAGTCCCTTTCGATGTCCAGAAGAGAGAAACAGCCCACGATCCAGTCTCCGTTCAATGATCGTAACCAATGAATGGAGAGCCGTTTCAGTTGATCTACCTCTTCCGTAAGCATGCTGTGAGGAGTTTAAGGGTGAGGCTTTTAGAGCTATTCCATTGATATATTCATCCACGAGGCACTCCAAGCATTTCAATAGAAATGAACAGAGGTTTATGGTTTGGAAACTCTTCGGGTCCATATATGATGCCCCATCCGTTACTTACTATTCGTTTATTGTAAGGAAAAGCTTAAATCTACTTAAGGGGGAAGACCAGTGAACGAAAAAATTAAATTGTTAGGTTATCCACTGCTATTTAGCATACAAAAATACTATCTCTTTTCTACTCAGCTCATACAGCCAGCCTGCGGCAACGTCCCATGCCCACCATGTACTTCAACGTAGAATCAGGGTCAGCCACAGCCGCAGTCATCAAGCAGGATGAGCTCTGGAAATGCGTGGTCCATGGGTACATCAGTATAAATTGAAACAAGTAGAAAGACTAGAATTGGTCTAAGACCAATTATTGTGATACCCATAGGTGATTGCCCGTTTTTAATTTCGTATGGTAACCCATCTGTGCAAGTTTGATCAAAATAACATTTTACATAATACGTGGTTGTTGAATCTATTTTGCTCTACTATAATAATTATTTCTAGTTGTTACAAACGGAATGACAAACTTAGGGTCTGTCCGGATCCAAGTCTTCGTCTTGGTCTTGTTATTACAGCTAGTGACGTAACTTCGAGTCAAGTTCTATCCGAATCCATGTCTATGCCACCGAGCTTTGCTACTTTGTATAACAGTTTTGACATCTGTTTAGCTTGGTCACCGATTCAAGGTTCGAGTTGACTTATTTAAATAGACAACGTGTTGTGAGGTTATGTTTGTTTATTTAGTCTAACTATTATAATAGTTGAGCTTGTTGTGTTACGTCACTAGCTGTAATAACAAGACGAAGACGAAGCCTTGGATCCGGACAGGTAGTATAACCTTTAGGTTTCATCTAGGGCAGTGGTCTTCAAACTTTCGTTACCGTCGGAATCCTTCTGCTGATAATATTCGTGGAACCCCAATTTTGAAAACTATCGAACAAGTAAAAACACAAATTTATACATATAATAAATTTTTTTTTTTTTTTTTGTAAGTAAAAATTTTAAATAAAAAAAAAGCTCAATGGCTAGATTGAGCCTGTTTTTTTATTACAAATTATGTTGGTGTATTTTTTGATATTTGCAACCTCATTCTTTTTATGCATCTAATCTATTTCGATATTTGGTTTTTGTGGCAATATATAGAGAGAAGGTTAGGTTAAGTTAGGTTAGGTAAGAGGGGTGCCGCTAAACAACCAGCCAGCCTCACTTAGACCTCCAACGGGTCCATTGTGCCCCTAGACCTCATGGGATAACCCTTCAAGCCGCGGATTTATCATGCTTTCCTTGGGAAACTCAGGATATATCCAAGACCTTTAACCTAGATCCATCCTGCCTCACTCAGAAAACTCAGGATGTATCTGAACTTTATACTTTGAAGCTCCACCAGACTTGAAATATATAGAAAGAAATATCTTTCTCACATATATGGGGTAACAGATAGCGTCGGATTTGCAATAGCTCTTTTTACAAGCTCAGGATATTGGCACAAATTTGAGACCAAAAATTCAATATCTCTCCTTCAAAAAATGTTATTTTTAATGTGGAGTCAGTTGAAATATTGATGTGTTCCTCTATTTCTTTTATTGGTAATTGGAAGGTATCACATTATTCAACAAATGTATTTTGAGCCCAATAAAAATTGTCTGGCTGATCAGGAAAGTATTCCACATATTTTCATTAAGTTCAGCATAATTGACAACGAAAAAATCATGTAAATTAAAAAAAGCATGCAATTTTTCCTCCCAAAATACAACCTGCCCAAAATTATAATTTTGCATTTTATTTATTTTGAACTTTGAAAATATTCGTATTTGCGCCTTGAAAAGAAAGGTTTACTTAATTAAAATATGAAAAAGTATCTGAAAGATAAGCTGTTTGCTGAATCCATTTCGAATCATTTAATTGGTGAGATAATTTGTTTGGATGGTAAAAAAAAAAACAATCCTAAGTGAAAAAATCTTGTCAATAATTTACCACGAGACAACCATCGAGCTTCTGTATGAAGTAATAATGTTTTATGTATACTTCCCATATCTTCACATAACAAGGTGAATATGCTCGAATTCAACTGCTTTGATTTGATAAAATTTTCAAATATTTAAATAATCATTCAGGTCTACTGGGGAATTCGATTCAATCTAGATTCCATTGAATCAAGGTTTTTCGTATAGCATTTTTTTCTAATAAAATTAATCGCATGGAATATTCTTTAGCATCAGTCTAAAATAACAGGCAATTGCTTTCCATTGATTTTGGAAAATCTTCGATTCAATTGTATTAAACAATAGAAAATGCTCCTTGAAAAAATTCGATTCGATAAAGATTTGATCGAATCGAATTCCCCGGTAGGCAGGGGCGGATTTGATCACTTGGCCGCCCTAGGCCTATGGAAGATTGCCGCCCCCCTACTCCCTGTAAAACACGAAAAATTGAATGATCTATATCCAGTGAAGGGACCCCAGGCTAGAATTAGCGGAGTAGGCTGCCTCATAAATCGGAGTAGATTTGAAAAAATGGAGTAGAATTAAAAATAACACTTTCCAACGAATTATTTTATTTAAAAAAACGAAAAAGTATAAAAATGTAATGAAATACCCACAACTACAAGAAAAAATCAAAAATCCCACCAAGTTTTGCCGCACCCTAAATCTGCCGCCCTAGGCCCGGGCCTACGCGGCCTATAGGGAAATCCGCCCCTGCCGGTAGGCCTGATTAAGAACAGTTTCTAGTTCTTCTGGCAATCTTTTTACTGCAAGAGCCTGCCTATATGTGAAACTACGTTTTTCAAACTGCCAAGCTTTACTTTTGCACCATCGATGCATACATGGCAACATAAATCCCAAAATATATCATGCTGTTTCAAATATGAATCAATTATTTCAAATATCTCTTCACCTGTTGTTTTGGTGGGTAGAGCTTTACAAAAAAGTATATCTTCTTCAGCAGCCATTTCAACAATGTATCATATAAAACCCAGTAAAATTGCTAACCCAGATACGTGTGAGGATTTGTCCAACTGAAGAGAAAACCCATGGATACAACTTTTTAAACGTTTTATGAGTTGTACTTCACAGTAATTTGCCATGTCCTTAATGCGCCTTGATACTGTAGTGCCAGACAGTGGCACGTAATCAGCCATTTTAATATGTTTTTCTCCTACAATGAAAGAAACTATATCTTTACTATGGTCGTAGCGTACTGCAGGCAGCAGTACGCTCCCCGACGGCTGGCAGCAGCACACAGCGTGGGCCACACGTCGATCGTGCTGCTAACGAGACTCGAGCGGACGAGTCAAGTCTGACGGGGACAAGTACCCGAGTGAATGGAAAAATAGAAGAAGAAGAGTAAGAGGAGATGGTGTGTGCGATTTTCAAGGTTAAGACTGTAAAGAATTTAAATCAAAGTTGTTCCGTGTAATCGAAATTCATAATTATTAAATTCGAAGTGAAAAGGAAGGCTGAGAGCTATAGGCATTACAGTGAGACTGGAAGTTTCGGTCATTAAGGGCGATTACAAGGACGTCTCTTACATAGGTAAGGTAAATAGGTCAAATATTCTCAGGGGCGAAAAGGAATTTAGTTTACGGAGCAGATCAGAAGCTTGTCCTTCCTTCCCGAAAACGTTTCAAGTCAACCTCAAGAGAAGAACTATAATAAGAAAAAAAAAGTGCAATTCGGACAACATTATAATTAGAATCGTGTCTCCTTATGTCGCCAAGAGTGAACTCGGAACGCAACGTAGATCTCCAGGAGCTGTTAGCAGATCCGTCATCTTGCGCACTCATTACGAGATCCACTATCGACTGACTTTCCAGAAGAATACAAATAGTAGGCTGAAAGAAAACGTCTTCGAGTAGCAGGTATCGTATTTGATTAATTATATCCTGGTATTCCTTTGACTGTCAACATAGACTGTGTAAAGACGAATAACTCCAATTAGACCTATGTGATTATCACGTGCACCAAAAACGTCGTCGCACTTATTTTCGAACTATATTTTGACTGAAAAAAAAAAATTTACTACCGTTACACTTAATATTTAGATATTTTATTATATTTTATTTCATATTTTTGAATTTTTCATTTACGTAGATAAAATTGTTATTTTCAATATATTTACTATATAAATTGACCATAGATATTTCTAGCGGCTAAAAATTTAGGAAATTTGAAATAGGTATGGGTCTCAACTTGTGTTAGATTTAAGTTGCAGGGATTGAAAGGATCCACATTATAAAATGAATTAGCAGCAAGCCTGCGCAGGTCAGATAGCTCATATATGTAAAATGTCTTTAGTAACTATTCCTCAGATATTATAAATAAGTGAGCACCTTTGTTAATGTAATAATTATTGTGTGAATTGAGTCAACCAAGACACACCTCATTTGATTAGTTTCCCGTTTGGGATTTTTACACACATTTTATGTCGGCTGGAATCGTATATTTTCCTTTTTGAATTTGTGGATACTCCGAATTAACGAATGTAACGTAACAATGCTCTGAGGTTTTCATTATTTCTCCTCTCACTCTCCTGGAGCCCTCTTGATGTAGGGATTGAAAATGTCCTCTCCTCTGCTCTCTTTTCAGATCTTCTAGGGATACTGTATCATATCGCTCACACTATCGCAGGGTGGTTGGGGCAACGGCGATGGAAGCAGAACATCTGCGCTTCCAACTAAGTAAGTGGTAAGTAGTGTAAAGGTCCCTTCCGAACTGAGTTTGTGCAACGGCCTTTGGTTTGTAGGCACGAACATTTTTTTTGTATATGTCTGGTGGCACAGCGGCAGGTTTTCGTGGAACCTCCCCATACTCTCCGCCAATAGCCGAGGCAAGCTAGCGTGCCGCCCTGCACTCAACGCTATCCACCGAGTGATCTGTCAGCTCATGCTGACAGTCTGGACTTCACTTCCAAGTCAATCGCTTTGACATAGTTCCATAACATCTTTGGCACATGGTTTGTATAATTTTTCAGCAATAGTGTAAGCTTCACCCTGTTGAGCAACACGTTAACTGACCAAATAAGATGCTTTCATATTGTATTATCATCATGTATAAATTTCTTGACGATTTTGGCTGACTTTTCTACTCTTTTATGAAAGCACTTGTTTGGGACGAAGTTGATGCTGTAACCCTAACCTACGTTATTTGAACAGAGGAGGCTTTTGCTTACATTCGTTCCGTTCAGTGGGCGTAACTCATGCCGAATTTTCTGATAGTTGGCAGCACGTTGGCCAACGCGAAATTTATCTTTTTCTTTAAAAAATCAACAAATGTTCTCGCGGAACCCCTAATTTGCTTACGGAGTCCTAGGATTCCGCGGAACACAGGTTGAAGACCACTGATTTAGGAAATAAAAAGAAAAACATTTTGAAAAGGTCAGTAAATTTCAAAACTTCTATTGTCAATATTTCAACAAATTATACTGAAGTTGTGATAACGTCTGCAATTTTATCATATGTCTGTTTGTTTATATCGATATAATTACGGACGCCCTTCGTCATTCCAATCAGGCTAATTTACAATTTCATAAGATAATGTGCAATCGCACTAACAGCAGTAGATGTTTGACGCTGCGGGGATTGTACTTTTGGTATTGCTCGCAGGGCACACTAACGCCATATTTTCTTCCAGTGCATCAATGACTTTCACTACTCCTCATGTACATTGTAAAAGGTCTCTGCGCCACGCGCCACCTAGCAAAACTTTTGAATACAAAACAACAAGTGTGTCCATGATAATATCATTTATTGACAATTGTATTATTTTGTTATTATGCTGTAAGCATATAGTCCGAGAGCTAGCAATGTGCCGAAAAAAAGAGCTTTAGTTCGACTGATTCTTGGCTATCTTCCATCTTTCACTATCTCAATAGGCATGCGGCTCATCTGGCTAGTGAGAGGGGTTGCGTTTACCTGTGCGCATTCCGTTCCACAGGTAAAATTCAGCCGTTTTCCAAATGATTTTAGTTCGATTTTTGTTTTTTTCATCTGTTTTTATAGACATCGTACAATACAAATTCACTATTCCCAGACAATTTCCTCGTTGCTACCACCGTACCAGAGGTTTTTCTTTTTTTCGTTAACAAAAAAATAAAATTATTTTATTACGGCTGTAATTTTTATAGGAGCTAGTTTAATTATCGAACCATATGAAATTAATTTGCCAGCCGATAATTCGGTTGCTCATTAGGAACCGGACCGATTTGAGCATGGTAAAGTGGGTTTTTTTTTCCTCTTTTGAGAATATTTCATGAACTCGCGAGATTGCACAATTTTGTCCTATTATTTTTTTTGTAGAGAATTTTAGGAGCTACAGAAAAGCTTCTGGGCCAAATTGAGTTATCTGGCTTAGATTTGAGAAAATTCTTGATAAAATGCTTGATAAAATGCTGGAAGAAAAAATCCAGTACTATACAGCTCCGCTATTGAATTGGAACTTGGATAGATTTCCATGGGAAAATTAATAAAAGCAATTATTTGGAATATAAAAATTGACAAATTTCGTTTTGAATACATTGACTTCTGTAGATGTAGGAGAAGTGAGAATTTCTCCAAAATGTGGTCACGTATTGGACTCTCAATAAATTCTGCCGTAATTCAGCTCTGCACGGTGGTAAGCTTGATGGATCGAAATTTCTGCATTTATACCTAAAATTTTCATTGAATTTTTTACTGACACCTATTAGAAAATAAATGAAATCTGACATCGTTGACGTTGTTAATCTGCCGAACTGCACATATACATATATGACAAAAAAATCTTTCCAAGGTGACGAATGCACACTTCAGTAATTCTTCGTCATCAATGCAAGCTGATAATTTGCTGATCCTTCTAATAATTTGAAAGGCCTCAATTTTCCTTTGTGAAAAAAAAGGTGGAGTGTAATCACAACCTGTCATGGCGTGGAAGCCTGCTAAAGCTCTAGATATAGACGGCAGGGCCCAGAGTTTTGTACAGTTCATTGACGTTGATGTAGCGTTCATGATTTTCCTAGGCGATTTATAGATCCAAAGTTTTAAGGAAACATTAAAATTGTCCATATTACCAAGGAATATAATGAGAATTTGAGCATCTTATTACAACTTCAGCGTCGATATTAATTTGGCAAATATGGTAGATAATCCTAGAATTTGCTGCTTCATGTTCTTCACATGTTATTGACTCTTCCGTTACTTTAATGACTTTATTATTTTCAATCCGACAAGGGAAGCATTTGTTGAATTTTAAGTGAATTATTTTATCACCAATAAAGACGACCAGTGGTTGATAAAAACACTTAACTTATGCTTCCTTGAACTGAACATTTATCAGTTGAGCAGTGAAATTATGAGGACGAATTTAATTTGGTACGATTGAAACCTGGCTAGCAGATGCATCTCGATGTTTACGTTCACCATCTTTGATTGATGGTGTAAAACATCAATACGAGTTGCTTTCAGTTGAGATATAATTTATTCAAAGCTTTTCCAAATTTTCTGTTTATTATTTGAATGCATAATTATGAATAGCCGCTACATTTAATCCCTTGCTTGCGAAGAGTTAAAAGAAGCAAACTAATATCTGTATATTTTGGAGAGATATCCTTTTGGTTCTTTTACCTCTTTCCTAGAAAACAGGCTTGCATACTGCATCAAGAATACTCGTGTAGGATGGCCCATTCCCTATCACACTCGAATCGATCTGGCTATTGATAATCAACCGAAACTGTCGAAACTGAACAAATGTGTCAAAACTGGTAAATTTCAAAATGTTTTCGACTGTAACTTCGAGACTTTTCAACGCAACGAAATTAGGGACATATGGTTAGAAAGGCATATCTCTCTTCTTTCAAATGCTATAAAAAAACATCAAATAAAAAATGGCGAAGTTATAAATTATTATATATGTACATGGACCTACCGAATAACGGTTTTTTTTTATCTAAAATGAGATTTTGAGGGTGTATGAGAAGTTTCTAGTATGCAACTACTTTTAGTTCCACTAGACCTACAACCTATACTATGTCTCGTCAAAAGTATATTTTCGCTGTAACACAGTGTAATTAAACTAAGCCGTAATAAAATAACTGTTTTGTTAACGAAAAAGAAAAACCTCTGGTACGGTGGTAGCAACGAGGAAATTGTCTGGGATTAGTGAATTTGTATTGTACGATGTCTATGAAAGGAGATGAAAAAAATAAATATCGAACTAAAATCATTTTGAAACGGCTGTTTTTACCTGTGGAACGGAATTCGTACAGGTAAACGCAACCCCTCTCACTAGCCAGATGAGCCGCATGACTATTGATATACTGTAAGGAGAGGCATATAAAAAAAACTAGCCGAACTAAAGTAATTTCGCGAAAACGTTACGTTCTTAGACTAATAAGTTTTCTTGTAAATTTTAAGCAAAATCGAGTAAATAACATTACAATCTTTAATTTTAGATACTTTGTACATTTTGATTTATATTGGAACGCTGTTAAAACTTTAATCGAAGAGTGTTTATTTTGTCATATTTTGTTTAGTTGAACAATTAGACCAAAAGCACCAAAAACTAAAAATTAAAAAACTAATCTCATCTTTTTATGGTGCATTTATATAGATTAATATTAAAATCGAGTCCTAAATGGCTTTCACTTAGCTGGAAAGTGGTGGAAGAGTTCACAATTTTTAACAATTTTACAAATTTAAGATAATTATAACTATAATAATTTCTGGATTGATTTCGAGCAATTTTCTACACTTATCTAACGGATTGGACTTTCTGGAAACATCAAAATTTATTTGGATTAATAAGACACACCTGTTCTCGAGATATCGGGTGCAAGCAGTGTTGATATTCAATTTTTTTAACAACTGGTTCGCTTATCCAGTTACGTATGTAATACTTCATTATACTGGGGTAAAATACTTTTTCGAGTATTAAACAAAATAAATTACAATTCAATACAAGAACATTTATTGAAAAAATCTTCATTTTAAAGCTAAATTATAATGTTGGATACCTACATATTGAGTATTATGAAGAAAGTGTAAATGTTCACGAGAATAGTACATCAAAAGACTTTGAAAACTAACAAAATTCAATGATCCAACTAATTGGGGTATTTAAAGCAAGAATTTAAGAGCAAGAATTTTAAGAATAATAATTAGATTACTAGTATTACAATAAACACCAGATAGTTTGTTGGTTTTCAGAATAGTTTTTATCACATTTATTTTTTGCTCTTCTATCTTGTAGCCATCCCAATATGTTAGAGGTTTTTCAAGCAGATTTATTGTCATAAAATGTAAAATATTTTCAATCAATAAGGAATTTATTTTTTCAGTTTCCATATTGTTCATCACACTGAACGGCTAAACTAACAGAAACAACTTTTGAAATTTTCCTAGCTCCTGAAATTATTTCCGAAATATGTGGGTTTGGTAAATCTCTGCTATCAAACAACTTCCGAAAACCATTTTTAGCGATCGAAAATAGCAATAGCATGGATAAATCCTCTAATTATTTCTCGTCTTCTAACCAAGGCGAGAATAAAGCATTTCCTCGCCATATATATAATAGGGATCCAATACATTAAAAATTAATATCAAATAATTACTCTCACAATTTTTTCATGTTGTCTTTAGCAGCTTGAATTAACAAACCTTTTGGCAAACGAGCACATTTATTTACATCGAACAATAATAATGTTTATAAGCGTCTGATTTGATTATTTTACAAACATTCATAAATTCCCTTATTTTCTTTCATTGCTCTTATTTTATATCCGAATTAGTCTATCTGATGTGGTTACTGTCACTTCTCAACTTTGTAAATCTTATGATACCAGTGTCAGTTCTTCTAAAATGTCTATAATTAACGCCACATCTTTTATAAGGCTTAAGCTTTCTAGTCCTTTTTCAATCCACTATTTTTCGCATCTTGAGAAAAATGCTGATAAAGTGCTGGATAAGCCTTCCAGACTGCTTTTGCTACTCGTACACTGAAGCAACCCATCGATGACCAAAAACACGTCCAATTTTTAAAATTTTGATTTTCAGTTCTTGTAAGTAATGATTTCAGAACAATTTGCTAGAAGCGAGTTGCAGCTCCTGATTTGCTTCCCAATATATTACTGGCATCATCGGAACAAAATGCTATTAGATTGTCATTTAAATAATCCTTATTTAAAGCCACTTTCATGCAAAGTAGCCATTACTGTATCAAAAATTGTAACAGCGTCAGTAGAGTTAATTTATTTTAAGTCAATAAATAAGCTCAGTAGCCTCCTAAATATTACAAAGTGAGGAGATAGCTAAAGTACTTTTCTTTATCAAAATTGTGCTAGCTTCATTAATCAGTATACAAAACTTTGCTTGTTGTTCTGCTATATTTCCAAATAATTTATTACTTATCTCTTTCGAAATATGTTTTTCAATATTAAAAGTCCAGTAAATCTTGAATGTAAACAAGTCGCACATACTACACTATTTTTAATTTGTAGTTCAATATCTTCCATGGGCATGTTTCGTTTAATTAAACTATATACTCCATGAAAAATATGTTTAGTCATTAATAAATATTTTTCAAAACATTTTTTAAAACATTTCTCTGATTAAATATATATCCAGAATTGGATACAATCTGTTGAGAAGTTCCGACTTTTTCGCAACATCTCGGGTAGATATACATTTATTAGCATTTACTATATTGATCACTCTTTTTTCCAGTTCCTTATCTGCAGGACCCTTTGGACGTCCCTTCCTTGGCTTGTCCTTTATCCGCTGATAAGTTTTGAAGTTCAATATCGCCATTCGAACCGTGTCATAACTCATTCCAACTTGTTTTGCCAAATTTTTGTATGACAGTGATGGATTTTCACTCCACTTGTGCAAAATTTCAGCTCGCACTATTTCGTTTTTATTCATTTTCTCCCGAAATTGGCTTAAAATTTAAAATATAACTGCACAAAGCGTAAATACGACTGACAACTAATATTGCAACACATACTTCTTCTCTGTATTTTTGTACAGTTATAAAATGCGAACATTATTTACAGAACTTTTGTTGTCACTCCTTATATGATAAAGAACGCGAATGTTCGTTATGTTTTTTGCTCATTGAGGCTTGTTGAATGGCTTTATTAGATCCATGTGGACTAAATTTGTAGTGCTCCATTCGGTTCAAATATGAAAATGTTGTTGGGTTTCTATATTTAAATTTGTAATAATTATAATTTGCAAATTCTAATTTGTAATTATTATCCTGGATATCTATTTTAAAGGCATTTATAATGAATCAAAATTAAGTTATGCTAGGCCACATCAAATAAGTAAGTCGTAACTTAGTGACATGGGTACAAATTACACATTTTGAAAAATAACACTTCTGCAGCCATCACTGATCGTCAATATGAACCAATTACATTTTGCTTTCTTTCTAATCCGTAGATAGGAAAAACATGCAAAATTTTAACAGAAAGCACATTATTTAAAATTATTTAACAGCCGCTTCGGCCGAATCGGTGAGACTCACTGAACTGACCTGTACCCTAATGTTAATATGCCAGTTGTAGTCGAATTTGAGAATAATTCATATGTGTTGCATTGTGTATTATATTGACTATATTGATACATATCAATCCTACCCAACTTGAATATTTATCTTACTTGTCAAAAATTTATCTTATAAGAATTTCAATTTTGCTTATAAATTCAAACTCCAACAAAAATATTTTTCATAGTTTATAGTTCAATCGTTCTGACCTTCTTGTTGGTTCCAAGTTTCTACCTTTACCTAAAGCATTGTTAATCTTTTGAAATCTGTTATTAATTTCAAAAACAAGAAATTCTCTTCTGCACTTACAAATTCATCTGACTCATCTTCTGAGCTTCCTAACACTCTCTTTTACTTTTGATTTTTGGCTACTTTAATATCCTTTTTATACCCTAGATGAAAACTTAAGGGTATACTAATATGGAGTTTTCATTACATCGAAATCACGTAATTTTAATGAAGTGATTTCGAAATCTTTGTATTTTTTCACTACCTCTGAGATAATTTCGCTTGACAGTTACTGCAAGCTACACTAAAATACAAAATTGGTATGTAAAATAATTAATTACATAAACGAGACTTTTGTAATTAAAACTGTCACGTAAATGTTAGCAACATTAATATAATATTTCAATTTAATTTTAAATTTCTTCCTTAAAAATTTATTGACAAATGTCAAATGATACAGTTTGAGAAAAAGTGGAAACCGAAAATGGGCGCGTTCGGTAAAATTTTCGTAATTTCCGACGTAATTTCATTGAAATTACACAAAAATGAGATGATTTCGATTAAGTTTTTCGTACTGGCAATTATGTGATTTCGAGGTAATTTCATCAAAATCATGCTGAAACAGCGAAATTACGTGATTTCGATGTATGTAGTAAACACCCTATAAGTTTGTCATTCCGTTTGTAACACCTCGAATTAATTATGGTAGAGCAAAATGGATTGGACACCCACGCATGATATTAAAAGTTATTTTGATTTTTGCATGTCCGTCCGTCTGTCCGTCTGTTCACATATGTAGAAAGCCGAAATTTTGTACACGGACTTAAAAAAAAAGTAAAATCAAGTTCGAAAATGAGACAAAATGGGCAACTCCTTCTTTGCCATACAAAAATTTCGGTTTCCACTATATATTTGGACAGTGCCTAAGAACACGTCGACATACAGTGCTAAAATTTGGTACATGATGTTTTAGCAAATAAAATTTCGAAAATGGACTAAATCGGTCAACCCCTTCTTGGTGTTGCCATATAAATATTTAGGTTTTTTATTTATACTGTGATCAGTCTATTTTATTGTACCAAAAACTTCTTCAGAATACGAAATCCCACAAAATTGATTATAATCATTTTTTCTGTCCGACGAACCGTTCTAGAAATATATGCGAAAAACCACTTCAAAAATCAAACATGCATAGATCGGTGACCATACGAAATTTTATACAGGCATTCATCTAGGGTATAATAAGAATTGGTCTTGGACTAATTCTAGCTTTTTCACTTGTTATTTATATTTTTATTGTTTTCTCTATTTATGGCGATAATCTTTTAATTATTTTTGCTGGTATATTCATTTTATGTTTGATTTAAAATT
Organism: Dioctria linearis; assembly: GCA_963930735.1. Lineage (NCBI taxonomy): Eukaryota > Metazoa > Arthropoda > Insecta > Diptera > Asilidae > Dioctria > Dioctria linearis. The sequence continues at coordinate 187,464,028 of OZ005743.1, forward strand.
ATTTTGGCAAAATATATTTTCACCTTCTACAAATGCATTTCTCTTACTTTTGACTTTAATATTTGTTCCAATACAGATTTTGGTAAATTGAAATGGTTTTTGCTTTCGTGTCTTATTGTCGTAAATTTTTATAGATGGTTTTCAAACTTCAATCATATCTACAAGCGTTTTTGGTTTATATTTAAAAATTATCTCTAATGGGCATTTATCAGATGTTGTTGTGTGAGTATTCCTATATCTTAAAAGAAAGTTATCCATTTTATATTTAAATTTCATTTTTTTAAACAAAAAGTTCTATCAAAAACTTTCTAAAAGTTTGTTTGACCGTTTGTACTGCTCTCTCAGTCAGACCATTTGATTGCGAATTATTCGGAGAGATTTTAAATAGTTTAAATTTTATAATATTAGCCTCACAGTAAAAAGTTTTTACAACTCATGGAGTAGGCAATAGGTTGCCTATTCTAAGTGTAGTAATTTTACTAGCTCAAAATATATGTAAACACCTGATTGAAATTTACACATTTTAGAGGAAATATTTTACTATACGATTGTAAAATTACGCAAAAGTTGTAATAGGTGTAAATATTTGTACGTAAAATTACATAAAGACGAAATTTATAGACATATTTGTATGTTGATTTCCTAAATAAAGCTGAACTCGCTTTCACCTTCAATTAATTCAATTAATAGAATTTTATGCTGTGCGTATCTAGTAAGGAGCAAATTTGTAAATTTACCAAAAGATTTATAAAAGCATCACATGAGAGTTATATAAAATTCTTCAACTTGACAAGCCACTTACAAGTTTTCCTTTCTATTTATAAGGCAAAGTTAATATGGAGCGAAAATTAATGAAAATATGTTAGTTGATTAATGTTTTTATGGCACTTATAGTGATGATGAGGTGGATATGCATATTTCAATTTACTCAAAATTCTTGCCGCGAAAATAACCTGAAACTAAGAATAAGCTGAAACTATATGGAACCACTAAGTTAATCAGCTAACACTTTCTACGTCCGCACCAGAAATGAGTTTCTAGAGCAAACTTGTTTCGATATTACTGCACCAATAACCGACTTTACAGAAATCATGTACATTTTTACTTATACCGGCGCAAATTTATGATTGGAATAGCAATTTTGCTGCATCGACTTTAAATTTTCAGAAATTGTTTGTGTTCTTACGCCTTCCTTTGAATTGTAGCAATTAAATAGGTAAAATTAGACATTTATGAAAATTACACACATGAATTTGTATTATTAAGAATGTTTGTAAATTTGCTTTTGTAGTATGTAAAATTTGACTTCTTTGAGAATAGAGAGAAAGGGAGGTACGAATATCCTGTATTGAACACGAACTTTTCAACCTTTCAACATCTTTCTGTGCGATAGTGCCCTTCATTTCTGAAATTTCTAATCACTTAGAATAACTGTCAACCATCAATAAGAATACAGGTCCTTCGAAATGGAAAAACTCAATATGTATTCTTTCAAAATGGTATGAAAATGGTTTACGAAAAGAGGGTATTCCTACCAAAATTGACCAATACTGCGTCAATGGTGAACGAATATAGGTACTCACACAGAATTAACTTTTTCCATTATAGCAGAGATAAAGGATAATGCAAATTTTGGTACCCCCCCTCCAGTACCCATGTTCAATAACATGTTTCGAAAGGTCTTTTAGAGCTGAATAGAAGTCAGCATTGCACCTAGTTCCAAAGCCGTGTCCGTTCAGAGTTACCTACACTGTAATACATGTAAATTTTAGCAATAGCCAAGTAATGTATTTTTTAGTAATCCACTGCCATTTTGTGCATCATTAGAAATGGCTCAGTATCACATGCTACCCACACATCGGTCTTGAGTTCACTCCTTCCTCCCTCTTCTCCTTCCGCTATCGGCTAGAACTAGAACCTAATACTCCCAGGTATTGAATTTTTAGCAACTGTCCTAATCAGACCCATCACAAAATACCAGAAGTTAAAAAGGTAATAAACACAATTTGTGAATAAAAATTGTACATTCCAAAGATGCTAGAGTGTGTCGAGAACGCCTAGATAGTAATAACTGGGACGAACTACCTCAATTTTGTAATGTCTCTCATGACTTCAATGCAGTCCAGCTCAGTGATATTAGTGACATGATGAGGAACACTTAACAAGGAGGTTCTAAGCTAGATTTTAACACGAGAGGTACTGTGACTATGAAGAGATGCATTTTTGGATCGCGTCCGCTCCCATGTTGGAACAAACTCCCTCCCTAAGCCAGATAGGTAAAAATCCAAGAACCGCTTTAGGTATATTTCTCGCTAAACTGTGAACTGTTGATTCCAACGAGAGACTTACGACATTGTTTAATATGTAAAGACAAAACCTTGAGGGGTTGATTGCTATTGCACGTGAATGCCTTATCAATTAATACGTTGTGATTCAAGTAGGACTGGACACTGTAAACAGAAATGATATTATAGATCGAAACCTGACTATACCAAAAGCTATATATGGAGACGATGAAAAGACGAAAGCAGTTATAATTTGCGACGGGACTTACTATATACATAAAAATGCTATTACTCCGTTGGACAAGGAATCAAGACAAGCGCTATCGGAATTCTTGTTGATCCAAATGTTAATACATTTCCAATGAATAATCATTTATATCTATTTGAGCGGGTACCAGAGTCCATATATTTACTGGCATCATCCTTTATTTAATTCCGAACGCTACAAAAATTTTTGTTTGACATATTAAATAAGATGGCAAATGTCAAAATAATGTTACTCTTGCGATTTCAGCGACATCTATTATCAGAAAAATATCTAGTAGTCTATAAAAATAGCAAAACTTTGAATCGTAAAAAACACTGTTTTAATTTTACGGATTTATTCCGATTCAAAATGATCCTGATTCACAGTAAAAGAGAAGTGACCGTTTTCATTATTTATGGATGCAAAAAATATTGTTATCCATGTAAAGATGATAAACAGTTACGAAGCTATCATTAAGAAACATTTGCACGTTTCTTGTTCACAATTATCTGGGGTAAGTACTTTCTGATGGTCATTAATAATTCATGTCTCATTTAGTTATATGCTGGCCAATATCCTCGTTAGTCATCCAGCAAATCTTAGTGTACTTCAAAGACTCCAGCAGGACACTCAAATTACCGGACTCATTCATCAATGTCTTTGTAGTGTGCAATTTATAAATAACAAATTACGTGGCGGACATTTAATCGTGTCGTCACATACTTACTACCATGGCAAAGAATATTCCTTGCTCCAAATCTGCTCGCATATAGCATTCTTCTGTTTCGCTTCCGTTAAGTTGCACAGGTGTCATTATCCGATGTCAGATCACACTGAAACACGGCAATTTTTACAGAAGCTAAAGTTAAAGATGTCCGGCTTATACAGATGAAGCGAACGACTTAAAAACTTCCTTCTGCCGACAAGGCTAAACAATCATGAGCTCTATATAGGTATAAAAGGAGCGTCTTTCCATGAACACCAATATGGCGTTTAACTCTATACAGTTGAGCCGCGAGATCGATCAATGGCCTCAAATATTGTTGCGCTGTGTTCGCGAACTGTTTTAAAATTTATTACATTTTTAGGGGGAATAAATTTGGGGAATATAAGGATTTTATGCGTGAGCTTGTTGCGATAATGTAACATAATGAGGAAGAGTTTGTTTTCAGATTTATTAAATAGCCGGCAGCACGACGAAAATCTTCGCACCGCAGTCGACAATTCGACATGCAACATGGGAGCAGAGTAATCTCGAGACGTAATTACCAGGAACGTTAAATCCTTGTGGACTTTTCACATGTACCCAAGGTAAATAATGAAAACAGCGAGGCATGAATGCACTGGATTGAAAGTTTTTTCTTTTTTTTTAGGACAATTAAGGTTCATAAATTGCTCCATGTAAATAAAAAGAAAATGAAAGGAAAATAATTTACAGCGATTACAATTACGTGAATTTCTTTACGTAAAACCGACAGAACATTACAAATTGTTCATACCAATTTTAAATACAAACTCAAATTGGTTTAATGAGCAATTGGACAATTAAGATACATAAACTTCGGTGCAGGGTTATGTTTTGCTTGGCTTATTTAAGAATTATGCGAAAAATTATGTCCATCTATACTCAAGATGAATCCTTCTTCCTTTTGGAAATGATCTTACCCAATTCTGTAGGGTGTTTACATTTCCAAGAACTCTTCACAACATTAAAACCTTTAGAACTGACAGCTTTCCGAGTATATGTGAAAAGTCGGAGCTTTTGTGTGGCAACTGACGACTATGTCAAATTTATATATTTCACCAGAAATGTTAATGTAATTACTTTACTGAAAATGTGATGTGTGATGTGTCTCAATATCACTGCGTTCTTAAATAGCATCTATCTCAACCACTCTATCACATCTTTAATCTTTCTCTTTCATCAGGAGTGTTTCTCGATTAATGGAAGCTCTCTGTGCTACGTCCTATCCATCTATCAGGTGCTAAAAACGATGCCATGAATTATCGTCCTATCTGTAAGCTCTCCGTTTTTCCGAAGCTATTTGAGAGAATTGTAACCAATAAAATTTCATTCCTTCTTAAGGGGCATATTTCTCCTCTACAACATGGCTTCATTATGGGGAGATCTGCAGAGACTAATCTTGTATCTTTTGCTAACATTTCCCTAAGAGTAATGGAGGACTCTGGTCAGGTTGACGCCCTCTATATAGACTTCAGCAAAGAATTTGATAGGGTTAACATTCGATTCTTGCAAAGCTGAGTATGTTCGGCTTTCATTCCTCACTGCACAGATGGATTTCTGCTTATCTCTTAAATCATACACAGATGGTTGTGATCAATGATGTGACATCCCGTTTCATTCGTGTGCCTTCTGGTGTGCCGCAGGGCAGTCATTTGGGTCCTATTCTTTTCATAATTTTTATCAATGACGTTTTTAAGATTTTCAAATTTGCTTCATGCCTTGGGTTTACCGGATGCTGAAAGATTAGCTCGTTGGTGCTGTCTAAATCGTTTGTCTCTCAATTTATCTAAACGTAAGCACCTGACTATATCGAGAAAGGTTTTACCGGTTTTATTTGATATATTTATTAACGGATCTGTTGTTTTTAAATGTAATTTCGCATCTGATCTTGGTGTTATTGTAGATTCCGGTATGACATTCTCCCAGCATATTGAATTTATTGTGAGCAAAGAGAATTCTCGTCTTGGCTTTGTCAGGCGCCGTGCTGCGGAATTTTCCGATCCCTATTTTCTTAGTAGCCTGTATATCTCCTTGGTAAGACCAATTCTTGAGTATTGCTCTATTCTATGGGATCCCTGCTATGATTTTCATAGTAACATCGGAAATTTACCAGGTTTGCTTTAAGTTAGCTAAACTGGAGGGCCGATTTGCTCCCCTACGATGTAAGATGTCAATTAATTGACTTCCAAAAGCTATTTACAAGACGTAAGATCTGCAATGTCATGTTTATAAAGGATCTGCTGGATTATAGAATTGTCTCTCCTTCCCTGCTTGAGCATATTTACTTTTACACTCCATCTAGATATATGAGGTTCTTCTCTATCTTATTTGAATGGCTTCGTAAATCAAATTACTGCCTTAATGGTCCAATTGCTCATTCTGTTCGACAGTTTAATCTTAGTAGCTGCATGATTGATTTCAATGAAAGCAGATGGTCAATTAAAAAAGCTGTTAGTAGTTTCATCGCTTCTCTCTCTTAATGCTTTTTTTATAATTGTATCATTGCTAGATTTTTACCATGATTGTCATGTTTTTTATTCCTGTTATAGTTGATATTATTATTTTCATTTTATTTTCAAAATTATTATTATTTTGTATGTGAAATGTTACTCAACTATTTATTAATTGTTAAATCCATAATTTTACCTTCAATGGTTTTTATATTATTGTCTACCTTCTCTATAGTTACGCATTACATTATTATCTTTTTTACAGTCTAGCTCGTAGTATTACTGAATTCATTGTTATGAAGATATTTATTGTGTTTTTGGTGGAAGCTAAATGTATTTGTTTTTTTTTAAGCATTTATACATAGTTTTAGTGCATGGCTTTTTATAATAACTATTTTTTTTTTACTTTTTGGTCTATGAGATTTGTGAATCCGTAGACGGAATAAATAAATATATAAATAAATTATGTACATGCGAAGAACAATATTTTTGTATGGCAGTGCTATGTATTAGTTGCAGAATTTTGCAATGAGTGAAAATGTATAGCGTTTTTAAGTTATCGTAGGTATAAGAAGACTATGAATCTGATGGAAAAAGGTAATTTAAGTACAACTTTAACAATCTTCACGTAACAAGAGATTTCTTAAACATTTTTTTTTTGTTTTTAGGAAGACGATCTCGAAGCTCCACTCCCGTATAGACTTTCGGGAGATCCTTGGTTCAAGTGAATATCTATCGAAACCCAGAAAAAGAAATTTTCGTCTGATTTCAAAAAAACTACCTCAAGAGAGACGAACTGGGTCCTCGAACCGGCTGGGCAAATAGCCCCAAGCTATCCCCTTTACGTCTTCAAAACTGACTTTTTATAAGGCAAATAATTAAAATTATTAGACTGATTTCTCACTAATACGAGTTTTTACACTCAATGGCCAAATGGAGCCTTTCCCACTAAACCCAAAGCTAAAATGTTATTCAATCGAAGATAAGTCGTCTGTCAACGAAGAATGCTAATTTCAAGAAATGCTAGATTAGAAATTGGCGTTTTTTGTAGAATTTGCAAGATTAAATAAAGAAGAGAAAGCAAGAAATTTGTACAGCGAATATTCACAAGATCGGTTACCCGTTTTACCTTTAGAATTAAAACTAAAACAGGGTTTCTCTATAAATAGAAATAGAACGCGCGGTCGTAATATTTCTACAAACAGGTAGTTAAAATTATTTGAAACTATTAAAAATATTAAAAAATTAGCAATGATATTGAAACTACGACCACGAGAAGAAAGACAATTTATCAGTACTTACAACAAAGACGTATAAAACTACGTTAACTACAAAAATCCGGTCAATAAATTTATCAAATTACAGAACTCTGACAAATAATATTTTTAGCGCGCTATAGAACCGCCAGGGCGGATAAATTCAAGCTCAATTTTTTGTATACTTACTGGTGGTGCCATCTCTAGTCAAATCCTAAACGCCAAATTTAGCGCGTTGACCTTAGTACTGCTCTTGCTAAAATTCAGGATAAATTTTCGCCAATAACTTTTATCGCGCAAAATTTTCATATGAAATTAAGCTTAGTACTAGGCTTCAAAATCAAACTAACTTGATTTTCGTCCAAGCGCTTGGCATACTGGATGTCACATCGTCAAACAGGCACATATACGGTCAAATCTGCGTGTCAACATCGTTTCCCTACTCAAGTTGGACAACAAGCGTGACCGCGTATGGGCTCCTTAACAATTTAAGCCGTGACACATTAAAAGCAGAAAATGTTCGAACTCTAAAGCCTGAATTAGATTGGCATGGCAGCGGCAGTGACAGCGACAGCAAATCGTTTTCATTGGTTGAGAGCTATCAGCTGATTGAGAGAAGGCAGCACAAACGTCGTGCTGCCAAGTCATCTTAAATTCTAAATTTGCTGCCGCTGTCTTCAGAGGCAGCGTGGATATGCTGTCATTGCATACAGAAATGTCAGAAGATTCTGGTTGCTGCCTTGTGCTGCTGTAGTGCAATCTGATACATTCGACAGCAAAACTGCTTTTTGCGTCGCTACCGCTGCCGCTGTTCCTGTCGCTACCGCTGCCGCTGTTCCTGTCGCTGTCGAGCAATTTGAATCAGGCTTTACAAATTGAAAGCAGAGGCAGCGACAGCAGTAGAAGCAGATTTTTAAAGTTGATCAAATCTCCAAAATTCTGCTTCTGCTCAGTACTGCCAACATAAAGAGAGCTAAAATTAGTATTTTTTATTGGCGTCCTTTTGTTTTAAAAGTGTCAAAGAGGTTGATGGAAGAAAAATTAAAATTAATTAAGTCGGAGGAAAAATTAATTAATTTTGTTAGAAATAACCAATTAATTCACAATTAACATCAACTTCTTGAAAATTAAAATACCTATCATTTGAAGTTGACAGGTAAGTGTTTTCTGCTTCTGCTTTCAATGTGTCACGGCCTTATGTCAGAGACAATTTACACATACACAAATTTTCCTATAGCAACTGTTTAGCTCCATAAGCCTAGTACTAAGGTCCGCGCTAAACTAAATTTTAGCGGGTCTCCAATATCGGACCGTTCTTTACAGGCTAAAATATGAAAGCGGAGACTCAGAGAAAAGATATATTAAAAACAAGAAGAAGAATTTTTTTACGGAAATACCTTAAACGCGCGAACATAATATTTAAAAAAAAACAGGTAGTTAAATATTTGGAAATATTAAAAATATAAAAAAATTAACTATGATATGGAAAATACGGCCACGAAAAGAAATCTAATTCATTAGTACTTACAGCAAAGACGTATAAAACTACGTTAACTACAAAAATCCGGTCAATAAATTTATCAAATCTCAGAACTCTGACAATAAATATTTTTAGCGCGCTAAAGAATGGCCCGGGCGGATAAATTCAAGCTAAATTTTTTGGAGACTTACTGGTGATGCCATCTCTAATTAAAACCCAAAGGCAAATTTAGCGCGTTGACCTTAGTACCGCTCTCGCTAAAATGCTAAAATTCAGGATAAATTTTCGTCAATATCTTTTAGCTTGCTAAATTTTCTTACAAAATTTAGCTTAGCGCGGACCTCAGTACTAGGCTATAGAAATAAAATGCGTTAAATTATGCTCTGAAGAACTGCCAAAAATTAGCTCTTACTTTGCAGAAACTAGCATTTTTGAGAAACATTGAACGACAGTTAACTGCTAATAGCAGCTATTAGCTAATAGAACTTGAATTTTGAACGCGACCCTGACAGTAACATTCATCAATTTATTGTTAGCAGTGCTTACCTATTGAAGAACGACGGTGTCAATTTTAATGAATAAATCAAAAGTATTTTGATTTCTATCACTCCGAATTTTACAATTCCGAATTGTATTCGTAACATTGGAAATAATGAATAATGAATTGTCATAAATAAAGGCTGATTGTAATAATTTTGCTCACTGACCATCTATACTCTACTTTAATTACAAAATTAAATACATGTCCACAAAAGATATATCATATAATAAGAAACTGCTATAAAACTAGAAATAACACATATCTCATGTAGATACATCAACGCTTGGAAACCCTTCTTGAACCCTTTTGATTAAAAAACAAAATTTTTCTTTGCGTTGTTGGAAATAAAAATGATATGATGCTAAAAATAATATCAAATGCTTTTTGAAAACAAGAGAACAAGTTATAATTGGTCTCAGTAAAATAATATTATATCCTAGATGAAAATAAAAGTTAAATAAAGTGAAAACACAAAATTTTGTATGGCAACACCAAGAAAGGGTTGCCCGATTTGGTCCAATTTTGAAATTTTATTTACTATTGCTATAAAAGCACCATGTCCAAATTTCAGCTCTCTACGTCAAGGTGTTGTGGGTAGTGCACAAGTGAAGAACAAATTTTTTTATATGGCAACCCTATCACGAATTTGCCTAATTGGTCCCATTTTCGAGTTTAAAGTTAATGATTTTTGAAAGCCAATATGCAAAATTTCAGCACTGTAAGTGAACGTGTTCTTGAGTTATCGTACGGACGGAAAGACAGGCAGCCAAACAGAGAGATAAACAGACGGACAGATGGATCGACCGACGGACACGGAAAAATGAAAAGTCAATCCGCAGACGCAGCGTTCAACTAGATTACATGGTAAATATATTTGGTCGCGATTATCCCGGAGACCACCGATTCAGACAACGACCGGCCCATCGGGATAGCACCCGACCACCAGTCCCTTCGTATAATCCTGGGTCTAAAAGCCCTGGACAGACGCGATATTTTTCACGATGTTGGCTTCATTCAATAGAGCGAAGTTAAAATATTCAATATCTGTTGAATTCCCGAAAATGATTTGAGATTTGGTGAGCTCTGGATAGACCGTAAAATTGTGCACGATCGATCCTTGATTCATTCGTCACATTTTAAATGCCAGCCGCCATATCAGCTGAAGGACGAGGATTTTTGTTCAACTGGGTCTCTACATATTCTATCTGAATAGAGTGTGGTGAACTATCGTTTAGGCATACTACAGCAAAAATTTGTATATTTATTTCTACATATTTAAGTTTTAGGAAATATCCTAATTTTTACACAAACCTCACCACTACATTTGCACATAAATGTTCTGAATTCTTTGTTTTTTCATTACAGCTTTATTTATTCACTATTATACGGAACGCGGCTTAAAACCTTTGGACATTTTCTAAATGTGCTGTTTAAGTAGAGGCAGTATATTTTTTTCCGGCCCAATTAAAAGTACCGTTAATCTCTTCACACTGAATCTGATAGAATTAAGATGAAATCTTTTATGAGGCAAAAAAAAAAATATCCCTTGAGGATTGTCATTTCTCTTGCTAAAAATTTGCCCCATCCAACCCAAATGTTTTTCACTCGTCGAAAGTATCGAATTTCACGTATGCTGGAGGATAAGATGAATCTTGTGATGTAGAGCTACCTACATACCAAGAATCTGGGGGCAGAATAAAACAGCATCAATAAAAAAATATGTAAAGAAACCACTTGAAAGACCGCATGAAAGAAATTGTGGATGGGCTCAAGCGCGAATTATATTGCGTATAATTTGTGTGGTGTCTTCAATTTCACGAGATTTTCAAAACATGACGCTTGCTAATATTGTCCCTAATTAGTTCTTTCTTGCTGCTGTGTTGTGTTGCTCATTTTTTTTTAGGTTTATTTTAAAGAAAGTAAAAAAGGATTCTGTTTAGTTTTTTGTACAGAGCATGTTTTTATGGATTTATGGTATTAACATTGCAGATACTATCAGGAAACTATTAGCGTCAAACAACTAAATATAACCAGAAAAAATGTGTTGTCTTGAAACTCATCATTTCGATCTAAACTGGGAAGATCCAAGAGATCTTAAATTATTAATTTTAAAATTAAATTGAAGCAGATCACTAAAAATATTATTAAAATACTAGTTAAACTAAAAAAAAACTGGTGATACTATAAGAAGAAAAAAATATTTTGAAAGATCAATGAATTGCAGTGGGTAAAAGATCATCTGAATAGTGACAAATACAATAATTGGCACTATTCCACTCTAATAACGAGTTTTATTCTCACTCACGTTAAAAATGTAATAAAGTGGGTAAAAAACAAACTGTAAAAATCAAATTTCCAAGGATAATTACAGATTTTATGAGTTGCTTTTTTGTATTGATGTCACATAAGTTGATGGAAACTATAGAGCCTTCAAGAAGGCCGTTGTTATGGTCGCAAGCAGTGCCCTCTGTCAGTCAAAGGCGGACACAACGCTCACTGATTGAGTGAGGAAGAAAGAAAAGAAGAAGAAGAGAGCTGAAACATTCCGACGGATTTTAGAAAAGAGCGGGACACTTCCTGTCAGAGGGTGAAAAAAATATAAGAGTTTTTTGAGTTTTTGTTTGGCGCGGCGAAAAAAGAAGAGAAAATAAAGTTTTTTTTTTTAAAAAAATCATGTGGTATTCGCGGAAGGTGGAACATCGAGGAGAAAATCCAACGATATCAGTGACATCGACAGCACGAACAGAAAAAGGCGACCCAAAATAGAGATGAATTATGCTTCAATCTGGCATTGCGGCCACAGTTAGGGGCAACATGGACAAAATGGAATATATGGTAGCAATACCTCATAAACAGTTAGTGTGAATTACGTACGTCCCAGTTCCCCCATGGCAGCGATTTGAGTGAGATGTGCAGTTTGATATTTTTGGCTGCGCAACATATTTAAAATTTAATAAATCTTAGGTTTTACGAGGTAAGTTTACCTTAGGGTTTTCTTATATCCTTGTTATAATTAGTTGGATTGTTGTATTATTGTCTGATAAAGATAGTTATTGCAATGTTTTTTTTTTTTTTGTATTTACACCCGTGTTGAGTTTATGAAATAATTCAGTGTAATTTGGACAAAATAACATCCAGCTTTAATGGACAAAATGGCACAAGTATGTTATTTTTTCCATAGTCGTCTGATTACAGGTACAACATTTTAAAGTAACTTTCCTTTGTGTAGGTATTGTTTTAATCATGCCAAGAACTTACAAGCTAATCACGAACCGGCAATTTTCGAACGAAGAAAGCATTAAAAAAGCCATAGAGGCGACTAAAGAGAGCAAAATGGGGTGGATATCTGCATCTAAAAAGTTCGGTGTACCTCAAGCTACTTTGCGTAGATACGTATTAGGTTTAAATAAAACATTGAGCCCAAAATGAGCTGGACAGGAGTGGTTATATAAATGCTGCGGACACCAGAACCAACATCTGCAGCCAGAAATCTAGCTCTTAACAGGCCCCAAATAGAAAGGTTCTTCAAAGTTTATCAAGGGGTTTTAGACAAGCAGGTTCGTCCAAGTAGGATATACAATGTTGATGAGTCTGCCCTATTTGCTGTACAAAGATAATAAAAAATAATAAAAGTAATAGCTATAGCTGGCAGAAAATAGATAGGTGCGCTTGCATGAACGCCACCGGATCTTTCGTGTCTCCGTGTCTTATATACCCGCGTAAAAAAATGAAGTATGAGCTTCTGGACGATGCATCTAAGGGGACGCTACGCATAGCCCAAAAGACTCAAGATGGATGACTGGCGAAGCCTTTTTTAAATGGCTTCGTCATATCCAATCTCATGTGAATGAAAGTGTACAGCAAAAAGTACTTTTGATGGTTTCGAATCCCTAGAATATGCCAAAAGAGAAGGTAGGGTGCTACTTTGTCTAACACCATATTGCACTCATCGCATTCAGCCTTTAGATGTTTGTTTTTTACGGGCAATTGAATACATATTTTAATCAGGAGATTTCTCATTTGCTGAAAGTTCACCCCGGCCGTGTGATGACACATCATTAAATGGATTTTTTGTCCAGTCAAGCGTATGATAAAGCAGGGACTGTGGTTTCAAAAACTCGGGACTTTGGTCTGTATATCCCAATGTTTTCCCCGATATGAACCTGCTGAAGCAACTAACATTCCTATGGAAGATGAATTAAACAGGAAATCGGTAAACGTTCCATCGACTGAACCTCCTCGAACGGACATCACTGAACCAATAGCGACTTCACAAGCACGGGCTAATAATTGTGATACAGAAAATACTGGTCTGTCCAATAATTTGAGAGTCCCATTGGATATTATATCACCTGTTCGAAAAGTAAAGTTAATAAGTGGCCAAGAAAACGAAAAGTAAAGTTAATAAGTGGCCAAGAAAACGAAAAGTTAAGAGGAGACATCAGAATTCAATTTTAACATCAACCGCTAACATGGGTGAAATAAAGTCAAAAATCGATGATAAAAAAACAGCTAAGAGAAGAAAGAGATCAGCTAAGAAAACATTAGGTATCTAAAACCCTAAAAATAAGATTGAAGAAAATAAAAATATTAAATATTTTACAGATTACACACAATCGGGTGATCATGATTGCCTTTGCATTTATTTCAGTGATTTATAGTCCCGGTCTAAGCCCGGTGGTATGTTCGTTGTTCCTCATATAAATGATTTTATTTTCGTTATTTTTAAGTTTTTGAAGAAATTGCGATATTTTTGTTTAGAGGAAGAAAAAGAATTATTATTATGATTTTTAAGTTTAGCAAATAAAGCAGAAAAATGAAAACCGTATTTCATTTTGTCCACGTTTCCCACAGAGGCCTTCAGGCACGCCTCTACAAGGGGAACACCATCATGTTAATTCTGTAAGTAAAAATTATTTAAATAGTTCATTTTTTTGTACCTAGGATGCAACTGAATAGACTGATCAGTCGCCTTTGTTCGTTGTCGAAGCCATTCATTTCTGCACCTTAGTGGACACTAACGAGTCGAGCTAGACTAATAACGGGCACAGTACAAAACTTTTAAATTTCCGCCTAGCACTAGTAGTGCTCCATATAATATGTCAGTTCCCCTCCGAAAGTATCAAAAGGATTATGACTCATTATATCATAAAGAGCTCAATATTTTCTGCAGAATGCACTATTGAATGGGATGTACAAAACTGTTAGAGTACAGTATTAGTGTTTAAGATTTTCCTTTAGTTCCTCTGATGTGAAGTAAGCTTTTTGAAGATAGAGGTGAAAGGACTCTATTTACGTAATATATTTGACTATAGTTGGTAGGTGTCTATTGTTACGCTTGCCTAAGGCATGAGAGGAGGCAGCTCTAGTGGAGATGGGTGCGGGTTTTAAACGAAAAGGTTATGGGCGCCACGTGGTTTTGGGAAATACCACGAAACCCTAATTTAGTCAAAGCACAAGGACTAGGTAATTCAATGCTGTCTATTCATCACAATTTTAACAAAGAAAAAAAAATACAATACATCACAACTTCTAAAGAATGGAAGATAACTTGCTACTTACCTGTGGATTCTCTGCCCTTATGGAGAATCACCAATCACTTCCTAAGACTCCCACGTCTTTTAAGAACAACAATACTCAAACGATCCAGATTCCCAGCTTCTCACTGCACTTCTTTTCTTTTTTACGACTTTAATTTCTCCACAATGATGGAATCTTTCTATTAACTTTTTTTACTTGTGTACTCCTTTTTGTCCTCCTATCTCGCCGCCCGGAAGTGATCTGCCTCCTCACGGAGAACACCGATGGCCGATAATTTCTGTGTATACTAAACTAATGCCCCTTTTCAATTCGACCTTACATAGGTCCAGTTCTCATTTTGAAAATTATTATATTTGATTTGCATTTTGCAGGGCTTATTGTAATTAATTTTGTACAACGATTATTATACACGTAAGTGGTGTAGATTTCATGTCCAACCATGACTACTCCGGGTGGCTCACAACTCCCAAAAATTCAAAGCGGACTCTAATTGTCGTTTGAGTGCTTCATAAAAAAAAGAGTCTGGACACGTCTCTTCGGGCTTCGGCATTGATTACTCTAAACGTGATATCTCCATACGAGCAAAGAGGTCTGTATATTATATTACAGTAATATATATAAGACTATGTATTTACATGTTATACCGTAAATCAGAGATTATTTTACTATATGTACAATATGATGATATGCAGGGATTATTTTAGGAGATATGGAGAACATGTCCGCGACTGTATCTGCCTTCCTGAAGCCGGTGATCACCTTCAGCATCCGACTGGCTATTTGGTAGGAAATAGCATGAATTCTATGCCCAGTTGTAAATGTGTGTGAGTGCGTTTCACATAACTGTATGATTCGTGGTCCTAAAAGAAAGAAAATCCAACGGCATTACTAGTTCAGCGAACGAAATTTATATTGAGCACAAAATCATCAACATAACACTATCCTGATCAACAGGCACGTACCGATTTAGGTAGTATTATTATAGAACATACAGCTTACTTTATCTCGCTGACTCTTCGAGACTAAATCGAGTTAAGAAGTAGATAAAAGCAAGAGACTAGCACCTCGCAAATATATTTCGAAGTTTGTTTTTATTCACGATTAGAATTTTGTACATACGATTACTACTAGATATATGAGCACAATTAACGAATTGGACTAGCCTTACGTAGATTTATTCTGAAATTTGTTTTGTTCTGTTTCACGATTAAAATTTTATACATACGAGAGTAAGAGTCGTGCTATGAGATATAATAAAATAAGTGTAAATAAATTGTAACAAAATGGACAGCTAGATTTGTAATTGCTTTTCCTTCCCGCTTCGGCTGATAGTCAGGACTTCTCGTCCAGCCAGCAATCTTTCCACTATACTACCATAACACCATTATTTAGTCCTGCTGCTTAGCAACAATTGTACATTGTCAGCAAATCAGTGGACATTTAAAAAGGAATCAGTTATTACTTCAGACAAGTAATTTATAAAAAGACTAAATAGTAAAAACCCAAAACAGAGCCTTGTGGAACTCCATTAAAAATTCGGGTATCGCCTTAAGAAATTTACTCTTCGAAACTGAATTAAATCTAAAGTGAAATCTCTCTTAGGAGATATAGTAATTAAGACATAACAAGAGATCCCTTGGAAAAACTGCTTTTATAACTTAGAGTAGAGCACTTTTCAATTTGAATTTGAGAATGAAGAAATTTCTTAAATCGCCCTAATCTACCGTTATATAATCAAATTAAAATGCCCTTGAACAATCAAAACATATCCAGATAAAACAGACCTTTTGGGAATTAAACCTGAATATGTGTATAATGGGATGTGGTTATAGTCTTACATGTACATATGTATGCACAGCTGTTCAAAATCAATAAATAAATCTTAAACCTGAGTTTGTACTTTGTACGAATTCCTTCCTATATTATACGTATACGGTACGTATACATTAATATATTGCAAGAGGGCATTCACTATGAGTGCAGATTATAAAGCAATTAATGATTAACACCAGACCCAGCGGTGTAATACATAGTTCTTGAGGAGACAGAAAAAGAAAAATTGCATCGCCCTAGCAAGTTTCTTTTTAAAAATTCTATAGAGCCGCGTGCATTTAGTCCTATACTACTTGCACGTCTTGCACGAGAACCTATTTTCTTAAAAAAGAAGAAAAAAATCCACCATCTCCTTAACAATCCCTTGATTACTGCATGAACGCCTTGAAGGCATAATTGCCAGTTCGGTGAAAAATCAATTTTATCAGGTAATTTAGATAACACGGTTGAAACCGTGCAGCAGCGTGATGTCCAGCCTTGGTCGAAGGCGATTACCTCAGAGTACAAAATCGCAAAGTAAACTTATTAAAGTACTTGGAAAAGGTAAATAAATATAAGATAGCCGGGACAACAGTCATGTCTTCACATTTTTATCGCTTGTATTATCAGCACCGGTCTGATACTCTTAAGAGGTATCAACAGGAAAAAGGTGGAGTCTTGTGCGAAAGGGCTTAAATGATCCAAATTGACCACAGATCTTAAAGTGTTCAGATTTAAGTTGGAAATTGTGCTTAATTAATCTGCTCGACATGCAATTTTATAGTAGGTAATATAAAGGGCCGTTCGATTACTGAAGGTGATAAAAAATTAAAACCACACAAAAGTGGAGAAGATTGTTACGCACTTAAGAAAATTAAGACAAAGGATAATAATCAATATTTGCAGTAATTCGAGGAAAAATTGTATGGTAATTATCGTGTGACTTCAATGGGGACCTCAAGCGCTACTTCAACTCCAAAGGCATTTTTAATAGCTACATATACATATGCAGCAAATTAGGTGTCTCATAAAAATACTTTTGTCACAAACAAAAAATATTGCCATCGTATAAGCAGAATTGTATCATGTTTTATCCTTGTGCGTATTTCAATTTGTGCATTAACTTTTCGAATGAAATTTATTTAAGGACTTTTAATGCATTAAAGATTTTGAAATCGTACTTTTTTATTTTTACTATTAAGACAAGTTCAGGGAATACCCTATGATGTAAAGCACAGCATGGCAGGAAGGAAATAAGGTAAGGGATTGTGGAACGTGATAAGGGTGGCGGAGGTGCTGATGTATGTAACTCGAAAGACGAGAGATAGTACACTGTTCCACATTCGCATAGCTCGGAATAAAATGGATCACAGTCAGCTGTCTTCGCCTTCGCCGCAGTCAGAATACGAGCAATTGCAATAAACGTCGCTAGGGCAACACCGTGAGGCGAGAGCTAATAACTGGATGCGGCGGATATAAAAGGCCGACGAGTTGCAATAGATGGCACCATTCTTTTTTCAGAGTTCATCTGATTCAGATCGTGTTCCTATCCTCCATACAGAAGTATAATTCTGGTCAGAGTTTAATCTGAAATCATTTTTCATATTTATTACAGAAGTATAATTCTGTTCAGAGTTTAATCTGAAAATTTGGTCTCATTACATCTGTTTTACACCACACTTTGCAGCACGCTGCTGCACCCCCTTTTTTTCTGCTTATTCAGCTTTTCTGTCTGACAGGGCCGCTACCATCAAATAGGTTTATAGAAAATTCTTGTGTGCGTCTTTTTACTGCTCTAGTGCCCACACGTATTAGCAGCACTATTATTCTAGTAGTTTATAAGGTGACAAAAACTAATTCCGATCTTCTTCTTCTTCTTTTCAGAATTAAAGAGACGGACCACGTTTTTTGGACCATTTTTTTTCTTTTCTTTTTATTAGTGAATTTTTTTACTGAATTGTTAATTTGAATTTATAGTTTTAAGCTCTTTTGAATTGTTTTGTGAATTTGTGATATTAGGTTAAGTATATGAATTATTGAAATAAAATTTTATATTTGAATTTGAAAAACGACTGAGTTATCTTTTCAAAAACCGGCATCTCTCCCTTATTGTTTGAGACCAGCTCATACAGAGCTAAAGGCATCCGACAATGTGGTGAGTCGATATAGCAAATTATTGCCACAACTCCAATGAGCTTGAAGGCTCTCTTTTGGACAATATCATATGAGGCTAAGACTGAGCGACCATCCATGGCCTAAATATGTGAATTGTATTCCATTCTAGGCTGAAATATTTATCACACCTTTTTAGAATTCCAAGACATTTCGATGATTCTTTGGCAACAGGGAAGATGTAGCCTGTTCAGCTTAACTTACTGAAAATATGGAAAAATTAATGCTCCATCAAAATAAGAGAGAGTAGTTTAGTGGGGGTCTTAGCCATATTGAATTCGACTGGATTTCATTTGCTACAAGGGATGAAATTGTCAAGGTCATTCAATGATCTAATCATGCAATTTCCTTTGACACAAGAATGCTGCTTTCTGAAGTCTTCAAGAGTGTCAAAGGAGTAAGTGAAATCAAGGGTACTGTATTCGACAAAACTGTGGATGAGATTGAAAATAAGTTTTGCTAAAAGTGCAGGATGCTAGACTACCAAAGTGGTTTGAAATATCTAGGGAAACGATTTTGGAATCACCAAAATTGTGGAGACTACGATTACAATGTTTCGTAAGAAAAATCAGCAAATCTCCAGATGAGCTCCCAGTTCGGAAGCCAAATTGCCGATCATTGATAAGTTGATTGGTTTCTAGATACTTCATTAATTTAGTGTTAACGATAGATTCAAAAACCTTCAAAAGAATGGAAGCATTGGAATTGGTCAATAGTTTTGGGGATCGCTATTCTCTTCTGTTTTGGAAATAGGCTGAACGTGGATTAGTTTCCAGTTCAAAAGTTACCAGTCAAATAAAACAGGTAGAATAAGTTGTATATAGAGGTTTAGACAAGAATGAGGCGCAGCATTTAATTAACAGAGGCAAGAAACCATCAGGACCTGCAACTTTGGAGACGTTGAGCTCCATATGAACTTTGCATTCGTACGTATGTATATTGACTTTTGTACACACTCACACGGGCCATACAAAACAGGTTTCTGTAAAGTGGGTGGAAGGTGGGAGTTTGAACTGAATCTAACAACCAACACATTAACTTTATCTAGGGAGTCACCAACCACTTCACCGTTATTTAGTAATGAAGATATAGAAGAATTGGGGAAGTTGTTTCTAATATTTTTGACAATAGACCAGAATCTTTGCACTTGTAGGTTGGTGAGAAAGTAGGGCGGCACAGGCAGGCGTGGTAAATTCAGCAGTGGTCTGAATTATCAAGGGGCAACCGACTGAAAGCTGAAATGAAATGCCCCCCAGGACTTGTAGTAGCAGAATGTCGGGTGGACATTGAAATCACCAGCTAATATAATTTCAAAAGAAGTGGAGACAGCAAATGCTCAGACATATGTGGGCCGCGATAAAGGAAAAAAAAGTAGAAGATGTGCCTGTGAAGTTTGAATCTAATCCAGATATAATTAAACTTCGGATTAGCGGAGAGAATTCTTTAAGGATGGTATAGGTTATATCATTCTGTACATACATACAATGCAATCCTTCTATAAGACCAAAGATACACTAAGCTACAACCAAGGACGTGATACTGATTACTGACTAATATCACCATTAAAGGTTACTTTACCAACATTGAGAGTCAAATTAGTTTAACTTTTTCGTCAGGGCTGGTCAATCAGCAAAATGTCAACTAAGCTTTAAATCAAGAACTGCCGCATTTTTTTTATTAAGGTGGCAGTACACCTAAAGCCGATTTGCTATCAATTCACGAATGTTGCAGAGATCAAAAATAAAATTCTGCATCTTCAAATGCTAAGTTAAATCTCGGACAAATAAATTCGAAACAAAAATTAATAAAAATGATTCCACATATGACAAGTTCTACCAAGGTAGGTAACGACGGAAAGGACATTTTATGCGCAAATATAAAAATTCAATCTGTAAGAATCTCTTTCAACGAATTTATGACTAAAATGTCCAAAATTAACAAATATTCAATAACGAAGATATTTGAAGCCTCAGAGGAATGCGACAAAAGGTTGTTGCTTAGTAGAATACAAAGAAAAATCATTTTATGGTTACCTATCCAATATTACAAATCCGCAATTTTTTTACACCCTAGATGAAATCTAAAGGCTATAGCTACTAAGCTTGTCATTCCGTTTGTAACGTATAGATGTAATTATGATAGAGCAAAATGGATTGGACACCCACACATAATATTAAAAGTTATTTTGGCCGTCTGTCTGTCTATCTGTCCGTCGCCCGTCCGCACGATAACTCGAGAACGCGTTCATTAAGAGTACTGAAATTTTGCACACGGGGTTTAAAAAAAAAAAAACAATAAAAGTAAGCTCGAAAATGGGACCGATCGGGTAACATCCTCGTAGGGTTGCCACATACAAATTGCGTTTTTCACTATATATTTGAACACTGCCTAACAACGCGTTGACGTACTGAGCTGAAATTTGGTGCATGGTGTTTTCATAGCAATAATGAATAACATTTAAAAAATGGATTTAATCGGGTAACCCTTTTCTTGGTGTTGCCATACAAAATTTTAGATTTTCACTATATATTTTCACATTGCCTGAAAACGTCGTCGTCGTGGAGTGCTGAAATTTTATAAGCAGCGTTTTCATAAAAATAGTAAATAAAATTTAAAAAATAAACAAAATCGTGCAACCTCTTCTTGATGTTGCCGTACAGAGATCTGGGTTTTCACTTTATTGAACTTGTATGTTCACCTAGGGTATACATATATGGGTAGAGGAGATATGGATGGCTATGCACTGAAAATAGCCAGTAAATTTTATCATCATCTCATTTAACATTTCCTTTTTATAACATCGACGTAATTGCTGACCGAAAAACTAATAAAATAAAAAAATTAAAATTACGTCTTCAAGTCAATATCTATACACAACTTGACGTAGGTTCGCAGTAAAAATGTTTCTTGCCCTAAAGGAGAAAACATAAGACGAAGCGTGGACTTAACTAAAGGCGTTTCAATAGCACAACAATCCTCACTTTTTGCAGCTTGTGACAGGGCATGTCCACCTCTTTCGCAATCAGTCATACACGGCATTCGTAGTTAATTACAATTTTAAAAGCAAGTAGGCAGGTAGATGCCATGGAGGAATCGATCTTCATTTAATCAGTTTAGATTGTATTTGTATGTATGAAGTGTCCGCTCAGTTCAGACAAACTGTAATTAGTTAGGCTGGTTTTAGATGATCCCAGATTCCTTCTACACACTATAGATTACTTGAATTGGGGTTAAAAAAAAACTTTACCCACATTTCAGCACCAAAAGGCGACGCACGTGAAAGAATTTAGTTCATCATCAATCATAATTTAACGGTTATAGAAGCTGAGAGTAAAACTAAAACTTCGAAAAACTGATGTCGGGCCCAACTGAATTTTAATAAAATTGTGCTTTCTCCAAGACATTTTCTTAAAAACAATTTCTGATTAAATTTACATTTTTGAATCCATCATGTAATACACGTATAGAGTTGTGTTATCTTGTAATATTAATCTTGACGAAGCTGTTGTTGGACCATGCGGTCCGTTGAATGTACATAAATATGTGATAACGCAGCTGAGTTGCATAAATAACGCAAAAAACTACAACATCAAATTTAATCTTTGCTGATCAATGAGCAGATTATGTATATCTTGCAGATACTTGTGGCATTACCTAACCAACATAGGGTAGAGTCACGTAAAAAATGATTCTGCCTGATAAAGCCAAACCCACTTTTGATTATTTAAAGAACACCCGTCGACATAATCGGAATATTAAGTAATGCACCGCACGATCAGACGCGATCTTCATCTCCTTCGACCCGATCTTGGTTCATCGGTGCAAAAAGTTAATTAATCTGAAAAAACAGTCGCCTGGATGCGCAACGCACTCTTCTTCTGTGTGTGAACTGTGGACGTATATAGAAGATTCCTCTTCGGTCTGGATTTATTAACTGAAATCGATTTGACTTTGCAAAATATTACAACAAGCCTAGAGGGGCCTGTGCAGTTTAGCCCGTGAAAGCAAGCCTTCAGTTTTCCCTGTGGTGCTGCTCATTTTTGTGATTAATTAGACGAGGCCACAGTATGGAGGCTTGATGGAACTTGAGGTTTTATAATTACTCCAAGATTTATAAAATCACTTTATTTCGAAATATGCGTGTGGATGGTGGGATGTAGCTTTTTGTTATATTTTAATTAATGCGCGATATTAACGTCACTGTGTTCAGTTAAAAAAGGACGACTTCATGACTGCAGTGCAGCTAACTTCAAGTTGCTAGTTTCAAGATAATTTATTATCGACGGTAGGACCTGTGCAGCTTGACGGAATTTAAGGTGATAAATATTGAATATTTAAAATTTTCACACATCAGAATATTATAAACTGTGCATGATTTACTATGGTGTCGTGGATGCGAAGCATTTTTTTTTTTTTTTTAATAATTCATTATGTAAAAACTCGGTAAGAAGAGTTTGAATTTACATTTTTTTGCAAGATAGATTTGAAATTTACAAGAAATAATTGTTTTCTGGAAGCATGGAAATGTAATTCGTTTTGTCTTTACTTTTAGTTAAACATTATTAAGGCTCGTCATGCTTAGGCTCACCTTATAATTTCACTTCTACCGGGGTATTGTCTACTTAATGGATAACATAAGAGCCCAATTCAGTCGAAACAACACGGGTTTTCAAACAAATGGCTTGGACGTAGCACATACGGATATTTGACCCTCTCCGACAGACGCTTGTTCTAATTGCTCACGTTCGAAATGTATCGGACAGAATAAATTTTAAAAATACTTTCTCAAGTGAAATTTTTTATCTTTCTATAAAATTGTCATAAATGATGAGAAATATTGTCTGTGAAAAAATTAACAATTAGTTCGTTTAATAATATTTCCTTTTTTTTATAACATAAAAAGCCCTAATATGTATTCAATATACACCCAACTCTTTTTTACACGATTTTGAAATAACACGGTCCCAAAAAAAGAAAAACCTATTTTTTTTACATGAATTATTTGTTCTAACACGTCCAAAAAAAATTTTTTTAGACGGGTTAGAACATGTTAGAACAAAATTCGTGATGCAGTTACAAAAATAAAATATAATTGGGGAAATTCCCGGAATTTTTACACAGTTACAGAATAAAAGATAATGGGAAATTCCCGGAAGTTTTACGCAGTTACAAAAATGAAATATAATGGGAAATTCCCGGAATTTTTACGCAGTTACAGAATAAAAGATAATGGGAAATTCCCGGAAGTTTTACGCAGTTACAAAAATAAAATATAATTGGGAAAATTCCTGGAATGTTTATAGTCGCATTTTCTATTTTTCTATTTAAAATTGCGTTAAGACTTCATTAAGCAATTGTATTGAAAAGTGTTAACATTGTGGTAGCTCAAAGAAAAAAATATATATTTTTAAAAGTTTTAGTGCCAATATAATTTCTGTTTGGATTTTGTTACAACGGAAAGGTACTATTATTGCAAAAATCTAGTTTAGAAAATTAAAGTGATTTTTATTTAAATTTTGTTATAGCCTAATAAGATGTCTGAAAATTCAAAAATTAACCGGAAGAGACAAGCGATTTCTTTAGAAAATAAAATTAAAATCTTAGACTCTCTCGAGAGAGGTTCAACATCTGTTGGAAAAAATTTTAGTTTGAATGATGCGACACTCAGAACAAAAAAAAATTAAGATTCCATTCGACAATCAGTTATTTCTGGATCGATTATCAGTCCCAAAACATTATTATACAGTCGAAATACTATCTTAGAGAAAATGGAAAAACTTTTAGTGTTTTGGATATAGGATCTACTGCAAGAAAAAATACCTATAGATGGAAAACTTATAAAAGTGAAGGGACTTAGAATATACAAACGACTTCAGGAATCGGAGCCATCAACAAGTCTCCAAACAACCAGGAAACTGATATTTAATGCAAGTGAGGGATGGCTTACAGGATTCCTAAAAAGACATGCATTTCACAATGTAAAAATAAAAGGTGAAGTAGTGTCAGGCGACAAAAATGATGCAAAAAACTTTCCCGGGAAGCTAGTAAAAATAATTCAAAACGGGGGTTATACGCCAGATCAAGTATTTAATGCCGACGAAACGGGATTATTTTGAAAAAAAAATCCCTACCAGAACCTACATATCAAAATCAGAAAAATCTGTTGGTGGTTTTAAAGCGGCTAAGGATCGCATGACGTTCTTAGTGTGCAGCAACGCATCTGGTGATAAGATTTTAAAGTCTCTGTTTAACAACCGATCACTCAAGGCGCGAGCTTTGAAAGGAAAAAACATTAAACAACTTCGAGTTCATTGGATGACGAATAATAAGGTATGGATGACGTCAGCTTTATTTAAAAAATGGTTTCGCGAGTGCTTCGTTCCTGAAGTAAAAAAATATATGGGTCAAAAGGGGCTTGAATTCAAAGTACTTTTGCTCGTTGATAATGCGCACAGCGATCCTGTGATAGATCATACTAATATTCAGTTGGTGTTTTTGTCGCCTAATACAACTTCATTGATTCAGCCATTGAATCACGGTATAATAGCAACATTTAAAATTTATTACATAAAACAAGCATTTAAATATATTTTGGATTTAGTCGAACAAAGGGATTTGACGGTCGTGTAACCATGGAAAAATTATAAAATTATGAATTGTTTTACACATGCTTCTCTTGCCATAAAACAATTGCGGATATGTACTCAAAATGCTTGTTGGAGAAAAATTTGGCCAAAATGCGTCAAAAGTGGTAATTCTGTAACAGAACCATCAATTATGTGTTCTGAAATTATTAATCTATCACACGCAATTGGTGGTGAAGGCTTTGAAAACCTTGAATCTGCGGACATCGTTGAATTGATGATTGATAAACCTTTAGATGAGGAGGATCTAATTGAAGCTATAGCGGTTGATGTTATTAATGAGGACCATGGTGATAAAGACGAAGTTGAAATTCATCAATTAACAGCTGATTTAATTCGCAAGGGATTGAAATTTGCTGCAAGTATGGAACATCATTTTCTCACTTATGATCCCGACATGGAACGTGCAGTAAAATTTCAACATAACCTGCAGATCTGTACGGCTGGGTATCAAGAACTGTATAAAAAACTTGACAAACCAAAAACACAGAAGCTGAAAACAGATTTTCTAATTTAAAAAAAGCCAACATCAGACCAGACTCTTCACTGGATTCAGACTCATCAGATGTGTTAGATGAAAGCGATTTTTGTCCAGTCGGTAATAAACGCTCGCGCTTATAATCAAGGAGCGATGAATAGTCTAAATATGTAAAATTTTTATTTCTATTCTATTTTGAATTTTTTAGAATTACATATGGACTACAGTTCCTCTTTATTATGTACTTATTTTAAATATTTTTTTAATAATAATATGAATGAATTTCGTTTTTGTTATTTATTTTATTTTTTTTTAAATAATATATATTAAATACATTCTGTTTTTAATTATAATTTATTTAGTTGTTGGTTTTTCATATTACATATTCTTTTTTTGCACGGTTTTTAGGACAAAATATAGCCCTTCTTTTCGTCTTACACGGTTTTTTAAAGTTTTGCAACACATCCTCAATTTTAATATGTGCGGCATGTCTTTTTTCACGGTTTTCGGTGAAACGTATCTACCGTGTAAAAAAAGAGTTCGGTGTACTTTAGGTAGTAAATTCAAAATTTATATCATAAAATTTTATAATTATTATAATGGTATGAATTTAAAAGCATAATATATTTGTTAGTGACCATGATCGTGTTATGCAGACCTCGATCTTGCAATATTTACTTTTATCACCTAGAAAAACAACATAAGTAAAAAAAAAAAAAACGAATTCGGGCGCTATGTATCTAACAGATCCAAATGCATTCTACTGGCTTCTACAAACTTAAAAGCACAACTGAAAGGCATGCATTGGTTGAAGTAAATCCTCGGGAAGCCATGAAGTAGAGATCCGTCCGCTTCCCTAAAATGTTTTATATTGTCTATTATGGAAAAGTGATTCGACATTGATTTTATATACATATTATTTAGAGTCTAAACGTGGCTCCATACCTTCCTGGAGGCTGGCGCGTATACAAGGGGAGTGTCACTGTCACGGAGGGTCATGACCCCTCCCCCACCAAAGCGCCATCAGACCTTCGCGGTGAATAGAATGTGGCGCTGGACTGTAGTGGGAGTTGTAAAAGTTATATTCATTCAGGTGCCTTGGCTGGCCTTGGTCGCTAAAGATATTTATGAGCTTTGACAATCATACATTTTGTTCTTAGAAATATTCTTGAACATTTATCTTTTGAACTTTTATACACTATTGGTGGCTGAAAACCATCAGTTGGATTGATTTGAGTGCTTCTAAAAAGATATTTCACAATTTTTCTTCAGAACTTTTACGGCAAAACTATAAAAATAAAATCCATTCGCTTTTCTCTGCGGTAGTTGGCATTGCTTTGCATGTACTTTCGTATTAATTCAAGTAGTGTTGTTTAATTTAACTTCACGTTTATTTTTAACTTATATTAACTGATAAGACCATTGACAACTTTTTTCAAAAGAAATCAAGATCATTTAAGTTCCCATCAAAAGATATAGTCAGTCACATATCATGCACTCCTGCACCCGTTCCTTTAAATTTGACTCAAGCTGCAAGCCCACTTTCAGTCAATTACTTCACCCCTGACAGATTCGGTTGCGTCAGCATCTATTTCTATAATCTCTGCACGAGAAGGCGTATCTGGTAATGAGTCACTAATGTCCACCCTGAGATCGGCATTGATGTGGATAATATTATCGATCGGTTTTCCAAATCAAACTGAATATTGGATTTTGTGATATAACGTAAATATTATTTAAAAAAACATTATAGAAGTGTCTCTTCCTACTTTTTCCTCCCCATCGAACATTTTAGTTATGACCCCCTTCCCCCCTAGCCTGTAGGATCCCATTGGGAAAAAGAGCCCTCCTGAAGCGCTTCCCTGGAAGCTCGTAGCGCTTCTTTTCCCTATCCCAGTTCATTGCTTTTTAACATAGGCATGTCCGCAGAGGCAAGTGCTTCAATACTGCTCTTAAGAAGCGCACTAGGAGCGCTCTAAATGATGACCGAAGACGTTTTTTGAATGTGTCTTTTCGAAAGCTTTAATGAGCATTTTGGATAATCATTGCAGTGCTTCTTCCTTAATCTCATAGGAGGCCTTCAAGAGTGCTTCCTGAGAGTAGCATTGAAGCGCTTGCGCTAGCTCCTGATTATTTGTGATATTAAATTTAATGAAGTTGATTAAATATATTATAAATATATATATAGATAGGATTCTTAAAGTCGATGTGAATGTTTAAAAAATTTTTTACTTTACGATATACATTGGTGAAGTATTGGAATAGTTACAAACCCAGATTTGGAAGGAAAGCAAACAGCTTTGCACATTATGTCCCCAATTTCAAATATTTTCTCAGTAGTACTAATCCTAGTTACATAAGCTATTCCTAAAGTTGTCAGGGACGGTAGGGGCTCCTCAAAAAGATTCTCAACTCGATGAAATCGAAATCCAATAACTAACTCTTTTCCGTTGGAATCTTTACAGAAGCCTGTAATTCTAAAAATATAAAATTCATTACCGAATTATAATTAAATTATATAATTAAACATTCAATTTACCTATAGCTTGTGGATCTCCTTTTTAATAAAAACTCACTTTTATTATTAACGAAAATAACTTCACTTCGTACTGAACTTCACACTCAAAATGTGAAATTCCTTACCTCGCACAACAGTGGAAAAATCCACAGTTTAGTTTCGTGGAAAATTAGATGAGATCAGCCCTTGTTGCTTGCTGTTCTGCTGGAGCTCATCAAATAATCTTCTATAGCGCTTCCAAGGGATGGCTCTAGAAGCACTTGAGTTACTTACTTGCGCCTTTGCTAATTTTTCTGAATAGATCAGTGAATCTGCTTCTAAAGCGCTGCCAAGTGATGGTTAAAGAAGCGCTTAAATTGTGCTCATTTCAGAAGCGCTGGTTTTTCATCCCAATGGGATTGGACACGCGCCTGTCCGGAGCCTACACTTACATATACCTTACTTAACAAAATAATAAAATAGTTTTTAATAAAAAGTAACCTTATCATTTTACTCTAAATATCCCTCAGCTGAGTAATAGTTGCAATAGTGTATGTGCTGCCGTATTCGGAATCTGTAGCCAGATTCAATGGAATTTATTAGATCGCCGGCGTTTTACATACATATGCAGTTATCACTCAGTTGAGAGTTTTTGTTTGGTAAATCATAGGTTAAGATAATTTTTATACCCTAGATGAAATCTAAAATGTATTCTAAGTTTGCCATTCCACTTGTAACACCTAGAAATAATTATGGTAGAGCAAAATGGATTAGACATCCAAGCATAATGTTAAAAGTTATTTTGATTTCTATCCATCCGTCTGTCTGTTCGTCCGTCCGCACGATAACTCGAGAATGCGTTCACTTAGAGCAGGGATTCCCAAAGTGGTCGATATCGGTTTATCAGGGGTCGACATAATTGAAAACTGATTTTGGAGGTCGACGAAGTCTAAAAATCGACTCCTATTAATTAACACAAGCTCCTGTTTGAAATTTTCAAGATACTGTATAAGTTGTGTTACATGTACCATCTTGCTATAAGAATGATTAATATTTTAGTAGGAAGTATCATTGTTGTACTTTTAAGAAACACATCAAGTCGATAAACGTGCACAACTACATTGTGGTACATTGCTGAAAAATACCTTATCGCTTTTCCATCATCATACCTAGTGGAAAAAAGCTTCAGTGTGGTTACAAATATTTTGGTAAAACAAAGGAACCGTTTGAAAATCAACGAACGCGGAGATTTAAGGCTGCAACTCACCAATATTGAACCGGATTTAGCTAGATTGATAGAAAGCCACCAGGTTCATCCATCACACTGAATTTTTTATTTTTTCATCTTTACTTTGCAATTTTTTTTTTTTTTTTTTTTCAAAAATAATGACGTACTTAAGTATTTGTACGTAATTTGTATTGATAATTATTAATTACACTTGATATTTAGTGAATTTTATGTGTATTTATTGTGTTACATTTTAATGAGAGAATGATGTCAAGTTTATTCACTTAACAAACAGCAAAGTTTTTAAATTGGTAAGTATTTTGTATCAATAGGGAAAAAAACTAGAGATAGGAATTTTAAAGTAATTTGGCTATGGGGGTCTGAGGTATCAGACCAATTTGGAAAAGGGGTCTCTTGCCCAAAATAGTTTGGGAATCCCTGATTAGAGGGCTGAAATTTTGCACATGGGCTTCTTAAAAAAAAAGTAAATTTAAGTTCGAAAATGGGCCTAGCTAGAACATCCTTCGTAGGGTTGCCATACAAAAAATTTCTGTTTTCACTATATATTTGGGCACTGCCTGAGAACGCATAGACATAGAGAGCTGAAATTTGGTACATAGTATTTTTATAGCAATAGAAAATAAAATTTAGAAAATGGCCTAAAGCGGGCAACCCCTTCTTGGTGTGGCCATATAAAAACTTCAGATTTTTACATATATGAGCCGTTTTCTTTGAAAGTGGTGCAAGTGCATTTGGGTATATGTAGTATATCTATTTCCTTCAGATTTCTTTAATAAACATAACTGGTTAATAAATTTTCGCCATCTTTAACTTCAAAACACACAAAATCTCACTGTTAGGTGGTATAAATACTTTTAAATTATTTTTTTAAATGAATTTAAATTAAAACATTTCAATATTTCGGAGTAAAAAAAATGGACTTGCACCACTTTCAAAGAAAACGGTTTATATGTACTGTGAAAACGATCAGTTCTAGACATTTTTATTGTACAAAAAACTTCTTCAGAATATGAAATCCTATAAAATTGGTTATAATCATTTTTGCTGTGTGACGAACCGTTCTACAAATATACGCGAAAAACAACTTCAAAAATCAAACTTCCACAGATGGGTCACCATACCAAATTACATATGGGCATTCATCTAGGGCAGTGCAGTGGTCTTCAACCTATGTTCCGCGGAATCCTAGGGTTCCTTAAAAAAAACGGGGTTCCCCGAGAACATTTTATGATTGCAACTATAATGAAATTAAAATTTTGGGCAGGTTGTATTTTGAGAGGAAATACTGCCTTTTAAATTTCCACGATTTTTTAGTCGTCAATAATGCTGAACTTAATGAAAATGTAAAAAGTATATTGCAACATTAATCAGAGTTACAGAATACTTTTGCGCAAAATTGGGTTCAAAACTCATTTGATGAATATTATGATACCTACCAATTATATTTACCAATGAAAGAAAGAAAGAGAAGAACACATCAATTTTACAACTGACTCCACATTGAAAATAAAATTTTTTGATAGAGAATTAAGAATTATACTGAATTTTGATATAATTTGTCATTGAGTAATTTTTTTATTTCAAATTTTTATTATTTAAACTTTTTATATAAAAAATAAGTAAAATTTTGTTATACAAACTCGTGTTTTTACTTGCACGATAATTTTCCAAATTGGAGTTCGACGAATAATATTTCGACGGCCTCGAAAGGTTGAAGACCACTGATATAAGGTATCAACGCCTAATAAAACCCGTATTTGGCGGGTAAATAAGAAAATTTCCATCCATATTAAAAGAGTAGGGGGAGACCAAGTGTTTTAAGTTTGCCTAAAAGGGCAGGAAACATTTAAGGCAACGATTTTGGACTCACCAAAATTGTGGAGACTACCGACCGATTCAACGTTCCGTAAGAGAAGTCAGCAAGTATCCAGACCAGATGATCGTCCAGTCCGGAAGCCATATTGGTGATCGTTAATGAGTTGTTTAGTTTCTAGATACTTTATTAATTTAAAGTTAATGATAGCTTCAGAAACCTTCAAAGAATCGAAGTGATTGCAATATATGACAAATAGAATAGTTTGGGCGTGAGCTTAGATAAGGATGAGGTGCAGCTCTTGGTTTTGGAGACATTGATCTCCTTAAGGATCTTGAATACATCTTTCGTACGAATATGTATTGGCTCTTGTACATAACCACACGATGGTTTTGACCAGGGTATATTCATGTAAGCGTGTCACTTAGGAAGTTATCATCTTATCGAGAGATACTCTGAAAAATATGGCGACAAATGCAAGAATTTTATGTTTAGAAAAAAAAAAATATTTAACATTTAACCTGAAATTTTTAACTAGTATCAAGTAAATCTGCAAATCGTGAAGATGTAATATTTTATTGGACAAAAAATAAATACTTTTTTTCGCAGCAATTTCTTTAACTTAAAAGTAATTCTGAATCGAGTGGTTACAAATTAAATAGAACTAGTAAGGAAAATTGGGATCAAATCTCGGTTTGGACAATTTCCGTCGAATCCAGGGTGTGCTAAACTAGTAAAAGTAGGCAAAACAAATTATGGCAGCAAAACTCGTCCATCATACTGCATTTTGACAGTTTTAATTTATTATCTGGAATATTTTTTTCTGAAAATCAAAAAACGAAATTAATTTCTGACTTTATACAAAGACTAATAACAATCAAAATTTAATTCAATTAGCTAATATCACCCATGGTGATATATGCCATTATTTGTCGGCATTCCTTAAAGGTTCCTTAGATTTCCGGAACGAATTTCTAATTTCTCGCCCTTCCATGCCTGAATGCGAAACCAATTTTTGTGTACTCATTTTATAGACAGGTCCCAATGTCTAGTGCCGAAAAATACCAGTCTTAAGAGGGTCATTAATTACGTTCAACGGCGACTTGCAAAAATTCAAATCCTGTAATTCTAGGAGAAGAAATGGCCACCTCAACAAAAAAACAAAAGCAAAAAAAAAACCCTGTAAAAACAAAGTCAAAATCTTGGTTGAAAAGAAGACCGCAACGCGATCTCCGTTATCGGATCCTGTAGGCGTTGGAATATTTGAGATTTGTTCGAAGCATATGTCGTATGTCGGATGTCCTGCCTGCAATTTTTTTCTCACTCGATAGGTATCTTTGAACACGTTCTTCAGATACTGCCGCAAAGTGGATTACCGATCTCTGAGCTGATAGCAGGATATGTTGGCACCTGCCTTCCCCTTCCCGTTCAGTGGTTTATTTAGTAGTTCTGCTTTTGCAGAATCAACGATCGTAAAGTTTTGCTAATTAGATAATGTTCGCGATAGACCCTAAAACGAATCATGAGGTTCGCGATCGTGGCAATTGATATTTGGAAGAATATCGTAAATTGTCTGGATATTTGTGATAATAAAACGAAAATCAGGCAATTAAAGATTTTTATATTGTGTGCGACGATGGTCAAGATTATTTAAATAAAAGAATCAGAGAAATCAATTTCTGCTGCAATCTTAGCTATGCAGTCCCAAGAAAATGAATCCACTTAGTTAGATCTGTCGTCCGGAGGCTGCCTAATTAGGTCGGTCTCTGACCATATGTTGTCTCTGGACGAGATTCAGTTCTTTTTACTTTCCATGAAAATTAGACCAATTTTAGGGGAGTAACGAGGAAGAGCTACAAACTATGCAATCGTCTTTGCTAATGACTTTTGAACAATCACTACTAACTTTGAATATCGATTTAGGCGGAAGTAACCGACAACGTAGCGTGGCGGTAAAAGACCATTTCAAAACATATTTCCGGCCGATATTTATATAATTAAAAGTAAAACTCATCAGAAATTACAGACCATGGTCTACTTGAAACTGATAATCAGTGCAATTCAGATTTTTTCCAGGGCTAACTAATAATCTAATCTAAAGAGAATCTGCGTTACCAGCATCATTTGTCATTATGAGGAACTTGCACAAATTTTTGGTCAGATTTCAATTATTTTCGGTGAATATAGGAGAGCCCAGTGATATGCACTTACTGGGGTTTTGGAACCCCCAACGGCGAGACAAATGACTTAACCCAACAGTAAGATAGTGACAAGAAATATATTCAGTTTTTTTGTTTTTTTCCTTCAAGTAGAAGCCTCAAGTAGTTTTGTTCAAGTCGACAAGATAAAGGAAAAGGTCAGTGAGGGTAGCCACAGAATGTATCTTGACAGTCAACGGCAACGTCGAATACTTCGTTTCTTTTTACAAAATTTATGACCCCCGGAGATTGGTGGCCAAACATTTTTGCGATTCGTCGTCGCCTTGACTATTATAATTTTCCTTTGCTGTTGAATCTTATAAGACCTTGGTACCAACCAGCTAAGAATTTGTGACGGTAAATTGTTAGCCATATCCTTAACTAATTATGGATCCTTCTATATTTTCGGGTTTTTATATTGCATTTCCTGGAATTTTGCGTGGAAGTTTTAGTTGTCCTTCAACGGTTTAAAATGCGTCGATAATTTCGAAATTATTTTATGGCAGTTTCGTCATTACGAGTTGACAACTTTCTTAGTTTGTGGGCAACATTTCTTGTTTTGACATTATTCGTGGTAATTTTTTTATTGTTTAGATTTATTGCTTCTATCACTTACTCGTATATGTAATATGAATAGCTCGAGTATAATTCCAAAAGCAGTTTGTTTTCTTATTTACCTTGAATTAATTACTGCTGCATATCTGTCAATTGTGATCAAATAGAAAGTTTTTGAATAAAATTATTTAAGGCCTTTAAGGTTCAATCTTTATTAATAGCCTTGAGATAGTGATTTAATGTATTTAATGCATACTTTCCAGGACATTTGGAAGTATGCTTATGAATCTGTTTTGAATGTAATAAATGAAAATAATAAGATAATATAAATCGTTGCTATTTCTGTGTGTATGTGTAAAAGCAAGAGATTTTTCTAAGTTTTGTGTTTGTGAACATTAAGTTTAAATTTTGTGAACAAAGTCTAAATTTTGTCAAGATGCACACACATGGATGCGTTAATGATTACTACCTATAGAATTGTCATTATCAGGCTGGCTTCTCTAACCATCACCTTTACGCTTCTGAATTATTATTTTCTGGAGTTCCTCAAGGGTCAGTCCTGAGCCACTTTTTTTTATAATTTTTTTGAATGACATATTTGAGTATTTTATGCTTGGCGAATGAAATCAATGTTGAATTATCTGAGAATTATTACATTCCTATTTCGTTCAGATCTTGTGAACCAGAAAAAATCTCTGAGATACTTCATATTTTCCGATTCATGACAGATTAAAGGAAAATAGCAATAACCAATGCTGGCCGGAAATAGTAAATAAAAGTCCAACTTAGCAATCTCGTCCGGAAAAAAAGACATGATCAAACTTGCAGAGTCCAAACAAAAATTAAAGTCGTCCGGAAAAATAATATCATCTTTGCCGGTGCATATGGAAGCCAGCTTGGGATAAATCATACTAAAATGATAGCATAAGGAGTATCTTTACATGATCAAGTCGAGTAGTAGTTGATAAGATGTATGCGCGTAGAATCAGTTTCTTCGAAAAAATCCTTCAAATCAAGCATCTGTATTGTCACAGATCCTCATACCGTAGTTTTGAGAAACACCAAGCCGTACGACTGGCGAAACCCGAATTCCAAGAATGGTGCTATCGAAAAAAAAACTAGTACATTGCACCGTATTTTAGCATCAATTACTCGAGATTTTTCGGACTAAATCATCGTTTATGAATGCTAAATAGATTTCACTAAGTTTATACATATTTGCACATCAGTAGTGGGTATCCAAATATGCACTTTCTCATTATGAACTGTACTCAGATATATTATTTACAAGTGGCTAAATAGTCACGGGCCCAATACAGAACTCTGTGGTATAGCGAATATTAGAAGAAATGCATAGGAGAGACATCGTGTACCTCTTACAATGAGTTTTATTGAGGGTAATTGCAGATATACTGAGATTGCCAACAGTAGAAAGTTTATTCAGTAGGATACATTGACCACTTTCAATTACTAACTTTTTATAAACAATCGAGGGTTATAACAGGTAATGAGAGCTAATTTCAAATTTCGAAATTCAATCTGCGGTTCGTTCTGGACTTAAAGCTGACTCTTCTCCACTCTGCGTTGTGAATTTGTCATACTGTTTGATCCGCAAATTCTAACTGTCAATTCACAAAATAATCATTTACACTATATTATTCCTATGGTACTACCAAGATTCATCTCATTTTCGAGGCAACCATCGCACCAATTTCGAACTTTTCGAAATTAACCATATGGACAATAGGTGGTGCTTGACATTATAAAGCTTAACTTCAAGAACGTTCCAATCTTGAGCTTTAAGATGGATCAAGCTTAAAGGAGCGTTTACAATTACAGAGTAGAGTGGAGTGAGCTTTTACCAGAGTAGCGTGCATGCACAATACAGAGTGAGCTTCATTCAGATTTTCGAAATCATATGTAAATTGTATGACAGATTATCATGTGTTTACATTTGAAATATATTTCAAAACAGATCACAAATGGTGTTAAATCACAGAAAATATTTCGATAATGAACGATTGAACGATTTGATTTTTTTTTTATTTATTTTTGGGTTTTTTGTTATAATTTATTAATTTTCGTTAGTTAAATTTTGTATTTATCAGTGCGACATCTGTTAGAAACTAGTGTTTCGAAACAAATGTTGAAAGCTTTCGAAACTACCAACGTGAGATTAGGAATTGTTCCAACGCGACTCTGTGACATCACTTTGGCGGGTAGCGCGAAGAACTTATATGAGAGTGAAAATGCAATCTGGTGACTCCACTCTACTCTGTCATTGTAAACGCTCCTTAAAGATGGATCAAGCTTAAGAAAAGGCGACAAATCAATCATAGTTCGGTTTCAGCTACCTTTACTGAGAGAGTGTCTCCGAAGAAAACCAATGTTTGTGTATAACTCAAGATGGATGAAGAAGTTTTTATTGAAGAAATTAAAAAATATGAAGAGCTTTATGACAAAGGCAACAAATTTTTCATGGATACAAAAAGAAAAGACAAAATCTGGAAAAATTTCAATGAGGAATTTAAAACTAATGGTAAGTTTGAATATTTTATTTTGATTTACAAGTGTGGTTTATGATGATTATTTGTATTGAATGTAGCAAAAAAGAAATGGACTGCAATTCGGGACCTCTACGTAAGGGAAAAAAAGAAGAATGCTCTCCCATCGGGATCAACTGCCATCCATAACACCAGTTGGTACCTATTCCCTTTTTTAACTTTTTTAGACGATTTCGTATAGCCGAGGAGGTATGATTTTTTTGGATCTAATATTTGGTAAATATTGTTAAGCGCATTCCTATTTTAGAATGACAGAAAATACTTTCGATTGGAACAGCACTGAAGTAGAAGATGAGAGTTCCAAGTCGGAGTCTTTTCAAGAAAATTTCGATGAATCCTCGGTGGTATCAATTTCCAATCAACAGAGATCAATACGCAAGACGAAAGTGTCAGACGATGGTGACCGTCAAAAGCTATTTGTGGAAATACTACAGATGTTTTCAAATAAGCTGGATCATTCGTCCACAGACGACGAAGATGGATACTTCTTAAAATCCCTAGGATGCCAGATGAAGAAAATGTTAGAGGGTGAGAAAAGTTTATTCAAGATAAAATTTATTCGACAGGCATATGAAGCTGTACAGAGGAGTCAAGAGACACTTGTGTTTAATTAAATGTAGTGTCTAGAAGTTTAAATTTTGACTGGTGTAAATAGTTTTTAGTTGAATAAGTTAAATAGTTGTTCATATTTAATTAGTACTTAGTACGACAAGCGTGAAAACAACAAGTAGTTCATATTTTTCAAGTACCATAGTAATTAGTGCAACTCGAAAATTATTTTATGAAAAGCAAGTGCCTGTGCAATAAAAGCAAATATTTAGGTAACTAAGTGAAAAGAAGAAAAATATATATTTTTAAGTGTTTTTGTTTTTTTTCTATAAATAAAACATTAATTACATTGCTTTTGTTCATTATCTATCTGTTCCATTGGAAGGATACAGCTCCTTCATTGAGAAAGTATTCTTTCAGTACATCCCTCAAAATGAAGGCCGAACGAGTTGCGTTGTTAGTACCTAAACGTGCTGAACGCAAATTGGTATACTTTCTTGTCTCCATTCACCATTGTGAATTACGTGCTCATTATCTTCCCAGTCTACAAATTCGATGGGACATATATTTTCTCTCTGTCGTTGAGCTTAATAAAGTTATGCAGGGCTACGGCTGCTAATACAACTTTTTCAGCATTTTGTGGTAATAAATTTAAGGAATGCTTTAAAACTCTCCAATGGATAACCAATATACCGAAACAATTTTCAATAATTCGTCTTGCTGAATATAGTTTTGTCTTCCGGTGAATTTCTTCCTGGGTATGGCCATAATAAGTTTTTCTTCAAAAGGAAGGTGGCATCTCCGACAAAGTAGTACGGAAAATTTTTTGTGCTGTTTGGTAATCTGTATTCTTTCGGAATGGTAAGTACTTCTTGAAATAATTCTCATCGAAATGTAGATTCTTAAAGAATACCTATTTGCATATTTAACGATTGAGTAATTAAATCGATATTTTCAATTTCATACCTCCGTCATTTTGACTTCCGTACGCACCCACGGATATGTCCGTAAAAGTGTCGTTAACATCACATGTTCCAAGCAGAACAATGCTAAAGGACTTCTTATAATTAAAGAAACTTGAGCCAGAATTTGAGGAGCTTGAATTTCGATATGTTTGCCGTCTACAGCGCCAACACAATACGGCATGTTCCATCTGTTTTCGAAGTCATCAGCAATTCTTTTATATTTAAGCTCTGATGGTCTTCACACATTGACAGGTGATAGAACTCGCCAAATAGTTTCGCAGGTATCCAAGATAATATTCCTGACAGTAGATTTCCCCATTTTAAAATTCCATGCAAGGAAAGTAGAGCTTACACCTTGTGATAGGAACCTAAAATGCCATAATAGTGTAATGTTTGTTTAATTATTATTATACACTTACAACAATGTGACTGCCAGTATGAATTCAAAATCAATTGCAGGTCTCCTCGATTCTTTCCTTAGGTCATCCTTCATAAGATTTAGAAATAAATCATATATAGGCCTTGACATTAGTGTGTGAGAAAAAATCTTGGGGATCTAACTCTTTTTAAGTTTTTGTTATGTCGTTGCGAAGTATCCCTTTATCTCTCTGTCCCTATTAGCTGTTCGCAACCACCATCTTCTCCGATTTAGTTTTCTGGATCTCTTATACATTATCCACAATAAATAAATGTATAATAACATTTCAAAGAGTTCGGATAATTCACCCATTTTTGCATCTATGTATCGCATAAACAACTTTAAACGTCAGGTTGAAACTGAACGGAACAATTGTGCTCATGCACGTAACGGATCGAATTGAATCGGAATGGCGGAATTGTGTTTGGCACTTAAGAGGAAAGTAGCGCAAACGCACTTGACTTGACTTGACTTGACAGAGCTCAGTCTTTCTCCCACTAACTGTCTTCGAAGAAACTTGACTGTTAACCAGTGTGCTCGTTCGGACCAATACTAAAATGATTTTCCCTTAATATCTTCCCCTAAAGAAGTTTACTTGAGTAGTATCCACATCCCGCAGTCTGAATGCTGATCGGACCACCTCCCCACCTTTTTATCGAGCGTGCTGTGAAAATTAATAAAAATTAAATTATTGTTGGCACATCTGGATGCATACTTTTGGTAGCACAATCAGAGGCGGATTAAGACTTTTCACAACAATTTCGCCCTTTCTCGGACCCTTCCTTCAATTTCTTAATATGATATTAGGAAAGAAAAAAAATTTAGGTTTTTTATTGGGAATTTCTAGAGTATATTTTTGACTTATGCTTATACATATTTATATATAGATTTGAACTAAAAGTGAACATTGGGAAAAATGGAAATAGAGTTCAAAATTTCCTGAAAAACGTTGATTATTGCCAGGTCACTTGTTTTCTCAGCTAATAATCTGAGATAATCTTGGATCCTTCATAATATGAAAAAAAGATCTCTCTCCATAAGCGTTGATAGATGGACGGCAGAGATAAATACCAGTCCTACCTCGATATTAGGAAACGTCTAGATCAGTTTTCAAATTTTAAACAATATAGAAGTTCTCACAAATTCAGGCTGCAATCATGACCGCTACGAATCACAAAATATTTATAGTGAACACATTTCTGAGGTAAAAATTATCCACATTGTTTTTATCTCTGGCTTTAAGTTGCTACGCTTTTGTTCTTATTTCCTCATCAGATGATAATACAATATTTTCTAAACACCCGCGTACATAGATCCAAAATTTTGTCATGTGTTATTTTTTTTTAACTCTGTAAGAACTGTGTCTATAATTGCATATAATTGTAATGAGAACATTTACTCGCATATTCACCCATCCATCAAATCGTGTCTCCTTTATTCTAGTGTCGTAATCTTGTAGCATTCTCCTCTTGGCCATTTTGTTAATCCTGGCACCCAGTAATTTTTCTCCCATTTTTTCAAAATCATTGAAATTATTTCTCAGCCTTTTTGTAAATTATTCATATAATTTAACAACCAAAAGGATGTCCGTATTTATGGTTTGTAGCGTTTTACTGATCTTATCAAAATGTATGAGAATGTGGTTCAAAAAAATTAGTACAACTCCAGTTTCTAAAGTTTTCATCGTTTTTATCCTGCCTCTTGTTTGAGCTTGGTCATTAGGTGCTTGTGAGGATTCATTGTTACACTTTTCCAAAGCCGATTTGAAAGCATCATAAGCTTCATACACTCATGGCCTTTAATGCATCTGCTCTTCCTGATCATCTTGTCGTCGAAAGTTTTTTTGTTTTTTTGCAGATAAGTAGCAGTATTTGAAGATGAAATTGCATTCCGCAGTATTTTCCAACTATATGTTGAAGTATAAAAGAAGCTATGAAACTCTGATAAATATAAATAACTAAATTTAGCAAATGTGCAGCCTAAGGAATATAGAAAGCTATTTAAAAATCCTTTATTCGTGCTTGTAATCAATCCTGCGTATTAACCATACTTATTGCTAGTATTATCATAAGCTTACCCTCTGGTTTATATCTAGATCTAGTTCTCTATAAGTGTTTATAATAGATTCCTCCATGCCCGAAGCTTTGTGCCCGACTATGCTTATGAATTTGATAAAACGTTCAGCCACTTTACCATTCTGATCGGTGTATCTAATGATGAAAGTCAACTGGTTTGTTCAACACTTATTGCATAATAATTACATTTTTTTTTTTCAGTTTGTATCTTTTCCCTGATATTTTTTCCGATACATGCAATAAATTCGTTACAAGTAGTTTTGGAAATATAAGATAAATTTCCTCTTCCTTCCTTGATCTTTAAGTCCAATTGATTTTTCAAAACAGAATCAAACTGGGCAAATAACTCCAGCGTGGCTAAATAATTTCCTATCACTTTTCACCCAAATCCTCTATCCTTCCTCTGAATGCCAGTCTTTGTTGAGATAAAACAGTTCCCTTTAAAACATTCTTCCAGTAATCTTCTTCAACCAAGCTTTGTCCTTCCAGAGTATAGTGTCCATCCTGCCTTGTGTCTTGACTCTTAGAAATCATGTAGTAATATTATTTTTGTGGTCAACCGATCGCTCATATTCAACTATTCTCTCCAAATGCCAGAAACAAATGGATTCACATTCAGAGTGTTATGACTGCTAAATAATGTTCATGGTAAGCAGTATACCTTGTTAGTTGATAAAGAATACAAGAGCCAATCATGACGAACAGTTTCGCTATTGACGAGTTGAATATAAAACATTTTTCTTTTGCATATCTGGATTCATTTTCATAAACTCTCTTTGAATTTTTGAAGTCAAACTAATCTAAATCTTGAACTGAATATGATTTTATAATCTTATTAATAAAACTGTCGGTAACGCTATTTTTGCCCTAAAGCATGCAAAATTTGTCGGTAGTATCAGGTGATCTACTTAATTTTTTACTTTTTTAATAAATTTTTACTTTCTATTTTCAGTTTCGCCTCCTTTGACTTTTCGCCCCGAGCGATCGCCCAATCCCGCCTTATGGTCAATCCGTCCCTGAGCACAATGTGCAGTAACAACACTAAATCGAGAAACAGTTGTTATCAGAATAAGAACTTCGAAAAAAGAGACATCTGTTGGCACTATTAGGGGCGTGTATCTTTATTCCGCTCCTTATATCGAACAAATTTTTTAGAACGTTCAGAGCGCTCTGGACAAATGATACAAATCCGGAGTGCTTTAAGTCCAGTGACACACGATGATACACACGCGATACACCGTACTAACAACTGGTGTTCTTAGTCCCGTGACACACGATGATACACACTCGAGACTAGACACGACGTAAAACCGGTTTTTGTATCGAATGTGTATCAGCCCATGGTACACGTAGTTTATACACCGTTGATACACGTTTTTGTGGCAGCAAAGAAAATTCATAATTTCCATACGTTCTATACGCACACAAACTGAGTACACGCATACATATGTAATAAAACACTCGTGTATCATCCGAGTCTAACCATCAGCTCTAAATTGAGGTATACACGAAAATGTTCTAAAATAGTGCTAAGAAAACCAGTTTTTAGTAAGGTGTATCGCGCGTGTATCATCGTGTGTCACCGGACTTAGCACTATTTTAGAATATTTTCGTGTATACCTCAATTTAAAGCATAGGGTTAGACTCGGATGATACACGAGTGTTTTATTACATATGCATGCACATGCTCGGTTTGTGTGCGTATAGAACATATGGCATTGATCAATTTTCTTTGCTGCCTCAAGAACGCGTATCAACCGTGTATAAACTACGTGTACCATGGGCTGATAAACGCTCCATACAAAAACTGGTTTAACGTCGTGTCTAGTATGGACGAGTGTGTCACGGGACTAAGTGTTCTGGCAGTGTTTTTATATTGGCAACACTTATGATTTGTTGATTTGTAAAATATCTATTGATAATACAAAATTCTTCATAAAAATAAATAAGGTGTGAAGGAAAGGAAGCAAATATGGAATTTAAAAAAGTATATTCACAATTTCAATAGGATTTTATTGCGCTCTATTGGTATTACTGACGGATTGTTCCAAATGGTCCGAGGTTTATCTACGATTAGTAAGAACACTCTGAGCAATAATAAACATACATGTTCAGAGCGCTCAGATTACTCTGAAAGTAAATAAAAATACAAGAAATCGGTGTTCATAGCGCTCAGAGTGCTCTGAGTAGAATAAAGATACACGCCCTAGATTGCTTCGAAAATAGCTAAAAATTAACGTATTTTTCGTTCGTTTTTAAATACAGGAAGTTTATTAAAAAACAACCTCTTGTTTTTGTAGTATTCATAAAAAATATTATGTCAGGAAATAACATGAAAACATGATAAAAAGGATGTATGGAGCTTTTGCCACATAAATATGAAAACATAAATATATGTAAATTTCACACAAAACTAAACAAATTAAGTTGAGGCCGCTGGCAACCTTGTGAACGTATCGCGCGATAAAAACCAATCGCAAATGGGAAGAGCAAGACGTCACTAAAAATCGCACGAATTTACTTAAAATCGTTACATGACTCTTAGATCTAACTATGTAGGTTGCCACTTCAAACTCATCTAACTCTAGTTGATAACGTCAGAAATATGGATGTGGTTATTGATTCGTTTATTAAATGCTTTATAACTACATATGAATTCTTTGGTGGGCTTAGATAACAGTGCAACCGTTTCTCTTGTCGGCTCGACAAATTTGTTCCCATAACCTCAATGTCCTTTAGAGATTGGACGATATTTGATATGCGAGGAGTTGATTCTGCACATTTTTATTCATACTATTTAAATTACCAAACCATTTTCCATGAATCACCCTACAACTTTGATCGACATACCCTATAATGATTTTTTATGATTTATTAGATATATGTATAATGAGTGGAGCTTTTCAATACCTTTTAACATATTTTCTCCTTCTTCCCTTTATTACGAAGGCATGGGCACAAAATCAGTCAGATGTTCTTTGTCGATATTTACCTCAGACTTTCTCGCTTGGCTACTACGAAATAACTCCCTATACAAAAAACTACACTTTTTCCGTTTTTTGGACCTTGTCTAAAGCATATTTAATGAAAATGGCTAGAAAAGTTTACTCAAAGAAAAATTCTAGAATCCCAGAAAATCTCAAGTACTATCCTCAGATATTCTCCCGTATATCCTGAAAACAAACTAGCAGATACGTACGGCGTCCTAGGTAAGCTTGCAGCGTGAATTGAACATAAATGAATGCGTTAACTCTGTCTAATGTCGATTTCCATTGATATTTTAAGAAAAGTGCACGTCAATCAATGAAAAACAAGTTCAATGGAACAACTTTTGACGCTCATATCCGTGTAATTTGTCAGATTGAAATTTTCTGGGAATAATAATATCACGAATAACGTAAAAATTATGAAAATTGTAATTTAAAAGATTTTGGCGTGATTGCGGATGAATTTGGTAGATCAGTAGTTGAAGATTTATATGTGATGCTCAATGACATTCAGTTGTGACATTTCTCATATAGATGTGTGCGTATTCCGGTGTAACACCGCCAATTATTCTAGTGTAGCACCACAGGCGTTTTGACGTACACCATTTCTAGCAGTGCAGGTCAATGGAACAATTTTGGTGTAACACTACAAGAAAAGTGTAACACTTCTGCTAGAAAACGTGATCAATGGAAATCGGTATAAGTACAACCACAGGAATTGCTAAGAAAAGCGCACAGGATCTACCACGGACATCAGACCTCCAGTTATTCGTCCCTCTCAGGGTGTCCGAAATAACCGGTCGGGATTTCCCACTTACAATTTATATATCCTAACAGGATTTCCCATTAACATGCCCGAACACATATGTGTTGTGGTGATGGTGTAATGTTGGCTAACATGCCATTAATTGTTTTAATTTTATCATCAAAATACAT
The DNA here is from genome assembly GCA_963930735.1 of Dioctria linearis. Taxonomy (NCBI): domain Eukaryota; kingdom Metazoa; phylum Arthropoda; class Insecta; order Diptera; family Asilidae; genus Dioctria; species Dioctria linearis. The sequence goes on from OZ005743.1 coordinate 187,508,485, forward strand.
AATGTGCCTTTAGTTCATAGGAAATTGAATGTCAAATTCTAACTATCACGGCAAGGCAAGTATAGTTTGGTTAGGTATCTAAGGTCCTCCGTTCCCTGCAGTTAAGTATTCCATCAGTATGAATCAAATAATACCTTGGCAATGGGATTTTTAATTTTGTATTTTCAAGAGTGAAAATGGATCCGGATTTGGAAACAATATTGGAATTAGAAGGGAATCTCTGCTCTCCTTTATTGTGTACGTTAATCAGGCTTTACCTTTTGGTACTTAACTATAGAACCAGCCAAACAAATAAAAGTTTTTCATGAACTCCATACTCTCGAATTTAAAAGAAAATTTTAATAAAAGTGATAGTTCGAAATTTACAGCACAGAAGTATACCGGTATCAAGCTGCTTGCATTGTAATAAATAACACGCCAAGCAACATCTTTTCGAAGACACGAGATTTAATTTAATTTGTCACTGACTACTGCAACACTCCCAAGCAACAACATCACAACATCTCTTGACTAAATAACTTTCTCGACTACTCGCTACTTTAGGCAATTATTGTGATTGACAAGGCACACGTCTCATTTCCGTCTAATTCTTTCAAAAAGACAGACAAAATCCAACAAATCTAAAATAAAAAAATCTACAAAAATTGACCTTTTAGTAGTCATCCACAAAGACTGAAATGTCTGGAGCGGATGCAGTACAATGGGATGCTTCAGAATTCTTTAGAAATCTGCAAAACTACGTCAATCATACACGAAATGCCCGCCCTCATTTCCTGTCGGTTCCAATGGGCTACAAGCAGATCATCATTGCCCTCTTGAGTTTCGTCAGATCTCAGTTGATCTCAGCGCCAATAAAATGCATAACACCACTATGTCCACCCAAAATGCATAAAATATCCTCAAGGTTCCAATTTCGATTTTCTTCAATTAGTGGTAACTGAAGAAATCATGACAAAAAAAAAAAGGAAGAAAATTTCACATGATGCATTCGGTTTTTTTAGTGCTATGAATCTGACCTGGCACGGACCTCGAAACCCTCACCTCGGTTGTTATGGTTCAGCAAATCTACACGAACACGAATCCTTTGCCAAGATAAATAGTGGAGTTGAATTATTGAAAACACGTGTCAGAGGATGGCCCGATATTTGAGTTATTTTACGGCCTGTTCAATGTTGTGATGATTATCAGATGAGGCCGGAAAATATCCTTTTAAGCCTGTGAACAAATACTCTTTGGAAACCTTTTACTGTTTGTATACAAAGATACAGCTGGCCAGTGGTCCATTTAGGCATATAAGCGCAGGTAGTTTTACACGATGTGTTTTCTCAATTATGGATCAGCTAATCCAAAAACATTGTAAAAGTCAAACTAAATATGCCTGCGGTTAAGGCAACTAACAGGAAATGCCACTAAAGTAGGAAAAATATTCTCATGAACGAAGACGATATGTTTTTACTGCCAAAGAAAACCAGAGCTGACAGTTTGCATGTTGCAATTAAAATCAGCCGAGAATAAAAAAAGAAAAAAAAGTGCGGAAGAGAAGCAACAGACCCACTACTTAAGGTCCTCCTCCCTGAACCTGTCGATAATAATACCCACTTAAGCAAGCGCATCATCAGAAGAATTTTTTTGGGCTAGCTTATTTGTATCGGTCAGATAAAGAAGGGCTCCATTATTTTTGAACGGTCGGTGTAAGGCTCAACACTACTAACCCTCTCTGGCACTTTCGACTGTGAAGATTCACGCTAAATTGATGTTCTGCTCACCTAACGATTAGCCCAATTCGAACGATGACGATACGAAAAACAAACTTTTTCGCCAATAATTATAGATCGCAGTGCGATTATAATCGCCCAGACAATTACCCCGAATCACAGTGTAAACAACACTGGATGCTCTCCTTGTTTGATTAAGCTGCGCGCGCAATCATAAAGTTTTGCAATTGTAAGTGCCTCTTTGGTCTGCGCTGTTTGGCTAGGGTGCGCTCAAATTATCTTCGGGGGAAAATTACAGATTACGTCGTTCTAGAATTTATGGAGTTGATCTGAATTTTGTGTGTTATATTCTCAGATCTGTGTATAACCGGTCAACTACAGCAATCAAAGGCCACATCAGTATATATATATATAAGATAGCGAGCCGAGCGATTAACTGGCTGAAGATGAGATACTGATGCGGCCTCACTCTAATTTTGATCCATTCAAGTTATGCAGTGCAATTAAAGCATGAAATTAAACTTCTTCGTACAGCAACTGATATTCACTTGCTTGATGGATATGAGCATGAGAAAGACATTTGCGCCTGCATGCATTTCGGCTCGGCTTTTCTTTTGTGGGAAATTGATTTTTAATGGTCCACAGCCAGAGCCCTACAAAAACAAACAGATTTAAGCGATACTCCAGTTAAAAACCTCATAAATGGCATTGCTGGCCCTGCATCCAGGAAATTCCATGATGCTTTAATGGTTCTAAATTTAGGGTTCGTTCTCTGTTTTTGTTATAACGCTTTCTCTCACTCTTGGCCGATGTAATCATTGTTATTAAAAATTTAACGCGCCAACCGCCGCCGGTGCTATCGGATTTTCTACTCTTAAAATCCAATTTAATTTCAATTTATTTATTCAAAAAAAAACATTTTACAAATGATGCAGGTTCAATGAGAAGGATTTCGGGGTTCGGGGCGAGGATCTATATTTTATTAGATATTCAAGTAGTTGTAAGGGTTAAATAGTTCTTTCACCTTTCCATGAGTGCTAATGAGAAGCTGCCTGAATGGTTTGGATCTAAGTATCCAAGGTGGTCCTGATTTAGGTGTCAGAAAAAAATTACATTAAGTGCTCTTAAGTAAAGTAATTTTTTTATTTTTATGATACATTTTTCGATAAAAAGAAAATGCTTTGGTATTACTGAATTATATGGTAGATTTGATATTCGAACACAGGACTTTTCGTTTGCCGAATGTCTACTAGGAGAAGAAGTGATTTGTTTACTATAGAGGTCATTAGAAGGTCTCTGGTGCAGCTCCATTATTTTGTGAAGCGCATATCAAGGTCTAAAGGTAGCTACACGAGTAGCCAGGTGTTTCTTCCTGTTTGCTATTACAAACTCATTTTCCCGATTCGAGAATTATTCAAGATGACGACGAAATCCCTGAAGAGCTAAGACCTGAATGCAGGTCCTCCAACAGGATTAAAAGTCTCTCTGGCAGAATCTTCAACCCAAGGAAAGTTAAATGGGCCGTCAACTCCTTTAAGCCTTTAGACTGGAGCTGATGGCATCTTTCCAGCCCTACTTCAACAAGGGCTAGAAGAGATACTGATAAATCTCATTAAGATCTTTAGAGCAAATTATACTCTAGGATATATACCAAGGACGTGAAGGGAAGTTAAGGTAGCATTTATACCAAATCCTACCATCCGATCAGTCTAACTTCATTTCTACTCAAAACAATGGAAAAAGTGTTAGACAACTATATTAGGAGCGGTGCACTCAAGCGATCACCGCTGCACCCAAATCAACATGCTTACCAAGCAGGAAAGTCTACCACAACTGCCCTACATAGTCTTGTCCTAGGACTAGAAAAGGCAGTAGAGGATAAAGAGACTGCGCTATGCGCATTTCTCGACATCGAAGGAGCATTTGACAATACTTCCTTTGAAGCCATTGAGAATGCAGCTACCAAGAAAGGAATTGAACCTTCCTTGATAAAATGGATAAAAGCTATGCTTGAAAGCCGCAGAATCACAGCTAACCTGGGGGAGGACTCTATTACAGTAGTGGCTGCCAAGGGATGTCCCCAAGGTAGGGTACTATCCCCTCTACTATGGTCTCTGGTTGTAGATGATCTCCTACAGAAGCTACAATTAGGGGCAAACAAGATCAGATAATCTCTGATCTATTGCAAAATGCCCTAAACATAATTTGCAACTGGTGCCAAATAATGGGACTTCGAGCCAATCCTGATAAGACAACAGTTGTTCCCTTCATGAGAAAAAGGAAGCCCGAAACGCCATAACTTTGAAACACCATTTAAGGTGATCGTGGGGAACCGCCAACAGTGGCACACTGGGGACCTACCCTTTGCAAAAGGATCTCTTAAATGGTACACGGATGGATCCAAAATGGAAGGTAAAGCAGGTATGGGCATTTATGGGCCAAGGTGCCATCTCGCAAAGGCACTGGGGGCCTCACCAACCATTTTTCAAGCAGAAATACACGCCATAGAACTCTGCGCTCGCGAAATAATCCATACATAAAAATATGCGTGCAGCAAAAATATACATAATATCAGATAGCCAAGCAGCACTTAAAGCGTTAAACTCATTTACCTTTGAGTCAAAGCTGGTTTGGGACTGTCTTAAAGCAACTGGCCGAGACAAATAGGGTGACACTGATCTACTAGGACATGAAGGCATTATGCGGACCGCCTTGCAAAGGAAGGAGCCAAATCTCGGTTTATTTGCTTTGAGCCTTTCTTTGGACACCCGAAAAGTCACCTCTCAGCTCAGATCAGGCTTTGGGAGGACAGAACTAAGAAGGAATACTGGGAAAATACCCCGGGGCTGAGACAAGCGAAGAAGTTTGTAAAGTACTCGCAAAAGACGACAAAAGAATTCCTCACACTCAGCAGAAAAAAACTAAGGCTCATAACGGGCCTACTTACTGGGCATTGCCTACTTAGATACCATCGTAAGAAGATGGGTAAGGTCAATGATGAGACCTGTCGATTCTGTATGGAAGACGACGAATCCGCTGAACATGTCCTATGTGACTGCGAAGCTCTGTGCCGCATAAGGCTAAGACATCTAGGAAAGGTATTTCCACTGCCAGAGGATGTCGAAAAATGGCCCTAAATAATATTATAAGCTTCATCAAAGACCTTAAGTTCGAATGGGCGCCCTAGGGCATCCAGGGGTAATGTCACAATAGATCTTATAGGTCGCAGTGACAAGATGAAAGGCAGAAACCCTGTCTGCATCCCCCGTAACTAATAATAATAATTATTATAATAAGGTTTAAAGTTGAGGAAGAAATATTTGATGAAGATTGGTCTTAATCCCAGGATCTGAGTTTTGGTACAGAAGGCATGCAGTACAAAGAACTAACACCTTTATTAACGTACAAAGCAAATAAACTCATGCTTTGAGTTAAGTTTCACTTCTGCGTCTTCAGCTAGCATACACAAGGGATAATAATAATAACGATCTTATTTTTGATGGGCACTAGTGCGCTACCCCACGGTACAGCCAAAGATACCTTTTATCCATCAAGCTACGTTGATCTTGCTTTCAATATTAATCTACTACGTCAAATTTTTATCTAACTTAACACCAATATGGTCCTTAACAGGAAGACGTGGTGAATATTTCATTTATTAATGCAGACTACTACACTTATATTCGTCGGACTTCATGACAAAGACTGTCCATATGTCCACAATATTCCAAATTGGATTGACAACAAGTTGTGCGGATAAAAAAAAAGCAAAAATGGAGGCTCTTCCGATTTTTTTCTTTAGGACAAATTTTGATTGTGACTAAATCTATCCGAAGGAAAACAAAAATTAACAAAGATCAAAAAAGAATCAGTTGATTCAGACAGTGAAAAAAATGGAAAGCAAAACGACGAACTTAACTCTGTTTAGAGTGTAAGTAAAAAATGTAAAAAATTTCAAGCCCAATGTGGAAATGCGAGAGTAAAAGTAGAGTGCGAAGTACTTAAGAGTGAGTAGCCATTACCATGTGATTAGAATAGCAACTTTCCAGGCATGGATTGCAGAAAAGTTGTACGCCTAGATACATCTGAACCTCATCTTATAAATGACAGTGTGCCACAGGGTCCAATCACTCTTCTAAATATTCATTAATGATCTGCTTTCGCTTACTTTCTATCTCATCCAGAGTTTTGCCGATGACAGTAACCCTTGAATTCTTCGCATATGGCAAAGGGAATCCTGTCAAATTCAATGAATTGGCATTGATATTTCTACTGAGTTGATCTAGGCAGACCACATATTCTTTCTTATCAATGAAGTAATATCTCAGCCCGTCAAATCTAGCGCTCCTCTAGAAGCCCTATATCAGTCCTAGATTGGAATACAATTCCCATATATCGCACAGCCACAGTTTCATTGGATGTTATCCAAAAGAAAGCTTTCAAGCTCATAACTTGTTATATTGACTCGCTCGGGCACCGCCGCAATGTTGGATGGCTTTCGATTCTTTATAGCTACATACGTGGTCAATATTCTGATGAATTATCTAGTTTGATCCCTTGCACCCAATACTCGCGCTGACAGCCGAACTTATCCTTTCACCCTTCAGAATATTTTCGACTGTACAGTAAAATTCTGTTATGCTTTTTCATTCCGAACTGTGCAAATGTTGAACAGTCTGAGAAAGTTCAAAAGTGACATATATCCTATCTCCTTCCTGCCATGATGCATTTGCATCACAGAGAAGGTATTCCCTGAGCATGGTTTAATCTAAAACTACGTTAAAATTGCAAAAAACCAGACGCGTTTCCCCTTATTTGGGCATTATCAAGGACTGACTACTGACTGAAAGCAACATCCAATGACTATAAAAGTAGACCGGGTTTATGTAGTATATTTCTGTCGGAGGAATCTATCTGATCGTTCATTAATACATTGCCTTTAGCCAGAGCTGAGCTCGTCTAATTGTTAACATTTCAATTTTATCTATTATTAGACCATTGTTTGAATAGCGCTTATAATAGCAAAGAAGAACGAAAAATAAGAACTAGATTTTCTGAACATGTCGCAAGAGTGCAGCTCAAGAAGTCTAAGTCGGGTTTCTCAAAATATTTTCTTATAGAAAATCATATGTAGGACAAACATCTATTACATAATTTAAGCAATGGTCCTATACTGGTCCACTTTTCATACAACTTTAGGCCCGACACCTCCAGACATGAGAGATGTCTTAAATGATGCATTATGGTATTCTGAGCATATTTTATTAACAATGTTTATTGCAATTCAGTGAGGGAAAGCTTTAGCGATCGGATATATCTTGACCGACTTTCTTGGGTAAAAAATGGACTTTTCTACTTCTTATGAGAAAAATATTCACAACAGAGCAATAATGGGGTGTAGCTGACCCAACTGCATGGAAATGGATTTTCCGGCGGCAAAAACGTCCCGAAAAAGTTGTCTGAATCGGGAAAAAAGTACACCAGCCGATAGTACTCCGCGAGATCTTTAATTTGATTTGCATGTGGGGGTGTGGTTCCTACCCCACCTTAAAGTATACAGAGAAAAAACTTCTACGAATTGCAGCTCGTAATGAACTGAGGCAAACCGTGAAGTCTGTTTTTCAATCGGACATAACCCTACTGAGTTAGAGCCGATCTAAGGTGCAAAAAATCTAGTACCTCAGTTCGAATAAAAAAAAGGGAAATACTAAAAAGTGAGTATGGAGATTGCTATAATTAGCGATTTAAGACTCCGAGTATAGGAACTTCTTCTCAGGATCTAAGGAATTCGATTCTGTACTAGATTTTCCAAACTGTACTAGATCAAATTTAGACTCCCCCTCAAGCTTTCCCCCGCTGAACTGAAATAAACCTTGTTAATAAAATATATTTAGAGTATCATAATGCATCGTTTAAGACATCTCTCGTTTCTGGAGGTCTCGGGCCTAAAGTAGGCATTCTTCTTTGAAATATTCTAAATAAGATGAGCTCTGGCTAATGGTAATGTATCAATCAGGCAAAACGCGTCCGGCTTTTTGTAATTTAAACGTAGTTTTAATTATGTTCAATCTAAAATAAATTTATTTGTGGAATATTTTCTAAACAAGTATTTTGTTTCTTTTAGTCCTAATTAAAAATGAGGGTTTTTCATAATTACACTTATTTTTAGTTGTAATAATAGTGGTCTCTCTAGTTCCATTTTGCTAATTTCTCCGGAATTGGCAAGCGCATAATAATTTTAAAATTGAAAAGGGTTTCAAAAGCTGTCTACTGAATGTTATTCTAAATTAGTCTAAAATTTAATAGAATTATTTTGCTTACTCTGACAAAATAGGAAAAAACAGTAACATTTTGTCTATACTATCATAACTGGAGAAATTAATGCATAAAGTTTAGACCAGAATTTTCATACCATATGGCTTTTCTTCATACAAACCTATTAACTCGAACCACAGATAACTAACTAGGAAACAAGTTAGAATTGGTAAAAAACAAATTTTTGCTTTTACCCTATCAATGTCCACGCTTGATTGATAGAGGACTTTTCGCATTTCTTTCAAGAAATGTTCGTTTGATTGTAAAATTGGCCAGGCCAGAAAAAAATGGGATTTTTCGTAAACAACACAGCATCCTTAAACTTAGATCTGGAACAATGCAAAATTCAGTTCATCAAGTCAACATGATCTTCAGTTACTATGTAAAGTAGAGTAAAACATTAGCCGGAATAAGGACAAAATCAAGCCTTTTGGATCCCCATTTGACTGTAGTCTCAACTGTAGGATATTAGTAAACAAAGTCAATGAATTTGGTACCTTTACAACTGCAATAAAACTTGGTAATTTTGTGCCATCTACTGTCGGCAAATAAAACTAGAAGCATATACGCAAGAAGAATAATTTCTTAAATATTTATTTCAATCCACTTTGAATATTAAGGACGTTTGCCAAACGGGCTAAATGCTGGCTAAATCTATTACTTTTCCATTTAGTAAATTTTCGAGCTTGCTAATTCTTCTTCTTCATATTCGTCTAATTATTTGACAAGGGCGGTTTATTTGAAAGATTTTTAGAAGTATTTATTTGTAAAATGAACAAATACAATAAAATAATATTACGGCCATAATTTCCTTGTTTATTTCCTGCAAATCCATTTTAAATGCCACACAATTGCTTTGCTTTTGAAATAAAAGTGACAGCTGAGCAATGCAATTGGCTAAATTCAACTTTGGTTTGGCACAGCCCTGGAATTAGCTGCCTAAATTTCCAATGCAAACTGGAATTTAGCCAGCATTTAGCCCGTTTGGCAAACGTCCTAAAAATTAATGTTTTTTCCCCCAAAATACATATGTATATCGTAAAATAGTCGTTTTTACGGCATGTCGTTAATTGATAGGCTAAACGTCATCCGAAAGAGAGGCGCAACAAGACCGCAGCTTTGTGTCGGGCTGCGCCCCGTACTTAATTTGTTTTTCTATTATTTTGAGTGGTGAATAAATGCTAGTTTATTATTTTGTACATTAATGTTTGTCTCTGAAATGTGTGAAGCTTACGCAACATTTTATAGTATTCGGAAATATGAGGTTTATGAGCTAAGTCTTAAGACAACGTATTTATATCGTTAATAACTGAAATATCGTTAACCTGTTTAACGTGGCCCAAATAATATGTGTGCCTTTTGTCCTGTTCTACATTTCTGCTTTGTGTACTTATACTTATTAACTATCTTTTGAATATTGCATTACTTGCTTTCCCGGACTTTATTGATTGCAACCTCAACATTTACACCGATGATAATCCTTTGCATTCTCTTTCCAGGCTCTAAGGGGTCTACTATGTATGTATTACTATCCGAAAGTTCAAAATATCCTTCAGTTGTTTCCGATCCGAAGGCTCGTTGGAATTATACAATCTCTTCAGATTCATGACCAATTTCAAAGGCCTTTCCATTCTAATAACAATACTTCATTCTCGGAATTACCATGAAATTTTTTTTTTTTTTTGTATGGAAACCCTAAAAATGGGTTGTCTGATTTAGACCATTTTTTAAATTATACACCTAGAATTATAATGTAATTTATTCTCTTAACATTAAAGCGCGTTCATATTCATTATTCAAATATACGGTGACAAAAGAAATTTTCGTATGGCAACCCTACAAAGCGATTAACCAATTCTACCCATTTTCAAAGATAAATCTAGAATTCTTATAAAATAAATGTGCACAAAATTTCAAGTATCAAAGCCAAAGGGCTCTTGAGTTATCGTGGGGTGCGTACGGCGGATGGACATACCGACGGACATGCAAAAATCAAATGCATTTTAGATATTATGCGTCGATGTCCAATTATTATTTATTTGGAGAAGGAGTTGCATTGCGGCCAGCACTTTTTCACAAGCTTCGACTAGCCCATTATTTATAGCATGCCACATTTGCCCATCTAATCCGGTAGTTAAATTAGTGACAAAGAAAATTTGTGAATGGGCCTCAGTTCAGTAGAACTGATTATAACTCTGAGGGCCTCTAAAAAAAAACCGATACCACTAATCAATCAGCATGATTGAAATAGGTCAATAATCTCTTCTCATAAATGCACTTCCGATATCAGTAACTAACTACCTTTGACTGATGATGTCCGTAACGAGCGGCGGCGGTGAAACATGGCCTCCTTAAATATATATGTATAGGTATGTATCTTTGTATGTGTATGCATATTACCACGAAATTCGCGATAGATTTGAATCAGAAAGCCACCAAGCATCGACGAAATTCTTCGAACTCGATCGACACTATCGCTTCATCGTCTTCCTTTGATATGCAAATCGTTCCTTAAGCATGTATCGATCGTTAAATTCGGTGTCCGGTAATTTATGGTGGGCAAAACAGTCCCTGTAGGGTCTGCAATCAAAGTGTTCACTACAAATCAAAGATGACCGCATCTACTGACGAATAATGGCGAAGTCATTAGATGAAAGACGACAAGAAAATATACCTGCGTTGTGCCATGGCGAACGTCCCAAGGTTCATTAGATTTCGATTGAAATGGACTCAGTCAGGCAAGCAATATTGAATTGTCATTAGATGGAGTGGTGAGCGGCATCTTCAGAGTCTTTGATGAGATCTTTTGGGTCTAATCGAGCCGCAACACCTACACATACGACGTACGGCTATCTGCATCTTATTTGTAGTTCCCTGGGAATAAATAACGAGCCGTAAACTCTTGTTAAAATGTGATTAATTATTACAATCGCAGTCAACAATCCAAGAAATCGAATTCAAGCAAATCTCACAAATTATAGGCAGCTTAATCACAGCATAAATTACAGTACGCAGGATTGCAGCTTAATTCCGAGTTTAATGCAAGCTGATACGTTCGTATAATGACGCCCCGGTCGATCGACCGATTATCTTCTTCACAACAATGACGTTGGGCATTTTTGGAGAATTTATTTAAGCAAACTGAAGGCTGCCCTTGAAGAAAAATGCTTCAGATCTTGCGAAAAGATAACTGATATCAAGAAGTCACCTCTCCGGCAAAAATGTCAATATATTTGTCATAATGAGGCGATATATTACCATTCATAACTCGAGATTATCGCATGGCCAGTAAAGCAGGGGTCGCAAATCCCACAATAATTATTGTTAATTATCCACAGAAGCCAGTTTCGAATAGCCATTAGCCGTATGACAACTACTTGCTAACCAGTCTTTAGGAGGCAACAGTGCGGTAATATGGCGACGAAGTTGAATAGCAAACAACACGCGATCAATTCTCAGCTTAATCCTCTTACTGGATGGACAGAGGACAGCTTCCAGGCTCCATGAGTCCGAGCCATGTGACACCGGCCAGCCGGTCACCGCAACTAACTATGTATAACCTGCACAACGAACCAGTCGATCGTCCACACAAATTTGCCAGCACTGTTGCGTCTTTTCTGTTCTTTGTCACTGATAAGCGACCGCGGGAAATTTATTATCAACTCGTTAAGGGATTAACATGATACCTACAATTACAAGCCGTCCCCGGTTAAGATTCCCGCAGACTGACAGAACAAGGGAAGGGGTTAAAGTTGGGTTTTTTTTTTAATATTTTTTTTTGTTGACCGATCAAAACAGTAGTCTCCTGGGCAGCTTCCAATGGTCTGCTTTAGTTTGAGAGATAAATCAGTTGGCAGCATCCCAGCAGGTGGTAATTAACGACATGTCACAGTATTCCCTGAATCTTGTCTGTGTCCCTAGGGTGACATATTCATCTCTGGCTGATTGTGGAAAATGAACAAGTTTCAACCGTCGAAAAATTTTGATGAATTCACACTCAATTAAATCTGTTGTTGTGGTTGAGTGGTTTTAGGGGTGAATTAAATCCTAAATATGATTGTGGAGTAGAAACCTGTTTTACTATTAGTGAATGGTGGCAATCTTATAGAAAGAAGAGTCTCCAGCAAAAGGTTTGCGGGAATGGGTGAAAACAGCAAAACTACCTTCATATGATCATCTCGAATTGGGTGATTCTGAAGGAATTTCTATTTCATGTTTTGACACATGGATGGAAATATTTAAGGCAGAGTTTCATTACTTAAACTTCTGCAAAGTTGTATGCGTCGAGTCAGTTCGAGTTTTGAGGAATAATCCCTCCTTTTCTTGACTAGGTTACATTTATAATCCTCTCCTTGCTGGTCTTTTTAGCCCTATCGACTGAATCTATGTAACTTTTCATAACGCATCGGTGCGGGAATACAGTTGTTTGGATATTCCACACATATGTAGGGGAATCCGGGGCGGAATGGGTTATCTAAGCTTTTATTACAATTTGGGAGATATTGACGGAAACAACACCACTATTTGTACGTTTATTTACATGGAGAAAGCTCTGTAAAGAAACTAAAGCTAAACTTATGTAAATTAATAATTATTATCCAAAATCAGTGTCTGAAAAAGCAAGAAGAAAATTTCCTACTCTGCCCCATCCCCGGGGTACAATAGGAAATGCACCCGGGGCACAATGGGTTACCAATTATTGGCACAGCTCACAGATGAGAGTTCATGGTGAATAAGAATTGCCTATTAATCTGAGATGTACAAATATTATCAGGGGCGGAATGGGGTATACCACATTGTGCCCCACTCATTGTGCTCCGACGTAATGTTCTTTGAAACACGAGTATTATGTCCGTTATATTTGTTAGCCTTGAGTTATCACTAGACTTTTAATCAGTGAAAAGTATGTAAACATGTAATATAAATTTCCGAATAAAGAATAGTGTGAATATTTAATTACCTTGGTGTCACAGAGCGAAAATTGGAGTTTGGAAGCTTTTTTCTGGCCTTCGGTAAAATCCAAATTAAGCACTTTCTTTCACTGATAGCGACTGAAAGCTGTGTATGAAGGTGGCACGTATCTGTTGTCCATAGCGAGCACCCAAACGCTTTTCCATTCCGCCCGGTACCCCATTCTGCCCCGGGCTCCCAAGACTCACAAAATCTTACCACCAATTACGGTAATTGTCACAAGATGTCCTTCATCTAGTCTCAAATTCCAAAGTGGATGTTGGAGGAGCTACCGATATATAAAAATTATGTCTGCACCCCTCTCCTTATTTCTTTACTTGTGTTTTGGTGGCTTTGTATCAGTCCCGCCATAAAAACGTCCGACCGTATTGGTAGCTTTCTTCCAATGGTTGTTTGGTTTTACTGAAGAATGCTGCTTCGATGAAAAGAGTGTTAATGGGAGATTTGCGGAGGACCCTGTGGGATACTCTTGACGTTGTTTTTAGTGTCGTTTGGATTTTGTTTGTATTTCCTTTTTTTTATGGAGAAAGTTAAGCAATAATTTAGATTACTCGTAGCGAACTGTTTTACTATCCTCATAGCAGCTCAATGGATCTACGGGTTTTCCAATAAGAGGTGTTATTTTAATTAGCCCGCTATTTCGGTAGATGTCACTTTTGGAGCTGTCATTTTTCACATTTGACAAGTAGAAACTATGCCAAAAATGGAACGATATACGATTCAACAACGCATTGAAATTATTAAAATTCACTATAAAAATGGTGAAAATGTGGCAGAGACGGTTCGTAAAACTCGAACATTTTTGGGTCGGTCGTGAAGCACCTTGTCGGACCGCAATACAGAAATTGGTAGAAAAATTCGAGCTGTCGGGACATGATAGTGATGTAAAGAATAAAACCCGTGCACTTCGCTCAAGAGCAGCCGAGAATATTGCTGCTGTAGCCGAAAGTGTTGAAGAAAACCCAGGTTTGTCCATTCCTCGTCGTTCTTTGGAATTAGGCATTCCACAAACGTCATTACACCGTATTTTGCATAAAGATTTGGGTCTTAAAGCTTATAAAGTTCAGTTAACACAAGAACTCAAGCCGGCCGATCATCAACAACGTCGAGTCTTTGCTGATTGGGTCCTTGAAATGCATGAAAATGATCCGGAAGTCCATCGAAAACTCGTCTTGAGTGATGAGACCCATTTCCACCTCGATGGCTTCGTCAACAAGCAAAATTGTCGCATCTGGGGCTCGGAAAACCCAAGAGTTATTGTTGAAAAGCCTCTCTATCCTCTACGTGTGACTGTTTGGTGCGGTTTATGGTCCCGCGGGGTCATTGGACCTTACTTTTTCGAAAATGAGGCTGGAGCAACAGTTACGGTGAATGGATTGCGCTATCGACAGATGATTAATGATTTTTTATGGCCGGAATTGGATGGTATTGATCTGAAGAACGTTTACTTTCAACAAGACGGCGCTACGTGCCATACAAGCAACGAAACCATTGATCTCTTACGGGAAAAGTTTCCGGACCGTGTTATCTCTCGAAGAGGTGATCACAATTGGCCACCGAGATGTTCTGACTTAACACCTTGCGACTTCTTCCTTTGGGGCCACGTGAAAGAGAAGGTCTACGCCAACAGCCCAGCGTCGATTCAAGACCTCAAAGATGGAATTCGTGAGGCTATCGAGGACAAAGGGCAGCCACTTTGCGATTTGGTTATGGAAAATTTCATGAAAAGGATATGGTCCTGTAGGCGTAACGGCATACCTTCCTCTTTATAATGAAATAAAGATCCGATCATGTGTCTCAAAAAATGGCATTTTTCTTTGAATATCATAATGACACCTCTTATTGGAAAACCCATTATGTATGTTCTTTCTGCAAATTCTTTGATGAAATTGTTTCTGCTCCTAATGGATTTTGTGCGAGAGACTAGTTTTAGGATCCGGAAATCTTTCTATGGGGAGTGGGCGGAATTACCATGCATGTAAGGTGAGTCTTTGCACAATTCTGACTCCTGCAGATGTCCAGAAGCTTGGATGCATAGATGTCCCTGAAATTTCTAAGCACGTGGCTTCAGGGGGGGTGACTCACTGAATATGTAGCACTTAATGTTGTCCACGTGAATATGGAAATCCTCGTACTTATATATTAGGGATATTATCTTTCTGATAAGAATCGAATGTAGGTGTAGAGAAGGTGCAAAGTGAATGAGAAAATTTGCGTGCAGTCGCATTACAAGCAATTCATTTTGAAAATGTATCCCTCTTTCCTAATCCTGATCTTTAAGGATCGGTTTCACAGTTAGAGCTTAAACTCAGGGTTAGTTAAACTTCTATCGTAGTTTAAACTGAGTTTAAACCAAAATTAGTTTCACAGTGTTCGACCTTTTTAAATATGGCAGGTCTATGGAATTGTGAACTAACAAGCTATTTTCTGTACAATTGTGAACTAGCAAACTATTGTGAGTCATTTGCTATCAAAATATTGCCGGCCAAATCGTTGTGACAAAAAATTATTTAATTAAACCTACGAAAGTGGAAAAAACAAAATAAAAAATAAAATAAATTAATTAAACCTACGAAAATGAGTAAAGACTCTTTGAAACGCACCAAATGTCACTTCATTCAAATTTAAAGATAAACTGAATTTAAACGATCAATTTTGGTGGTTTAAACTAAGTTTAAGAGATAAACTGAGTTTAAACCACATCTTAAGTTTAAACTTGAACTGTGAAACCGGCCCTAAGTCTCATAAAGAAATGAGCCCACCCAGGATTTATTTGCCATCTTCAATCCAGCTGGGGAAGTACAGAAAGCGATGCTGCTCTATCTTCAGCTGATAGGACAACAATGGTACGGAGTCTGATGAGAGCGTATGTCAGATTATGTTAGAGTTCCTGCATAAGGGATTGAGTTCCTGTACTTGTTCTGTAACTTATAAATGTAAGAAGCTTTCGTCTAGAAACCATGTATGTCAAATCTGTGCGGATATCAGGATTATTTTTTCGTAAAAATAACGAATTCAGATTTGTTGTCAATAATTAAATGTTATCATCTAAAAAATTGTTTGTCCACAATATTCAAAGCAAAGTTAATGATTAAGGAAAATGCCCAATTGTTGTTATCGTACCAGTTTACACAGAAAATATAATTTTCTCTCTGTTTTAAGGTGAGCCACATCTAAATTATAGGAAGTCCAAAAGCCAGTCCTTCTGCTCATTAAAAATTCGTTTATTGATCTCAATGACTTACTTTTGGTGTTGAAAAATTAATGTCTTTCACACAAAACACAATCCATCAAAACGACTCTGACATTTGAGAAAAAAAACCTTTTTTTTCGCTTTTCCACTAGAAAAACATTGGTGAATTTTTCAATTCCCTTCCAAGGGCAAATTCCTTGAGCGAAAAAATTTTCCAGTGAAAAGAAAAATGTCACAACAACTTTCATCTCTCAAATTCCACAATTCTCTGTGCTACAGAATCTGACTCTTAAGGTAAGTTTTTCCAAATTTTCAAGAAGTCGGCGAATATATTAGCAACTCCGAAGTTCAATAGTCTAAAAAGACTATTTATTTGCACAGTTCAAAATGAAATTTTTTCATAAATTTTGTGTCAAAATAAAACCTTTTATCATTTGCCCTAAATAAATAAAACCCTTGCAGCTGAGCTGAGCAAATTTGTGGGTCAAACAACAATAAGAAATGAAAATTTTGAAGAGTTGCTACTTAAGAAGGCAACTGTTCGGCTAATTGTTCAAAATTTAGTCAGCGGCAAGAAGAACAAATACAAATGCATGTATGTGTGTGTGTTATCTGAAAGGGTTTTAAATGTTTACTTCTTATTTGGCGGGAAAATCAAAGAAAAACGCTTTTATAGTTTATGACCAGATAAGCATTAAAGGTTTACAGATATACCGAGCCTAAGCTTGGGTCCCTTATTGAAACACACACACAAAATTATATATAAAAAATTAGATAAATTAAAAATTCCGAATTCTCTAAGGAATTTTAAGTGTCACTTAAATTTATAAAATTATTCAGATTAGCCGCTTTTTACATTAAAAGTTTCAAGTAAAAATTTTAAGGGTTAGTTTCTCATAAAAATTCCCAAGTAACTTTAATTTTACTAGTCCATGGGACCGAGCCATTAAAATCCAAGACAAATTAATGCAAATAGTGTTGCCCATAATTGATAAATTCCCATGTTTATGGCAATTTTTTTCTTCTACCTGCCCCTGGTATATTCAATTTGTGCATGGCTTTGTAAAAGGATCATCCAGGCAACACCACATTAACTATATAGTGGTGTCGATTTTTCATGTATCCTAAGCAATGCTGCCTCTGCACCTTGATTAGTCGCCCGAGGTAAAAACATTAAGAAGTAGGCAACTGACGATGCCCAAAAAATCATCGTGTTAACGATTTCTGTTGAAAAGCTATACCTCTACCGTTTCGAGAAGATCTCCATCAGTGGGAATATAAACGAAAATGATGTCTGCAGCAGCCAAAACACTTATTCAAATTAGAAGGCACAAATTCAATCCTATGCAATTCTAGTTTCGCTAAAAGGGCACAGCCAACAGCTCTAATTTTCAGCGATTGCCCCAACTCACCTTAAGTGCACACCTCAGGGCTATAATCTTTCGCGCGATCTTAACACCTCAACCTAAGTTTAGTTTGGATTCCGTTTCGTGATAATTTCAAAATTGGTCAATATTTTATAAAAATGCAAACACCTGCTGCTCACTTTATGCTGGTAGCCATTAGATGCGCACTTTGACTATCCTCAATTCTATGGCCTTTAGCCATTGAATTATTTCAGCTGTTGTTGGAGTGTAGTCAATTAACACGAAAATATGAAAAAATTCAAAGTGCAAATTAGGGCGAATTGCGAAATCAGAGGCGCCGCTTGAGTATCCATTGATTTTATCTTTTTTTACATATCCGAATTTCCATTTTTTGTTTTTTTTTTAGGAAAACTTACAAACGCTATTTGAGCACTCAACGGTTCGTCAATAACGGGATTGAACGTGTCAACCGGAAAATTTCTTTGAACTTATCAATATTTTTGTTAAAAATTTACCAAAATAGAAGCAAACAGTAGTTTTCTGCACAAAAAAAAAAAAAACCAATAAGCCCTGCCGATCTATTGTTTGAGATACAAAAAGATTCGAAGGACAGTTCAAGAATGGTGCGGGCGTTTTGAATCACATTTACAGTGTGACAATGCAGCAGGATATGGATCCAGTCAACCGTAAAAAAATACATGTACGTATTATAAAAGAGACTAGAATCCTTTGATTGTGATCTAAGATCTGGTGTAAGGCAGATCGAAAAAAGAACTCTGAGCGCACGATAACATGAGCGTCTTTCTATTGTCCTTTGTCATGCCCTGTTAATCCTAAGCAAACAGTTGGACTTTTAGTCGGCAAAAATTTATTAAAGCGTGAAAAGATGACGTGACCAGAAAAGAAGACAACTCAGTTCATTACGATTTCCACCAGTGACCCTCCTGCAAATCTTTTTGCAAAGTGCTCGCTTTCTTATTGATTCGCTTATATCACTACTGCAACAAGCGAGTCCTTTTTAGACGGTGGACGTCCATTAGTTTGCTGAGTGAATACTTCCTTCGGGAGCACGGTATACAGACGAGAAGGGTTCTGACGTAAAAATTGCAATTTTTTTATGAAAAACAACAACAATACAGCTTCAATCTGCACTGTTATTTACTAAGAAACATACCTTGTTTTCTGATCACTGTATCTACGATGGGGGAGGGGGATTTTACCATTTCCCACGTAGACTTTTCATATCTTCATAATAGCGAGAGATCTCTAGTCTGTTGACATGACCGTGCGTAATTGGGCTTCTTTTGTTCTACTTCTCACCAGTTTTCTTTCATCCTTGGGATTCGGGGGCGTTTTTATTGACTAAAATAGTCCTTAAATAATCTATCATACATAGTAGTGTCCTTTTTATTTAATTAAGCGGGAGTTTGCAGGTAGGATCTGCGACTCTAAATGGCGTAGCCAATATGCTCAGTCTGATCTGAAGCTGTTCTAAAGCCGAAACAAGAAAGTCCGTATAGTAATTCTACGCTATAGTACCTATCTAACTGCCTTAAGAAAGGATTCGCTAACTGATGTATGTAAATAGAAAATTCATTGGTACTTCTGCAAATTTAAGCAATCTTCTTTTGCCGGAAATTTAGCCTACAATTCAGTAGGAGCTGCTTCTGAAGTTCCATATTTGGGCCATATTTACGCAAAGACGAATTAACTTTGTTGAACTGAATAAGAAACTTAGTAGCGATCTCTATAGATGTTGGTATCACATCAAATGGTGGTTCGAAATATAATCTGGCTGTGGATAAGTCAAAAATTTTGATTATTGGCGTAAGATTTAGGGTACTTATGAATATATGACCATATCCCCCTAGTTAGAAAAACATAGATCCTCTGCAGCATAATAGGACTCGCCTTCTTCTTCGCTTGTAGGTGCAGTAATGAAAGGTTGACCAAGGATTCATGAGCTGTAATTCAACAAAAGTTCATAGCACCTATAACACACAGACAGGCCAGGCCAATCGTTACACATTTCGCAAATGGATCTTGGTTTCCTTTTGTTTGATTTTTGACCCGTATATGAAAGCCTTATATGCGACTATGGGATATAAAATCATTATATGAAACGAGTACATTATTTTTGGTTTCAGTTTCAATGCCTTAAATGTGTAGCGACCCAACTACAATATCATTCTATACGATAACGATATTGTGAGTAGCAATTTATATCGCTTTGTTGAAGATAACTTATAATCATTCTTGCCCCGAATATGTATTCTTGGGTATGACATTCTATACTAGAATTAACTGACTTCAACCCTAGCGGGAGAGTTACCAACTTAGAAGGAAGATTATGTGAAGGGTGAGTCCTCCTGGGATGGAGTTCAACACTAGGTTCAATTAGAAATTGGAGCAGATAGCCAAGAAGTTCAAATATTCAGATTTAATAATTTAATTGATTCAAATAGTTCTACAATAAATAATTTTCTCCACTGGTATCTATTACACTGCCAAATGTTAATATTCGTAGTTAGGAATGTAAAAAAATTATGGACTACAGAGCTTGTTTTCTTAAAGCCGGAACACAATGCCATAAACATGAAATATATCGTCGACAAAATGGCTGGATTCGTCATGTTAGCTTTTGTTCAAGTTTGACATTTTCTAAAGCCATCTGATTGCCGTGCTGATTCTACCGCCACAAATTACAAGCAGTCAAATTCGTATCTAGGATTTCCTTTAATACTGCAACTCCAAGAAACTTACAGTTAACTTATACTAATTTTAGATTTAATTTGGAAAGCATTTGGCTTCCACAAAGTCATTTCACCTGACTTTATTGTAAGACTTTAGTTTGACTTCTGTCCAGATTTCTTCCACTTTCATTTATTTCTTTATTAAACCGTTCTTCTCCATTAGGCGAACCTATCGAACACATGCTTCTAGAATGTTAATCTTGCTTTGTATATCGTTGAATGAATCGGCTAATAGAGCGATATCATCTGCATAATGAAAGCCTTCCAATCAGCCCTTTAGTGTCGATCTGATTTCAAGTGGTGCTGCGTTAATTATTTTCATTACTTTTCTTTTACATAAGTGACGATGAATAGTGAGAGGTGGAATGGTTGCATTTTCCCAACTTAAGTGTGTTTGAGTTACTCAGTTGGCCATTGTGAAAATTGTAGATTTGGCATAATTATACAGGGTGTTTCCTTCGGGCCCCGTCCCATTTCTCCCCCTACCTAGGTTATACTGTCATTGAATTGCTTAGACACGTACACTGTATTCGCACGATACCCCGCTTCCTTATTAGTTATTTATTCAATGATCTGCCCACATGATAGCTCTAGATCGCGTTTACTTAGAGAGCTGAAATTTTGTATACGGCCTTTATATAAAAATTTGAAACCCATGTTCGAAAATGGGATAAATCATAAATCGGGTAACTCCCTCATAGGGTTGCCATACCTAAAACTCGTTTTAACAATAATTTTTGACGTCGCCTACATTTCTAGCGTTCGACATTGTAGAACATACAACAATTCAACAATTGCATTTATGTACAAATAAAATGGAAACATATTGTAACATGCAATAGAAAAGGACAAGCGACACTTATTGGAAATAGATAACTCGCGTAAAATGACTAACTAAGTACGGACATGAACAACTTAATGTTCGAAAAAGACATGCGACATCTATTGGTTCGGACAGCAAGCAACTTTAACTTCAGAGCATAGACATTTCTGGAATGGAATCTTCGCGGGAAGGTTCTATGACAATTTGAAGACTATAAATACAGCAATTGTCACCACCATGAGCGATTTTTATCGTAGACAGTGCGGTGAATACAAGTGAAAATGAATAAATGGAAGAAAGTGTTGGATTACGATAAGTTGAAGTACATTACTGGCGATAATTAAATTAGAGTTGATTGATAATTGTTTGGACATTTTATAAAAGGAAAAGTAGAGTGAAATAAATGGACTAGTGAATTACATATATTTCAACTATTGTGTTGTGAATAACAAACAAAAGCCATGTACGTAAAAATATTAAAAAAAAGGCATGAAAATGGAAATTTATTAAAAAAATCCGGCTAAGTGCGTGTTAGACTCGCAAACGAAGAGTTCCGTACCATCGCACAAGATTTAACACTATGTCCCCCAAAAAACAGGTTTCTTGTATGGGAACCCCTTTAATATTTAATATAATTTTATTTCTACTATTTATCACCCATGGAAATACACACTCTGTGAAAATTTCATATGTCTACCTATTACGGTTCATGAGATACAGCGCACTGACAGACAGACGGGCAGCGGAGGCTCAGTACTAGGGTCTCGTTGACACCCTTTGAGTACGTAACCCTAAATAATTAATTTTTTCAATACAAAAGCACAGGTAATTTGATCGGTCAGGGGTTAAAACTCTTCTGTTTAAAATATAATATATTTCCCATATTTTATCGTAATTCACCTCTACTTATAAACCCATAACTGCGCACATTGTTTACGGCAATAGTATCAATTAAACAAGCTCGCAAATTTACAATCATTGTGCTAGAAAACAACTTGTATAATAATAATAAAATTACATTATTGTTTTTTTGAGTGTACGGTTTTCTGCATACACTGTTAGGTTTTGTGAATTCTATATTTTTCTATGATTTTAATTAAATTGTCATCGTTTACCATTATTACAGAATTCTGCTATTACTTCAAAGCTTCTGATATTTCTAATTTGATTTTAAGTATTTTAAAACTATTTTTCTTAAACTAATTACGTTTAGTAGGTAGTAATTATTGATAAGTCAAGAGATTGAGTAATTTAAATAAATAAATAAAATAAAGTATCACATAAAAAATCATCACCAAAATCCCATATAAAAATCCACGCGTGCGCAAGGTGTTTGAAAAATTCATGAGATTTGTTACCTTCAACACAATGGACAATCACCCACAACGAAATTATTCGAAAAATTAGTTTTTTAGATAACTTGACGACAAGTTATTCAATCTAAAACACTTTATTTCACTTCAAATCGCAATACACCGTATTACATAACCCCACTTATTTCAATCAATTCCCATTCGATATTCCGTAAAAGTGTATAATTCTGCTACACTGTGAATATTTAGCAAAATCTAAAATTCAAATCTTTAGAAGATCTTCTTAAGGAACATGTGTTATCTTTTAAATCTTGTGGATTTATAGTGAAAATTGCAAATTGATTTCAACACGTGCTTGCATTGGATACTCTAAAAAATCAGCTTTCATTGTATTGACTGCCTACTGGAAATTAGATTTAGTAGGTGTCCCTACTGTGTGAGTTGAGCTGTCGATTCGGTGCTATAATAGAGTTCAGCACTATCTTGAATATATCTTTTCAGTTTTCAGTAACATCAATTTAGGACGGTTAACCATTAAATCATTTCCCACTGTGTTAGGAGGAATACGTTTAAATGAGGGACTATCAATGGCCTTAGAATTTTCTGGCTCGTTCTAGACATTCGACACACCCGCGATATGACATCATGTATTTATTGCTCGTTAGAAGAACTTGAAAGTGGCCGAACTGAATTTAATTTTCTACGTTTGGCTTGCGTGACCTGTTTAAGGTCGTG
Organism: Dioctria linearis; assembly: GCA_963930735.1. NCBI lineage: Eukaryota > Metazoa > Arthropoda > Insecta > Diptera > Asilidae > Dioctria > Dioctria linearis. The sequence continues at coordinate 187,531,670 of OZ005743.1, forward strand.
TGGTTATCTCATGTTACATGCATATATAACAGGCGCGTGATCTTTTTCTAATCTTCAATTTCCTTCATGAAATTTCATGGTATTTATATGACCATTTCGTGGAATGATTAATTTAATGGATGTTGACAACATTCTATCTGGATATTACTACCTGTGGGAATTTAGATTTGTTTGCAAGTCTTTTGTGTTTTTTTTTTTGTAGAATGAAATAAAATCACTATCAGATTTTACCTTAGAACATATAACTAAAAGAAGTGTAATATCGTGTAAAAATCCTATCGATGTGAGACAATCTGAGTTCTTGAGAGAAGGGCTGGAAAGACAAGAAGAATTTAACTTAGCTTAGCTTGCTAATGTCACTAATGTTTCAGTGGCAGTTCTCAATTTTGTTTTATTTTAAATATATACGCCAAACCCTCTTCAAAAATATTTCCGATTTACTACTTCCATGAGCGTAATGAATTCATAAATCCAATTCTTCCACATAGTGGGATATGCCACAATTTTTCGGGCTTATTGTGGTTCCTTTAGCTATATGTTCTAAGGAGTATACATAGAAATTTCGTAAGCATTTTTTCAATAGAAACTGGGTATACTCGGATTAAAGATATACCGTGAATGGATATTTTGGTAAAGTAATTACTTTTTCGGACTTTTGATTTGAAACTTCCAACAAATACTTGGAGATCCCTTTCGTTGGTGGTTCAATTCTGTTTTTGCCATTTATTTTGGAACAGAATAAGTATAGTGGTTTGAATTTTGAGATTCTGAAATTAGGCAACATTTTAGATATGTGTGTCAAATATCACTCAATTGGTCGCACTCGAACCAAAATTTTGATGGATTTTGGCTCCGTTTGCAACCACATTAAGAATAATAATAATATATTTAGCTATGGCATATGTACACAAGATTACAATCTTTTAATAGTACAGTAGTAATAAGGTAAGAATACAAAATTAAGTTAAGCACAAAAGAACAAAAAAAAAAATAATAATAATATAAAAAAAATAATAATAAAAACCAAAAAAAGTCATGAATTAGTTAAACATGAATCAAATCAAAGCCAGAAAAATAACTATAAATAAATAAATATACATAAAAAACTAAGAAATAAAAGAAAAACACTAAAGAGGTAAACTAAAAAAAGATGTTGAGAAAAGTGGATGACGTTAGGCAGGTGTTCAAAATATGAAGAATATACCTATCAATTACAGGTAACAGGATTTTTATTAAGCGTGGTGGGAGGGAGTCTGGCCCAATCGCATCAGACTTCACCGAAAGAACAGCAAAAATCGGTCTACTAGGCGAAAATAAAAACAATTATCTGTGAAGGAATGCAGAGGCAAACCTTGAATATCGTGGGAGGTATCAACGTTGTATGTAGAAGGTATTTCAGCGGACACAAAATATCCATTTAGGTTACCAGGACGTAGTGAGCAGGAGGATCTTTCCGGGCCACACACACCAGCTTGTCGGAGATTACGCCAAAGACTTTTGGGTTTCAGGTCAGTGCTAAACTTACTACTGTAGTATTGGCGTTTAGCATTTCTTATAGCTAACGTGACTTTGTTGCGAACAATTTTATATTGAGTACGCACCTCATTGATTTTCAAACGCCGATATCGATGGTACAAAAATTCCCTCTCAGTGATCAATAAACGAATACAAGGCCACCACCAAGGGCAATAAGTGACTGGATTTAAGAGGAACATGTGTTTCTAAAAGATATCTAACTAAGAAGAAAAAATATCAACCTGATCATTCACTGAGGTACAATCAAATATTGTGTTCCATGACAATTGTCTGCATTCTTCAAACAAAGATTTAACGTTAATGCTATTGTAGTCTCGGTAGGAGTAGTTTGTTGGGGGTTATTGTGCATTAAAAAATTGTAACGAGCTAAAAGGGCTGATCTGATCCACGAACAGCACCTTACTTCTATCAGTTACTAGGAATATTTCAAGTAGTGAAGGGTTTGTTGCATTAAAATTCTTTTGATTTGTAAAATTGTTGTGTTCTTATTCAGTCCATATATGTACATGATACCAGTCCCCCGACGTTGTTCTGATCCTTAAATCCCCGACGTGAACATTCTCTAAAATGAAAGCAATAAAACCACGAAGAACCACATCAAAATTAACTATAAAACAATACTTATTTAATGCCCTATTCCTCCATTGCTCCTTTCCCCCCTAAGATGTTTATAATTTGAAAATAAACAGAAACTTCATCAATAGTTAACAAATAAAAAAAAAACATGAACTTAACTTTTTCAGTCATCCAGTCTTATAGACTAGTCTAAGTTAATTCTGCATATCCTAATACTGAAGTTCATTCTGCTGCACCTTAATACAGAAGTTTGGCTCTGCCTCCCAGTTCAGTAGCAGAAGTCTGGTTTTGCTATACCTGCTGCACATACAGTAGCAAAACTTGAATTTTGCTACACCTGCAGCACATATAATAACAAAGGTCTAATTTTGCTATACCTTCACTCTTAATTTAGCAGCAGTATAATTCTGCCCGCAGCAACTCCAGCGCATACTGTAGCAGAAGTGTACTGTAGTTCTACTACAACTGCAGCACAAGTTATATTTTGAAGTTTAGGTCTGTTAATATAATTTGACTGACTTAGTTTAATTCTGCATTCTCACTTCGTTGACAAAATTTATAAACATTCTTCTTCTCTAGTTACAGATGAATTAACGTACATTCACTGCAGAAGTCTTGAACGCACCTACAATTAGGTTCACAGCCTTTTACATTGAATTAAATTGCTCCTTGAGTTTTTTTTCAGAAACCGTAGTGGTTACAAATGATTTAAAAGAAAATCATATGTAAAAAATTATTTTCTGATTTTCTTTCTAAAAATCAAAACTAAAAATGAAAAACTGATGTTTATTTAAAAAATCAAAAATAAAAATCGGCAAATGATTTTTATTTTAAAAATTAAAAATAATTTCACAAAATTGTTTTTCGGATGAAAAATACTTAAAAAAATTTAAATATGGGTCGAAATATGTCGAAGATTGTACGACAGATGGGAGTGAATGGAAACTACATACGTTTTCATTTAAGGTATATAATTGGAATTGGTTTAGATTTTTTGTTGATTTTTATAATTGATTTTTAAAATAAAAATCACCTTTTGATTTTTAAAATAAAAATCATTTCCCGATTTTTATTTTTTATTTTTAATTATTATTTCTGATTTTTAAAATATAAATCCAAAAAGAAAGTTACTTTTTATAATTTCGAATAAAAACCATAATTTTATGAAGTATAGAAAATTTGTGAAGACTCGGTAATAAGAATCATAATGCTCCAATCAATCCTCCTATAAATTTTTCTAAATGATTTTTTGGTTAAAAAAAGAAAATAATTGTTATTTTCAGTCGCTGGTTTTTTTTATAGTATAATTGAATAAGTTAAATTTTGAATGGTTTATTTTGAATTAAACTTGAACTTGCACTACGATTTTAGGCTTAAGTATTTTAAATTGTATATTGAAATATTAGACTGAATAAATAATTTACATTTCAAGTCAAGCTCGTCACCCCATACGTATGAGCATAGAACTCACAGTAGGTACATACTATATAACATAATACAAAGATTTATAACCCATTATTATAATTAATAAATTGATTGCTAACGAGGTGAAAGTTCTTAAAAGAATAATAAGAAATACTATTGTAGCTCAAATTCAACGACAAATTTATTTATTTATTATATCTACACACTAAATAGCTGGCTTTTTACTTATTGTGTAGGTACAAACATAATCTTCTGCACTATGTGCCAGAGGTTCCCAAAGTGCGGCCCGTGAGCAAAATGCCTGTGAATTCGGCCCGCGATATCGATACGATATATTATATTTTTATTAAAAAATAAATAAGTAAATAGTAAAACAAATAATAAGTATTACAAATAAGATACAATAAAATATTTTAATATTTTTAAAAAATTCTTACATTGCTTTAACAATAAGCGTTTATATTAATAAAATATTGTTTAGTTTATATTTAAAAAAATATTGTAGTATGTCTAGTCTAGTTATTACACATTTGTACAGAAATATAATATAGTAGTCTCAAATAGATACAGAACTGTTAATCATTTCTGACTCTAACAATACCAATAAATTGCATCATTATCACTGTATTATTCATCAGTAAAATCTTATAGCTCAGGAGTTGAAAATGAATAATGTCATGAATGATGTTATTAAGACAGTTAATTTTATCAAAAAGCATGCTCTCAATTGGCGCCAGTTTAAAAGTCTTTTAGAAGAGTCAGAAGAGAGAGGTCAGATGGCTTTCGAGAGGACAAATATTAAAAATGGTTTTTCAGTTTAAGAAACGAAATTACAGAATTTTTAACTGAAAAAATCGTGATGTTGTTTCATTACAAGATATTAACTTGTTATGCGACTTGATATTTCTAGTAGACGTAATTTCTGTTATGAACGAATTAAATTTAAAACTGCAAGGTAATGGCAAGCTTATTTATGATCTTCTTGGATATGTAAATTCCACGGAAAGAAAATTTCATCTATTACAAGAACAGCTTCAAATTAGTAGCTTTTGTCATTTTGAAACATGTGGAATATTAGTAAAGGAAAATACCAATGCATCAGTTATTCTTCAATCGGAAAAGTATTACAAAATCATACAGAGTTTGTTAGAAGATTTTGACAAACGTTTCGATGATTTTCAGAGTCACGCGGATAACTACATTTTACTTTCAGATCCATTTTCTTGCAATCCGCGTGACGTTTCTGAAGACATGCAATTTGAATTGATAGAATTACAGGAAAATATTGATGCTAAGAATTCTTATCGGAACAATTCCTTAATTGATTTTTATCAAGGATGATCATGCGTGAATTATCCGAAAATATGAAAACATGCTCAACAAATGTTTTCATTATTTGGCAGCAAATATATTTGCGAAAAACCTTTTTCAATTATGAGGATAAATAAGTCGAAATTAAGATCAGAATTTAGTGATAATCATTTAATAACAGTATTAAGAATACATTGGACGGACATACAAGCAAAGTTTAATGACATCATTAAAATAAAACAACTACACAAGTCGCACAATACAAATGAATAAATTTATTACAAGTTTTTATATTCACATTATTTTTGTTAGTGTTAAATAATAGAACTAGTTTGTAATCATTGTTGCAATGATTAAAAATTTATATTTACAATTATAAGTTTAGTTCCAGTTACAATTGTTTTTGTTAATAAATAATAGATTATTAGTTTGCAATACTTGTTGCTACAGTTATAGCTCTGTATTTATAATAAGAGTGATTTCACTTTCGTGTTAATAAATTGTATGATTTTATAATAATTGTTGTTACAGTTAAATATTTATATTAATATATAATAAGATGGATTTCAGATTTTTTTGTTTTAATTAATATATTAAAGATTTATATTTATATTAAATTTAGTATACTAATACAAAAAAAATAAGATATAGTTAAATGTATTAAACGTGGTTTTTTTTTTGGCCCGCCAAAAAATTCGGTAATATTAAATTGGCCCGCCTATAAGAAAAACTTTGGGAACCCCTGGAGAGTAAGAAAAGAGAAAGGAAAAAAAATAAGACAGAAAATAAAAACGCAGAAACTTTATCTAGATAATAATAATCATAAAAGGAAAATAAACTAAATGTTTGCTAATAAAAAACAAAAAAAGCTATTAACAAAATACTTATATATAAGAAAAATAGTCAATCATCGCTACTGCAGTTCCTGATCTTCAAAGGTGGAGTTCTTCACATCATGGCAGCATAAATATAAAATTAACACTCAGTTTCATGATAATTTAAACATGGAACATTTAAGGCCACAGTTCTACTTGACCAAGAAAACAATAATTTTTCAAATAGATAGCTAAACACCTTTTTGACAATAAAATTATGCGAAAAGAAAACTAATTACCCAGCAATCAAGATAAGGTGATTAAGGTGCTTCTAAGAACGGATTTTACATAACGAGAAACATGGTCATATCATCTCCAACCGTACACATAGCGAATAGCCGAATTAAAAGCGACAGTGAGTTTTCTCTGCGACAAGGAATTCAACTGGCGAAATAATTTGCATCCGTAGGCTATCAAAGGAAAAATCAGTGGTTTCAATAACATGTGCTTTGTATTTACAGGAGTAACGAAAGAAGCAATGGAAAGATTACGAAGCGTTTCGTAGACCTTACACACTGTTGACATGGTCAAATAACGTAAGTGTAGCGTTAAAAATGATCTTTTTCTTTACTGACCTGCTGTAGGAGCATTGGCGTAACACAGATTTCCCCTACCCGGTGCGAACGATAAATTTGCCCCCCCCCCCTATTTTCGCAAATAAGCAAAAAAATCTGTGATATTCTATCGCTATTTCAAATGGATTCTAAATAAAACGTCTTTCTGGAATTAAAATTTTATTCTGCATATTTTTTGCAACGCAAACTCAATGCTAATTAGAACTTCTTCTTCGATTGCCAAAATAGTCAAATTTTTTAATCTCAACATGCAAATTGTAGATCTTAAAGAATTTTTAATCAGGGAAGCTTCTCTCACATCTGTGAGGAATATTCTCAGCATTATAACATATATTATGTTACCCTCTTTCAAGTATGGACTCAAAAATAAACTTTAATAAAACAAAAGTGGATGGAATCAATAATTTCTCTCTAACAGCGTATTGTAGCTACGAAAACCTGTAGCCAAACGCACTCAATCTTACACTCTTCTCTATCTATCTATATATTCGACGAATCATATATAAAACAAATAAACTTGACTTTACAATAATTAAGAAATTTAGATAAACAAGAAATTTTATCAAACTATAAAACAAAACAATATCAACGCTTCAACGTTCTTCTAAATAACGAAAAAGTTGAAGAAGTTAAATGTCACCTGCTCACCGTCACGTCTAAATGAAAACCGGACACACTAATTGGATTTGTTGCGTGGCAACAGCGGATCGCTGCCGACCATATCGAAATTCAAAAATTGAAATCTATTTTCTTAAATATTCTTTTGACAAGCTTTTATTTAACTTCCCATCACAGATCAAATGTTACAAGGCTATTTTGAACCACTTCCACTTGTTCAATTGCCTTGAAATGCTGCATAAGTACCTATGTAGTCCCGATGAGAATAAATGAGCTGATGCTACAGACAGGATAAGCCAGCTCGGCCGCTCCCTGCCGCCCCCACATCTGTGCCGCCCGGACCCATGGATCCCTCTGCCCCCCTCGCTCTACGCCACTGACTAGGAGTACCATCTAGCATATTTTGAAGGGAACAATAAGTTCCCCACTTCTGTTAAGCTCAATTGGTATATAAATGCACAACTTTCATCCATCTTACCATCGAACCATAGCTTCGGTGCAAATGAACCCTTAACTGCCATATCTCATCTCTTTAATGAACATTTCGACAGTATTAATTTGAATTCTTTAAAACTGCAATTGAAAAATCAGCTCAAATTGGATAATAGTTAAGTTTACCTGTTTCTTTGTTTTTGCTTTCTTCATTTATTTTAATTTGTTTGCACTTTTTTTTTCATGGAATAATTTCTTTTGTATTAATCAACTTGATGAATTTAGAATTTCGAATAAATCAATACGGACTTCAAATGTAAAGCTGGCAATCATCAGGGTACAAGTGAAATTTTCAATTTAAAATGACTGAAGAAATAACATTTAAGAACACTGAAAATAGAAAAGTCCAGAGAATTGACCCCTGCGGTACGCTACTATATATACAAAAAAAGTGATACAGAGAAATACTTATCCCAGCAGACATTTTGGTAGCGATCTTCCCAAAACATATGCTCAAATATGCATGCAAGCACCACTAGAGAAATAAGTGATTAACTTTATCGAGAGCTTTGGAGAAATCTAAAAGAGATAGAATAGTTATCATATCAGAATCCATAGACAAGCGAATGTCATGCTTAGGTCTAAATTTAGATTGAAAAATGCAGGGAAGTAAAAGACTCGAATTTTGAGTCAACTCAAGACTTGAGTCCGCTCAATCAATGAGTCTGCTCAAACAGTGAGCCCACTTAAGACTTGAATCCGCTCAACCACCAGTGAATCCACTTAAATTTCGAGTCATGAACAACCACTCAAATATTGAGCGGATTCACGTCTTGAGCTGAGCGATGAGTTGATATTAAAAAATTAGTCCGCTCATTTACAACCCTGGAAAATTGGACAGTAGGTTATTTGAGTCAACATACTAAAATATTTTCTGATGTTGAAGCCGTTCAAATACTTTGGATAACAGAGATAAAATGGATCGCTTCTCCTGAGCATTCCGGTTAGGATTCTTGGGGATGGGGATGATATTAGAAAATATCCAAGATACAGGGTATGCATTTAGGTATTAAAAATCTATGTCATATACGTCAATTTAGGTAGGCTATTAGAAAATAACAGTTTTATAAATTTGGGATGTTATTATAATTATAAAAATAGCTTTTTATAATGCAACTACATCATATATAGATAAAGATGAACAAGTTGGGTATTAAAAGAAAACAACTCAGAACTAAAACTGAAATTAAGTTTCTGAGTTCATAGAAGACAAAGGCACAAGAGAGTACCTCAAATGAAATGAGAAAATTAATTTCCAAAATTACTGTCTGTGCTGTACTGCCACATTGAAATTTATGACTAAAATATTGCTAATTTGTATGGTAAATAGCCGTAGTTGCCCAATGTCGTACTACATGGTACACGGTTACAGCTTCGTTGGTTTTAAGACGTCTGGTACAAGAATTCCATCTCATCAATAAAAGATTAGAAGCCAAGGGCAACTCTATTGTTAAGGATATATTTAGTTTTAATTGGCACATTTTTAATGAATAAATAGCTACTCAAAAAGGAGAATACGTCGACTTGATTATCGACTGACGAGGAATTATAAAATGAGGTAAGAAACAAGTCGAAGTTATTTCTACTTATCAGAAAGGACTGTCAATTAAGACTACTGTCAAACAATCAAAATGTTTTCAAATTTAAAAATTTTAGGTGAAAAATAGTTTAATTGTCATCTGAATATCAGAAGTCTGCTGGGATGTGTGAATACAGTGGATCAAGTAAAACATGGAAAAAGCGATGCTAGACGTACGATAATTCTCGTACATGTACGAGAATTTCTACTCAAGTACGATGTACGAGGCAAAATAATAAATATATTCTCGTACGCGAAAGTACGAGAATTTCGACCACAAATATTTTTCAACCAGAATTTCCACGTGTGGCAATACTACAAACAAAGAGCAGTAAAAGATAGTTTAAAAAACATAAGCAGAAAAAAACCATAAGCCCCGGAATATACAAGCCATGAAGCAAGGCTTGAAGAGAGCATAGCGGCCAACATTACATACCTTTTCTTTTATATTATTGCATTTTAAAGTACACAGCTTGGATTTCGTTCAAACAGCATGATTTCCATAAATTTGTTGTACATGCTATTATTTTTTAACACCATTATAAAGAAAACATATTGGGCTGCAAAATGTTATAACTTCATATTTATGTGGGAGCGATAGTACGCTCTAAGGCATGTTTGAAATGAAATCATAGTTCTTCTTTCATGAAAGTATAAAAGTAAAATGTGGTAAACTCTTATTGCATGACTGTAGCCGGCCCACTAAAGGTGCCACCGGTGCACGCCTTTACGAGTTGATGATAAGCTCTCTTAAAGTTAAAGGCATACCAATGGAAACATACTGGGCTTAGGTTGTGACTCTGCAAGCAATAATATCGGAGAATATAACTCCATTATCAGTCGTCTCCGCGCCGATGTGAAGATTTAGCGAGAAAGGTCTTCTCCTATTTTAGACAGTGTCAGCAAGAGAAAGGCTCAATACAACAATTTCAACATTTTGTTCACGTGAAAGAACATCAGATGCTCGGCTTCGCTATTACTCGTTGGCTCTCCTTTCTACTTGCAATAGAACGAATTCTGGAGCAGTGCGAAGCTCTTCACATCTATTTCACAGATATTTGAATGACTGAGCGTACACTTGCGGCTGAACAAAATTTCATTGCCCTCCAATACCCATTCATGAAATTATACTAAACCTTTCTAGCTTGGGTGTTTCCCAAAGTTACTTACATGAATGCATTCTTTCAGTCGATATCGGTTATAGTCACAAAATTACATGACAAAATGGCAATAGCACACCGAGAACTTCTCTCCTCGTATATGGAGACTATGTTGCTAAGACGAACCTTGGGGAAATCAGACCGGATGATACTAGTAGATTTATACGTTTGGAGTCCACATATGGGAGTCGCTATCCTGGAAGGTCTGAAGAATCCCGAAGTGATGGCACGACCTGATCTCATAATTTATTTCAGGGAAAGTGCCGAGAGTATCTGCAACAACTATGCATAGGTATAAAACCACGTTTTCCTTTCGAGGATGAATTACTGGTGGCATTGCCACTCTTAAATCCTGACAAAACTTAATCAGCCAGCTAAGGAATGAGACCCTATCGCTCATTTTTTTTATGTGACCCGTGTCCTAGGGCAAAGTCGTCAGACTCTAAGAAAAGGCAGCAACTTGATGATGAGTGGCGACTTCTTCCTTTGGACCAATTTTTTCCACACATCTCCAAAGAAAAGAAAGTTGACATATTTTAGCACAAGCTTGCCCAAATCCGCACGAAAATCAGAAATATACAGCTCTGCCACAATTTGTGCTATCCGTGCTGACACTCCCTCATTCCAATGCCGATACCTAGAGGATTTTTAACAAAAACAACTTAATTAAAACAAAATTAAGGAACAAGCTGAAACAAATACCGTAAAAGGAGCCCTCCTTTCTTCAGCTCAGTGTATTAAAACACAGTCGAAAGATTTCTGCTTTGTGTTCAAACTTACCACTCAAATTAAAAGTAGCATGACGTCGGCTGTTATGTACCAAAATAAACCTGCTACTGGAGCGCGACCTGATGATGAAAATTTGGACCAAAATAGTGACTCGTACCCAGATAATCCAAGCTTTATCTAGATGTCTGTTATGTCTCTTATTTTAAGATCAAGACCAAAACTATACACAATTTAAATACAAAAATTGTTGTAAGTAACAAATTTATAAACTAAAATTTTTTTAAAGATATCCATTATTTGTACTATAAAAGAAAAAAAAATATTACTAAAATGTCGCCAGTTTTAATTTAGCCGCAATTTCGCGATAAAACTAGCGTACGAGAATTTTTCACGATGTACGAGGTTTTTTCAAAGTTGGTACGATAATCCAGGTGTTGCAGTCCAGCAACCCTGTGGAAAACTATTATAACATTCGAATGTTAAATCTTGCTGACTTACAAGGTGTTACTTGGCCAGAACTATAAACGATGAAGATAGGATTGGTAGGATATCAGAACCCAAGATAGGCATTCAAGGAGATAATGAAAATCACATTAATCAGATTACATCTAAATTGATTGTATGCAAGTTCAATCCTCATTTGTTATGTCACACTTAGTTGAGTGAAAAATTATTTTTTTAATTGCTAAAATTCTCTTATAGACATGGAATTAAAATTACCAAATGACTCAGATAAATTTTTAGTAATAATTTTGTAATGCTTTTATAGAGTCGTGTCAAAGATCAGCAGATACAAATCGCTTAATAATTTCATTACGGTATAGCGTGAAAATTCAATGAAGCTTATGAAGTTAAGTTACACACTCCCTAAATCTTAAAGGCTAGATCCCGAAGAATATACACTTTACATATGTGTATGCGCGGCGGCTATTTATTAAAAGCGGCATAAGCGACCATGGGAAAGCGACAAACAATTTGCATGGATCAAAGGTCATTCGAAGAATGCAAGTTTATCTCACGTCTGGCGAACGAAGGTAGTAAGAAACTATTTTTAGAATCGCGACGATTTGTTGCGGCGATATATGCGACGCGTGGGGATTACTTCTCTAGGGATTACTATGAGCTGCATCTATAGCCACACGCAGTTAGTCAACAAGGTATCGTATAGTCTTGCTAATATATTATGTATTTTGTTTGCTATTTCCCATAATTGGATTGCCACTCTTATAAATGACTTTTGAATTGAATACCTCTACTGAGTTGCACTTGCACTGAGTTCACTATGCATGAAACTGTTGCCCGGTTTTAAAGGAAAAATTGAAATTAAACAAGATTTCAAGTAGTAAGAGAGTAAGTGCTTGGAAGTTTTTCAGATCCGTACCTGTTTTTTGGATTTAATTGCCTTTGACACTCATTTGGGTTTCTTAAGTTTTCAATTCGAAATGACATCGAACTCTCACTTATTGAACCTCGAAAAAGGATGATCTATATTTTTGATTTAGATTTTTTCTTTGGCTGTAATCACAAAGTATACCTAACTGAAAACATTACTGGTTCAATGCAGATTATCAATTATTGATCACCTATACTAGGGCGATTTAAGTCAATCGATGCCGGTTTAATGAAAAAAGGATGGAAAACATATCTTCTGAGTCTATAAGAAATGGATGTTTCGTCAAAGTTGCGAACCTTAATGATTTAAGATATCTATTGTAAACACACCTTGGTACCGATTAGATGTCTAATGAATACCTAACATTTCATAAAAATTGTGTTATAACAGCTAAAAGGTATCAACCTAGATTGCACTACATCGCAAAAAATCCTTAATTATCTCTGGATAAAGTTGGCCGTTTACATCAATGCGTATGATAATCATAACGCATTTGACCATTTCCTGAACATTTGTCGAAAATGGATATGGGACCTCTACAATTTAACTCTCGGATTTTGATTCGGATTAAGATGTCACCGTCAATGAAACCCAGAGGCGGATCTAGGCATTATGGTGACTAGTTTAAAGGTGGCTGAAGCTTAGATTGCGGCAATTTGTGACTATAGCAAAAAGCAATTAGTAAATAAAAATATTAATGCAAAATGATATGAAATAAAATAACACAATATTATTAAAGAAAAACTATTCCTACCACAATAACAACGATGGCAATTATAGTAAAAACTTCTCTGAGACAGAGTGGAGGGCGGTTACAAAATTACGTTTTCTCACTTTTTTCTACAAGTACGCACTTTCATATAAGTTCTTCTCACTTCTTTTTTTTCACAGAACCAAATATATTGGTGGCAGTCATTTATTTCAAAAGTCCATAATAAATTTGAATTTGAATTCTCATGGGTGTCAAACATATCGGTATTGAGGTTAGGTTAGGTTAGGTAAGAGAGGTGCCGCCAAACGACTAGCCTGCATCACTTAGACCTCTCAAGGCCCAGATCCATCCTGTTTTCCTTAGGAAACTCAGGATATATCTAAGACTTTTAACCTAGATCCATCCTACTTCTCTCAGGAAACTCAGAACATATCTAACCTGTATACATTGCAGCTCCCCCTAAAGTAGCTACCCAATAGCCTACCTCTTTTATTTAACAAAGCGGGACATTCGAAAAGCACGTGTTGGACGAATTCGATTTCCTCCGAGTCCTTGCAGCTCCTCCAGAAATCGCTCGCCGCTATATCCACACTTTTAGCATGGTCCCCTATGGCTCAATGACCCGTAATGACCCCAGCTAGCTTCCTGGTATTTGTCCTGCTGCCACTAAGCAGTTCCCTTATCCTTTTTCTACCATATGCAGGCCACAATTGCCTCGCAATACGGCAGGTATCGCTAATGGTCCACCGAAGGCTTGCCTTATGATAGGCGCCTCTGAGGATTTCCTTTTACATAAGCTACCGTTTCGTAGCTATCCAATTCCGACCCCTTTTTGACCAACTCATCAAAAATCTCGTTGCCTGAGATATCCTTAAGGCCAGGTACCCAGCATAGGGTAATCTTGTGCCTTATAGTCAATTCCTGAAGACTGGTCTTACATAGCTGCACCAATTTTAGTTTTACCTGCACAGCATCCAGCACCTTGACGGCTGCCTGCCTATCAGTATATATGCAGATGTGCCGTGCGGGCTGCTCTCTGGACATGCCGCCTGATAAACAGCTGCGAGCTCTCCCTGAAAAACACTGCATTTATCAGGCAGTCTATAAGACTCGTGACCACTGGAGATCTCTAGAAGTACACTCCAGCCCCTGTGCCCGCATTCGTTTTGGATCCATCCGTAAAAATAGAAATATCATGTGTTAAAACCACCTCCTTATCCTCCCAGTCACTCCTGGTGGGCATCTGCAATAAAGGTCCATCGGCAATAAGTCAAGCATGACCTCCAGAGCCGCCGTATGCGTGGTGGGCAGACACCCAGTTATTCCCACACAGGCGGCTCTCTGGATTCATGACGTGCCGTCCACCAGACCCTGGAGGATGGATATAAGTACTCAAAAAAGTAAAGATAATAAATTTAATCAAAACAGAAGAAAAATATTAGAAAACTACAAGCAGATGAAAGTGAAACAAGTTTGGATGTGAAGGACGTATATCGCATTGCTACAACCCTTTAGTTCTTATAGACTACCTACCTTTAAACGAAAACTCACAAAAGAATATTGGGCTATGAAAAATTGTATTTAAAATGTTTGCTTTTGTGTCACTGTATCTTGGCAGAAACCATCCTAATAATATTATAGATACCCAGTTGAAAAACGAACTAACTCATTTCCTAGAACATTATCTGCTAAGGAACCAATTTTATCCGATCTGTAGAAATGTGGTTGGCATCATATCCGGCCACAGCTCGCTTCACGCTCATCTAACAAAGACGGGAGTTGTTGACAACCCTGAGTATCTGGCCTGCCTGGAAGGAGAGCTTGAAACAGGCCTTCGCCTGGAGCAGGCTGGATACTCTAAGGTGTGTCTTCTTATCTGTAGGTGAACTGAAAAATTTTCCTAACCAAGACCTGATGCGTTTTATTAAGAGGACTGGAAGGTTTTAGTGATGAGGTTTCTAGCAGGATAGCACAATGGGCCGCTTAGGCCTCCGTGCTTGGGTAGTCTCGTCCCCATGCCTTAAAAATATATGTTGTCACTTCTTTTGTAACGGACAGAAATAATGCTAGTAGAATTAAATGGGTTGGACACCCTCGCCTAATATTAAAAGTTATTTTGATTTTTGCATGTCCGTCTGCGTGTCTGTTGGCCCGTCTATCAACCCGTTTGTCAACCTTTTCATCTGTATGTCTGTACATCGGCTTTTAAGATAAAAATTTAAGTTCAAAAATGAGACTATTCGGTAACTCTTTCGTAGGGTTGCCATACACAAATTTCGGTTTTTTCCTATATGTTTAGGCACTACCTGAGAATGCGTCGACACAGACAGCTGAAATTTGATACATGGAGGTTTCAAAGCAATGGTAAAGAAAATTTCAGAAATGAACTAAATCTGGCAACTTCTTCTTGGTGTTGCCATATAAAAATTTCGTTTTTCACTTTATTTAACTTTTATTTTCATCTAGGGTATTATTGATTACATTAAAAGACACACGAAAAGCCAACAGGCTGTAAATTCTGAAATCTGTCTCCGTGATATGCATTTAGGGGAAAAAGATTTAAGCGTGCAGAGCCTTGATATTCTATATGCAGAGGAAGAAATATTGCATGTGGTTTTTATAAGTTAATTTTCATTAATCTTTCGATTTTATTTGATAATAACATCCTGAGCACATCTGCCTCTACTGATTTAATCTTCCTTCCCAAGGAACACTTTCGGCAATTTGAGGTCATTTTTTAAATTTAAAAAATCTAAATACAATGTGCGGATATACTTTGTAGTGTAAAGTTTAATATAAGCTATGCGGTTTTTCACCTCCTCTCTTAATTGTGATGTAATATTATTTGGAAGTAAAAGGATTGAATGTACCCCAATTCTACCCTAAAAATGTACTCGTTTTAAAACTAACTTTTTCTAGATACCAAGTAACAAGACCAACTTTTTCTTTGGTATTAGTTGGCATTTTCTTTAAAATTCAGATAAAACTCATTTTACGCACAAGGTAAAGTTTTAGTTATTTCAAGAAATGCATTCTCGATTACAAAAAAAAATTGAGAGCTTAAATAGCTTGAATAGAATTATAGAATAAAACTCAGATATGAAACTTTGATGAAAATGCTAAATACAAAGAATATCTAAAACCTTAAATGAGGTAAGGTAAGATGGGATAAATGTGTAAACGGGATAAGTGTGTAATCGTATCACAATGTTTCATACATAACACATTTAGATCCAGTTGATTGAAACTGTTGTAATGACGAGTCGCACGCAATGAAGTAATTTGAGTCGATTTTCATCTGTTTCCAAGTTAGCTATTCAACGTAATCTGAAGTGTTGTTAATGTTGGCGCAAGGTAAGATAAGTGGTAATACTTATATGAAAATTATATACAGAAGCGTACGTGTTATATAAATTCACGCTTGGCGGTGGCGGTTTGTTCTGTAGGATATCAAGTTTGAAAATTTATAAACATATTTCCCCCAGGAAAATGTAAAATCTTGTTAGGGATAATTGTGTGATCCCTCAGACATTTACCCCATGAAATTTTACACTTTATAATTTCAAAAGACAAATTTTGAAGACTTTTTAATTATGCGCACCAGTTTACAATATTCAAGTTGAGTATTTATCAATGTGTGTATGGGCACAAAAAGAAAAATGTTGAGTTCTCATGTGAACCGTATGCAGATGACATCCCTCTGCTGATTACCATGCACAGCATGTGTGTTGCCTGTGCCCTCATACAAGGAAGCCTAAATACTGTTGAGGCCTGGTGTACCCGTCATTGATATGACAGTAATCCTACAAAGACCAGCTTGTCGCTCTTCTCCAGGAGATGTACGCTTGGATACTTTGTTCTTACGAAGCTCTTTGGACATACTCTGCAACTATCTCTCCATGTCAACCATGTTGATGGCTACCTTGACTCGAAGCTGACATGGGGAATATATGTGAAGGAAAACGTTAATGCGGCTGTGAGGGTCTTTGCTCAATTTAGGAGAACCTTTGGCTACACATGGGGTATGAAAGCGAGTATTGTGTTCTGGGTGAACATCTCGATTTTAAGACCCATGCTCACATACGCTTCTTGTGCACGTTGGTCGGTCCACGACGAAAGTGGGGATTGCGATTCGGAAGCTGACTGGCCTGCAAAGGGTCGCTTCCTTGGGAATTATAGGCTCCATACGATCTACGGGACTGGCCTACAAAGGGTCGCTTGCTTAGGAATTATAGGCTCCATACGATCTACAGCTACAGCTGCCCTTGAAGTTTTACTTAATGTGCCACTCCTAGATCTTGTCATTTAGGCAGATGCCAAAAGCGCTGTTAGATTTTGTTCATGGGGATATTGGGAGGATGCCTGTACTGGTTCCTCTCAACATCTAATAGTGAATTCTTTTCTGGGATTCAGTGTAACTAACATACCGAATCTGTCATTTCCCGGCTCTTTTCTTCCCACTACACTAGTAGAGAAGAAAAGAGCACGAGAATGGATTCTGTTGCAGTTTTAACACCGAGTCGCAGAGAAGAAGTCACTATAAGCCGGTTCCTGGGCACATGGGGATCTAGGGGAATGAAAGCGCTGACCTTCTAGTCAGGTCTGACTCTGAATTTCCCTTCCTTGGACCGAAACCCGCTATAGGTGTTGCCATCTCGGTGATCAGGCCTCTCATCAAATCCGATGTTCGTATGAAACATAAGCAGCGATGAACGAATCTGAGTACTTGCAGGGTGTATAAAACTTTTTCTTGACGGGACCAATTATTATTTCTCTGACTTTCTCTTAGGGTTCGGAGGAAAACAATCCGAAACTGTGTTCAGCATTATCACCGACCACAGCTCGCTTCACGCTTATCTAGCGAGGATGCCAATTGTTGACATCGTTGAGTGTCTGTCTTGTCTGGAATTAGAGCCTGAGACAACTGAACACTTTCCGTGTGCCTATCCGGCCTTGCCTCAGGGTAGATAGAATACTCTTGGGTCTACCCTCTTATCTGTGGATGAGCTGAAAAACTTCTCTCACCTAGACCTGATGTGCTTCAATAAGAGAACAAGACAAGAAAGTTTTGGTGAAAAGGTTTTAGCAGTTTAGCATAATGGGCCGCCTTGTCCTCTGTGCTTGGGATCCTTCGCTTCCCTGTCTTTTGAGATGAAAAAAAAATGGCAGTAAATAGGCGATATTTTCGAGGTCGCAGCGGAAGGGGGTGACTAAGATTGATTCTCTGGCATGTAATGTTAAAAACAAATGAGGTGTCCAACGAAAAGCCATCCATCCATGCCTTCTAAGTAGAGCTTCCGCTTGCATCCTCTGATACTTACAATCCCTGCTAGGAAGTAATACAAAATCACAAAATTACACTTTTATAGAGAAAAATATTCATTGAGTGGAATTATAAAAGCTCATTTCGCTACAGCTTTAGTACCTAATTCAGATTAAAATAAGCATAACATCAAATTACATGATTTTCCCTATGCACTTACCCCACCTTAACTTAACTGAATTATGAGGAAATGGAATAAGTTGAGTGAGCCAATAAGACCACCCTACACAATATCTCGATTAAGACGACAAGATAACATCACACAAATATTTGTTTATATTACACAGATAATTGTACTAAAATAAAAAAAAATAAAACAAATATAAACTATGCTCCAAGGTTTTGAAAAAACAAAAAGTAAAAGGGAAAAAAAATTGTAGTTAATTTGCTTAGTCATAACTTAAAATGTAAATTAAATCAGGAAAAAATCCGGAAAAACAAGCCCTGAGAGTCTGCAAATTACAAGCGCACATCGGCCGATCTTCATTACAACATAATTATCTTGTTATAACGATCGCAAATTAATGGAAAATCACAGTAATTTTGCGCACCAATTTTGTACTTTTTAAATACAGTTCAGTTCAGAAATAAATTTATGTATGAGAAATAATTTTTGAAAACATCCGCCGATGAGGTGCTCTAACAAGACAAGTTCATGTTGCAACATAAATCGCATAGTCATATCAAAAACAGGAGATGAGATGCTCCCTGCGATACAACGAAAGAAAAAAAAATATACAAAAATAAAATTTACGCGCAAGCGAAATTAGGCCGATGAAGAACAAGAGGCAATTTTTTTTTTGTCTTACGCCGCCTCATTCTTAACAAGGTGCCGAAATTCTAGGCCTCAGTTGCAGTTCTTCAGAATTATGGCTCATTAAGCACTGAATTAGGTGCATTCAACCGATAATTTTCATGTGATTACCTCTCAAAGTAATATCCTCACACTAAAAGGTGTCCCTAATGATCACTTGGGTACGCGAGTGCAGTTGGTTATAATTCGCATGATGTACATACATAGAGCTCTAGATATACATACATATATGCTCGTGGTACTTCTCTTCTCCTAATGACCACCTTAAATTCGAATTTAATTCGCAAATGATTGCGATAGTGTTTTTTCGGTGGTTGGCTGACAGCTTCTCGTTAGATTTAGCAGATCGAAAGAATCACACTTCTTTTTAGTAACTTGATAGCCTAAGTGTTTACTGGCATTGGCATTTAACAACCGCGAGATTGCTGAAAACTGCGATCTCACAAGAAACCGATAATGATGTTCCAGAGTGAAAGATAAACCGAAGATCAAAAATGTAATCACAGGAAGTGTAAAACTGATGATGTGTGTAATTTCCAATATTCTCAGTTGATCTTGAACAATTTTGGTGGGTCCAGAAAGTGTGTTGACCCGTGATTGTTAAGTATCGCATGCATTGTAACAAAAACGATTATATTTTTTTTTTAATCGATTCATTGATACATATCTCTTCTATACACATATGTACAATGTATATATATATATCGTACTTACCGATATCGAACAATTCACGAGAAGCAGTGAAGATGCTCTTCCCACTTAATGAACAATTAAGAATTTATGGGTGGCGATTACGATTACATCTTTGTTCTGGTCTTTGTCGGAGTTGTCGATAAAAACGCATCTCAACGCATCTGCTGTTCAAAATTCTTGTTTCTCTGCTAAACAATAAAGGCGTTTCATATCGTCGATCGATTGTAATTGGTTAGCTGGTTGGAAATATGTTCTTCAAGGCACGTGATTTGAATGGTGATTAAACACCAGCCTTCTAATTATGATTTATTAATTGTTCTAGCAAAAACCTAATTAGCTATCAACAGTTACAATACAGGGAGTAAATTGAATTTTCTGGTGGGCGAAAATATAATTTGTTGCGCTATACTGTGGTGTTGTCGAGGATCACCATAAGGAAAATGTAATAAATAATTTTGTATGTTTTGCAAATATGGACAACGGCGAACTTATGCCGAGGGCAGCCAATTCTCAATTGTTTAAATAAAAGCAAATGAGAATATCGGGCAGAGATGCATTCAGAATTACCGTTTTCAATGACGTTGACAGGTTGATATTAGAACTACAAGGACGTGGTCCTGTTTACAAGAACTTGAGTAAAAAGTTTTGATTTTCTCATGAAGCTACATAGAATAGAATAGAATAGAATAAACTTTATTTCGGTAAAGTACACAAGATTGAAATCATACTGAGTACAACTATTGTAGTGGAGCTAGAATCATTTACATCGAAATTCAAAGAGTAATGAAAAAATAAAAATAAAAAAATAAAATAAAAATAAGTATCATTAAGTAGGAGTTACAATTCAAGTATAACATTAAAGAAAAAAGAAAAAATAATAAAATAAGAATGATTATGTATACTATGAAACTATCAACTAACTAGTATTTCCTTGCGGAGAGAAAGAAAAGAATGTGAAAAAGGAGCTATATTAGGTACGTGCGTTTTAACGAGTTTTTTTTTAAATGCATTGATGGTACCAGCCGCCTGTATACTGACAGGCAGATCATTCCACAGACGGATTCTTTGGACAAGATAAGAGCTTTCCATTACAGTCTTATGAAAGCGAGGCAATACCAAATATCTATTTCGTTGGGAGGTAGTAAAATGGAAAAGTTCTCTTAGGTACTCTGGCTTATTAAATTTTAACAAATTGTACAAAGAAACCAAGTTTGTTCGTTTAAGGTAAGAGGCAAAAGAACATCCGAACAAGCAAGACCGGAGATGAGAGACATGATGAAACCTACGCAACCCATAAATGAACCTCATACAGTCATTTAGGGCAACTTCCATCTTGCGTGTACAGATACTATCCAGTTTAGGAAAGACCAAAACATCCAAAAGTGAAATAAGGCACGATTAGTGTTTTTACTAGCTTTAGACGAGAACGGCTGGATAATATATTCGCTGAAAGCAACAGTCTGCGTAAGCCCCCATTGATTTTTCTGATCGTATTATTAATATTATCACAGCACTTCATATTCGGGTTTAGTACTATCCCAAGGTTGGTGACCTTATTTGAGATAGGCAGTGAAACGCCGTTCAACAGTACAGGCGGTATGTCAGTTTCATTGAGTGTGCTATTGCAAAAGATAGCACAGAGTGACTTTCCCGAATTTAGTAGCAGCCGATTATAGATAGACCAGGTCCAAATCAGAGTTTATTCGTGCCACGCAATCCTCGAGGAGGCCAATAGGTCTACTTAGATACAGCTGAACATCATCAGCATATAAATACATTTTCACATCATGAACAACTCTCGGTAAATCGTTGATAAATAAGCAGAAAAGCAAAGGACCCAGAATAGATCCTTGCGGAACCCCTCGTTCTAGCGGCCGCGTACTGGACAGCAAATCTTTCACCTTGACTTGTTGACGACGGTGAGATAAAAAACTTTTGATCAGGGAAACAGCTGAGGTGCTAAAATTAAAGGAGAATGACATCTTCTGGAGAAGGATACGGTAGTCTACAGAGTCGAAGGCTTTAGAAAAATCCAAAAGAACCAGAGTAGTGAACCTGTCTCGGTCTAGAGCCAATCTTATATCTGAAGATACTTTTAAGACTGCGGTTTCGCAGCTATGGGAAGCGCGGAAGCCGGACTGCCAACTCGTTAATAGGTTGCAGGATTCCACACCGGCAGTACAGTTGCTATTTTCCACTCACTAGGGAACGTAGATGACATTAGACAGGAGTTAATAATATGTAAGATGTATTTACCAATGTACCGGAATAACATTTTGATGAACCGCGGTGACAAGCTGTCTGGACCGATTGCATCAGACTTAATACTACTGAGAGCCACGGTAAGTTCACTTAAATCAGTCCCACGGAACGAGAATGTGTTAGAAGGATTAGGGGTAGCATATTCTTCTAGTAGATAATCAAGAAGGCCGGGTTGGCTAGTTATCACAGATGAGTTTCCAGCGGAAATGAAAAATTCATTTAGTTCGTCAGGGTTTAGACTACAGTCATCATTCCTGTCTGTGCCATATACACCCGCCATTTTTAAATTTCGCCATAGTGTTCGGGGAGGAAGGCTGAGGTTGAACTTAAAAGAATAGTACTGACGCTTAGCACGTGAGATAGCCAGATTAGATTTATTTCATGCAATCTTGTATAACCTGTGCGCTTCAATTGTTCTGAGGCGGCTATAACGATGATACAGATACTCACGTTTAGATATAAGAAATCGTATTCCTTCAGAGAACCACAGGCAGCCATGCGCAGTTACACATTTTGTTTTGACAGGGATATACTTTTCAAACAGATTAGTAACAAGCAAGTTAAATGTAGACACTTGGTGGTTTATTGAGACAGAGTTAAATATCGTGTCCCAACACAAGGATGTACATTCATCTTTTAGAGCATTAGCGTCAATGTTATTATAATCGCGGAAGGAATAATAGTTATGATGGAGATTCGGATCTAGAGAGAATTCATAGCTCATAAATAAGAGATCATGGTCCAATATGCTAGGTGGATCAATTTGGTCGTGCGATAAAACCTTTTCACAGTCGGCTACGAGAAGCAAATCGAGAAACGAAGGATTAGTGGCATTAAAGTACGTAGGAAATGAGTTCACAATATGCAGGTGAACAGAGAGTAGGAGATGAGAGAATTGGTTGACTAAATTATCATGCCGTCTCAAATTGACATTGAAATCACCTCCCACAATCACGTTCTCATATCGTTGCCCTATATGTGACATTGTATTCTCAAACTCGTTAGCATTAGTAGTGTCAAAACAGTTGGGAGTACAGTATACCGAGGACACAACGCACCTTTCATTTGTAGAGCCTATCTCGGCGCAAATGAACTCAATTGATTGTTCCTTGGAAGAGGCAATCACCTTAGCTCTCAGGAAATCTCTAACAAAAATCGCAACCCCACCGCCTGGTCGACTTTTGCGGTCGTTATGAAGTAACGTATAGCCTGGAATGGAACGTACATAGTTTGGAATCTAAAGATATCCGCGAGGGCGAACGTAACCTGAAACCCTTCAATTTAGGAGATTTAGACGGGACTTTGGAAAACGAGTGTCTGCACCAGCGAGCTCATTTGTCGTCCGCTGAGGCTACACTGAGAAAGCAATTATCGGCCCTGGAGTTATAGAAGTACATCCTAGAAAAATGCATTTTGGACATTTATCTAAATATGGAAATAGCGCTCCGGAAGTTGTTGTGTACACCAGAGTCTAACTGCTCGGCAAAATGGTCGTTTTCAGCGGATAACCGAGTGAAGAACTATTTAGGATTCACCAATGAGGAGATCACAGAGCACAGAGAGTGAGTACATAGAGTTAGAAATAATGCAGTCTGTGGACTATAGAGAGGTATTCTGTTCCTTTGGAGAGAAGAATGCGAATGCTTACACACAACGAACTTTCTTTGAATATAATTTCATACTTATTTGTGATATTGCCAAGTCTGCTTGTATATTTTCTAAGGTTTAGGTACGTTAAGTAAATGAAAAAAGGTTTTTGTTTTATTCAATTATTTGAAAAAGGTACCCTGATTCTGTTAACCGCCTAGAGGCCCTGGGCGTGCATATGGATATGTTGATATGTGTCTATTAGAAGGAAAATCATCGTTTTATTTTAACAATTCGTTCCTCTTCTAATTTACTTTTGATACGTGTCCCTTGTAGTGCATTGTATTCCACGGCCAAAATTAAAGAAAACGGTGAGTCTATATACAAATTTGCACTAAAAATGCTCAAAACAAAGTAAAAAATGAGCCCCGATGTATCAAGAATTTAATAATAAAAAAAAATGGTATTGAGTTCATTTCAAATCTAATTAACTAACTAAAAAGGGATAAAACTTGGCGTAGCAAGATCACAATGTCATACTTCTAAACATTTTTATTTAAGGTATTTTCCCGTTCAATGCAATGGTAAATGTTAAAAATAGATTTAATGCCTAAATTAAAAGATTCTAAATATTTTATTTATTATACTCTTTTATAATATATACCCAATGAATGGAAAGGAGATAAAAAAGGAGTGAAATTCATCACAGAATTTTACGTTCCATATTGAAAAAACTCATAACTGAGAAATGCTAAACATAAGATGAGCACAACATTTCAAATTACGCAGCATGAAACGATTCAAGTCAATCTCATAGCTTTTTTACAGACAAAATTAATAATTTCGTCGTAAGTGTCCTCATCTTAAAATAATTAACTTAAGCAGGAATGATGATACGATCGCCCAGAATGAATGAATTAGAGATGCGAAAAATGCTTTTGTAGGCCATGCTTCTATTAAAGCTTAGATAAAAATTAAATATCTGATCCTATAATATGTTAAAGACCCGAAGAAAACAACTACTCAATTACTGAATTATGTATACGTATAAACACCA
This sequence comes from Dioctria linearis, assembly GCA_963930735.1. NCBI lineage: Eukaryota > Metazoa > Arthropoda > Insecta > Diptera > Asilidae > Dioctria > Dioctria linearis. Next base: position 187,556,387 of record OZ005743.1, read on the forward strand.
GAGCTTCTAGATCTATTGTTAGAAAAAAAAAACATCTTAAAGAACCTGATATATTCTCACCTGCTTGTTATTATTTTTACTAACTTATTTGAAAGATTTAATAATTTTCTAGCAAATTACAATCATTTAAATAGAAAACGAAACCACTGATTGCCGCTATTATTCATAATCTTTTTCAAACTAGATATACAATATAAAAATCCAAAGCCACATCAATAACAAGTTTTTCCCACAAAATCTTATCCCATTCTCTCTTTTTCACTTCTCACCTGACAACTTCAACAAAGTATTAAGCCCAATTAATCCTCAACGATCATCAATTACATCCTTCAACCCCATTCAACAGTGCTTCCTTATTCGTTCCCTAACTCATTTGCATAAGCCAAAATTTGAATATTTCAATGTAAATATTTTACTTCACCCCAATTGATGCTTGGCCAGGGGGAACACTTACTACAAAAGGGTTAAATGGTGATCTTCAGGTGAGAATATACAAGATCATCTTCAAATTAACATATGAGACAAGATCGTTTATGATTTTATTATTCAAATGCGGAAGGATGGATTCGATGCTCCAGGCAGGTTCTGTCTGGTCTTCTACTGATAAGCCACATCCTCATCAGGTTGTCGGTTACACTAGTGATCTTTTACATAAAATAATGATGATTGATCGATCTAACAGGATGAGTCTAATGGGATCAAGAATTTGAATAAATAAATGATGAAAAGAAACACAATCCTAGAGAAAAGGAACAAATGAAAGCCGTTTGTTTGTTTTTTTCTTAACGATCACTTGAATGATGACTTGCCTGGCAAGGATATTTTATTCATTCTCTATACGCAGCAGTTATCAAAATTATTCTGTGACAGTTTTTCAATATAGATTTGATTACATCTATGGTTTTTCTTTAGGAATAAAGCCAAGCCATTTTTTTTTCATTTTTTGTTTTACGCCATTACCACAAGAAATATCGATTGCAATGAGTTTTAAATAAATATACCTGGATTACATTTTAATTTTAAATGAAATTAAATCAGGTTTATATGGGGAAAAAGTAAGCGAATAAGCTTATCCGGGAAAATTCTACCTTAAATGAATTTTCCCTACTTAGAGGTTATAAAGAAGACGAGCTGTTACAAGTGACGTCTTATTTTTATAACATATCAATGTATAATATTTTTGAAATTTATTAAATTTTTTTGGTATTGGAGTAAATGGTATTGGAGTAATGGAGTAAATGGAGTAAAAGTTGATTTTTAGCATAATTCTGAAGACCTAACTAGCATAAGAGGACATGAGCATGAGCTATTCAAGTCCGTCTTCACAACTTTTAATATGAAAAAACTATTCTCAATTTACTTGAATAACTTCTTACTGTCATGATTCCCAAAATTTTTTTCATACTCTCATCTTAATACAGTCAGCAAAAACCATGTGTTTTCTCTAGCACTCAACATGATAGCAATTGACTGAGATAGGAGTCAGTATACTTCTAAACCCATCCGCTTTCCTCTGAATTCCACATAAAAGTGAAACTAGAACAATAATAATAAAAAGTCCCGTAAATAACTGCTCTGTTTGAATATCCTAATTTTCAATATCCTTGAAACGTGCTCTAGTCTACATAAATAAGTGCGAAACGAATAAGCGAAAGGATTTTTCCATATAGATAGAATCGTATCTGACCTTTTGTGTCCAGACTCAGTAATGTCTTTATGACTTGTTGCCTATAATTATGGTCAGACAACTCTTCTAATCCTTTGATCCTTTCGGACCGTACCTAAATTGGGTTTTATTGCTGCCAAAGAGTAACTGCCCAATTTGTTTACATTTTCAGTTAGTCTAATCCTTTATTTCAAGGTAATACTATGTTCGTGATGAGTTTTTGTTCTATGCAGTTTTCCGTATTCACTTTTAGAGAGATTTTATGCAAATAGCAAACATTCGGTGTTCTAGAAATGAAGGTGAAACCTCCTAGAAGCGAAAATATCCCTTTCATTGGTATAATAAAAATCCAGCATTGAAAGTGATTTTCAGTTTCACTAGAATCTCTCACTCAACATGATTACATTTTACCCGTCATCCAAGGTAACAATTTGAGGTTTTGCTTTTACTCAAACAACATATCACAAATTTTCCGCGTTTATTGCCATGCAATTTTTTTCAATTACTTGGCCTTGCAAATCCTTTTATTTCTCACCACTAATTTATCTTTTTTTATTATTTAGGCAACTAAAAAACTGCCGCGCGTTAGGGTTGATAATAGGTTTGCGTAAAAATTTCTAAAACGTATTATTAGGGGTTTAAATATTTTTTAAAGCCTGAATGAAATACGCCGCTTTTTAAGAACTATGCGGAGAATACTAATAATGTCATTATACCTGTGTCACACTTTAAGTTGAATACAATAAACACTTGGGATGATTTAAGACAAGGATTTGGATAGATTTTTGTTTAGGTATACTAATGGGATGTTTGTAGTTCTACGACCTCAAAAATTTCTGTCAAAGACTAATTATGTTCTACTGAAAAAGCAGATGATTCCTGTAAAGAGTTGTAATATTATTTCTCAATCTGTCCTATTTTTTGTGAAATTTTATAAGTTTGTTAGCAAGAGATATCACAGCAAAAACTATAATCAAATTATAATAGAAGTTTCACTTAATTAGTGTAATAGCTATTTTGGAAATATCGGGGATTATTTCCTTTAAGTATAGCCACCACCCTACACACAGTTTTGACAATCACACTAGATCTCTAAAATGGTTCCTCGTATTTCTTTCTAGTGGTTCTTCAGACAGTATAGTACTGTCCGAAGAACTCTTCAGTACATTAAAAATGTCTGAAACTGACCGATTTCCCAGCATATTTGTGAGAAAAATTTGTGAATCTGAAGAGTGCTGTATGGAAACTCTACAAAGAAGCTGTCCAATTTCGCCCATTTTCAAATTTAGATTTGTTATTAGGAGACGGGTTCTTGTAAAAAATTTTAACTTTCTAAGTAAACGACTTTTTCAAGCAGTGTACAAAGATATAATGAATAGAAAACTTTTGTATGGCAATAGTGGAAAGGAATTGTCGATTTTAGCCATAAACGAAAGACATTTCTATTACATATGATATTGAGAGAGCTACATAAATGTCCACAAATGAATAAACGATAATTCTGTGACAAAAACAACAACAGCAAATGGATATTGTATTTGACGGAAATGATATGAATGTTATTATAGCAAGTGACTTTAACATCAACTGGCTGAATAATAATATATATACGGATCACAAAAAAAAAACAGATAATTATTCGACCAACAAGAGTGACTGCACAATCCGAAACTTTTATAGATTATATTGAAACTAATCATGCAGGCGTTAAAGCAGAAGTAGATACCAAAAGACAAATTAGTGCTCATGAAACAATAGAATATTCTATAACAAACATGTGTTTATATGGTTTTTATTTAACCCAGTAACATTACAGGATATACTGGGTGGCGCAAAAGTAATGACCCTATTTGGTTCAGCTACTATTTCTATTCTATATTAGAAACCTAGAATTTTCGTCGGATTAGGATTTGAAGAAGATATCTCTTAAATGGTGACCTCCAGAGTTGATCCACATTTTAGGCCAATTTATGACATTTTCTATAACTTGCCGTAACACTTCCTGCGACATGTTTCTTATTTCTTGATAAATGTTTTCTTTTAGGGCTGCAAGAGTCTGTGGCTTCTTCACATACACCAGTGATTTCAAATAACCCAAAAGAAAGAAGTCTGGACAGGTCAGATTAGGTGATCTTACAGGCCAAGGAAAATCGCCAAAACGAGAGATAAGATGGCTTGGAAAAGCGTCCCTCACTAACTCCATAGTGTCGCGCGCTGTGTGTGCCGTGACGCCATCTTGTTACAACCAGATGTGCTCCAGCCCAAATTCATTCAAACTGGGTATCAAGAACTCACGTAACATGGTTCTGTAGCGCTCGCCAGTGAGAGTTATCGCATTGCTTGCAGCGTCTTCGAAAAAATAGGGTCCGACCACTCTTTCAGCACAGACGCCACACCATAAAGTAACTTTTAGTGTGTGTGTCTTGAATATTAGGCGGATTTTCAGTTCTATGCTGGGTTTTATAAAACGTTGATCCCGAGCGTTTTCAAATTCTACCATAAGATTGCGTTTGTACCCTTTCTTGAATACGCTAGCCAGGTATGGTCTCCATTTTACGGTAGACACATAGACCGTGTCGAGTCTCTTCAACGGATCTACCTACGACTTGCTCTCAGGCACCTACCCTGGAATAATTCATTAATTCCTCCACCCTATGTGGATCGCTAGAAGCTTTTAAATATGCACTCCCTGGAAAATCCACGCTTAGTTTTAACTTTTGTGCATCAACTCTTAAACGCAAATATTGATTCTCTATTGTTACTGGACAAAATCTATATCCGTGATAGTACCTCTGTTGCATATTTACTCCTCAAGGTCTAACTTTAGGATGCATGAACCCCTTAATAGCATGTGTATTACTGTTAGTAATATGGCTGAGCATTTTGTTGTTGACGTTTCTAAGCATGTTTTGAAAAAACGTCTATATAATATTTAATCTTTTTTGTTTATTTCATTTTTTTTTAAGTTTTTGTTGTATGTTGCATTGCATATAATCTCATGCGGTGTATGGTTTAGTTTAACATACTAATTCTAACACTGACTAATTGATGAAAAGCATGTATTGCTGACCGTTTATTTATTAAACGTGTCACTACATCGAGCTGGTGTAAGCTGGTTCTGATAGTCAAAACGAGTAGTTGCTAAAAGTCTGTAGCGGGTCTAAACTTTTGAACAGCCACCTTAAAACCTAGCAAAATTATTTTCAAAATTCGCGGGCTTTGTGGAATTATCTAAAAACAAAATAGATGAACAGTCTAAAGTCAGCACTCGATAGATAAGGACGATTAAAAAATTAAAAAAACAATTACAAACAAATCAAATATAAAAAACGATTGCCCTCGAAAATAGGAAGCACACGTTTAATCGCCTTTTGTATGAAACACTATAGATACACCCGAAGTTTTTACCTAACGAACGAATGCCAAGGATTACTGGTGATACACAGAATCCGGAAAATTCTAGTATGGATAAATGTCAGAAGATTAGCAGAATTTCAGAGCTTCCTCCTGAATAAGTTTCCAAACAGGATGTCATAGGTCAGTCCACTGGAGCTCGAAAGTTTGCGCTCAGGCGAGATATTAGACCAGCTGTCATAAGGATAGCTAGATCTAAAAGAGCGCCTCCTCATTCTACAGCAGATTCTATTTTAGTGATTTTACAGATTTGCTGTGGTAACCAGACTATCATAGGGGCAGCCTGGTCCCAGAAATAGAAACGCCCAACTGAAATTATATGATGGATCGATCTCGATCCTGTGTGTTTCCCCGAACTAGCTAACAAGACACTACTTCGCATCGGTTATCGCAGAATAAATAACCAACTCGCAACAAACACATAGGAAATGCTAAATACTCAGCAACCCCTTCAAATATAAGAATCTTACCGCCTATCGGACTACTGTAGTCTTTTCTAAAGCAAGGTTCTCGGTGTTAGTATATAGTAAGGATACTGGAAACAACATACCTAGTGATCGAATTATCACGATTTGTATTGACATCCGAAGAACTTGTAACATTTATCCTATTTATTGAATACAGTCGATTTTGTATGATTTCTGAAGGAATATTAAATAATTTTGAGGATTTATGTATTGAAAGTCTTTCTTCAAAATGATTCAGAGTCACCTTCATATCGTCTTTGGTATAAGACTTCTTCTTAGAAATTTTGTTTAAAATCTAATGACGAAATAATTTAAATAAAATCGTAACATTCAAAAGGAGTTTTTATTAAAAGTAGTTTCGAAATTGGATCGAACGTTTTTAGTGAGAAGTCCCTAACTCGAGCCCCTAGCTGAAACTGAGAAAATGTTAATATATATATTCCGTTCAGAGCCCCCAAAATATTCTATGTAAATTACAAATTTAAAATTTTAATAGCATTATATAAAAACACTTCAAATCATTTATTATCATGCAAAGCATCAAAACCTACTTTTTTTTAATATATAAAACAGTAAAAACTTTGGTTTTCTTAGGTAAAACTTTGAAGAAAACACCCGCACCACGAAGTATCCACAACCACAGAATTCCGATTTCTGTGAGCAACAAGTGCTTAAAAAAGTAATTCTAACAGCGTTCCGTCATATACGCATGCCCTAATAGTGGATTTCTATCAACTGACTTAGATAAAGAACAAAACTCAAGATAGGGCTCGAAAAAGGCAAGTAGATTCGAAATTGGGTGGTAGTTTACCTTATTTGGAACTTAGATAATCTACGTATTTGGTCAAATATGAGATACCATGCAAGCAGGAGACAGGTGTCTACCACCCACTGCACAAGGTTTAGATAAATTTGATTAAAAAAACTTCTGAGCCAATTAATTGCAATTATAAGAAAATAAGCGAGATGGCCATGGCATCCAAGATACGGTAGAAATACTAAAAGTGCACAAAATAAAAATAATTTTTTTAATTTTTTACTTATTTAAATTCAAAATCATAAACAATCGTTTATAGATCAAAACAGCTCAAAAAGTCTTAGTTTAAGTAATATTCGGTACACTCTTTTTCAAATCGATTTATCAAAAAAACAAATGTTGCCTATCACAAAGAACCTGCATCACCTAAGTCCAGTCCTAATCCAGATGTTTTCTGATGAATGTGGTGCACATAATAGGAATACGTGTGCATTTAATTCCTTGTATTTTTTGCTCTCAAATAAATTTATAAAAAATTTAATTATAATATTATTTCAATTATTAACATATTATTACGATGGTAGCTTGAGATCGAAAAATGGAAGCTAGACATGGTTGGCTACAAAAAACTAAAAAGCGAGAAACGTTGAATACGTACAATTTGGATAGTAAGTAAATACTAAACGTTTCACTTAAAAAAAAAAGTATGAAATATTCGCAATAAGAAAACCATAGAGAAATTTCTAACAAAAACTTAATTATATTGATAAAAAAAAATACTATCAATATTGCAAAATTATTAAAATTAATATTTTCTGTTCAGTGATCAAGTGATGAAAAATTAGAATTCCATAAGAAATGTTTGGATTATCAGAGGAAAGTTAATAGCTAGAGAGATGAGTGAAATAACAGGTATGGTGTTGTCCATGGATGAATCAATATTGATTTTTTTAAATTATCTCAAAGCTGCCACGATTAACCAAATTGACAGAAAATTTGTTTCACTTTTCGGTTGTCCAAATGTAACGTAACCATTTCTTCCATGGACATCGCGTTTTTTTTTAATTACTAAGAGATCCCTAATTCACTCATGGATAACACCACCCCCATTATTTCATCCATCTCTCTAAGTATAAATGATTAAGATTATTTAGGCGATTAGTATCTATTCTGTCTCGTCCAAGATTAGTGATTTGAAATAAAAATATGCCTGCAAGAAGTATCAAGCAAATCTGATTTGTGCAACAAGAAAAAGATATTTGATTGAATACATAAAGTCTTTTTTCCAATATCCCAGCTACCTATAGTTTACTATTCATTGAAAATCTTATATTTGTGACTTATCGCATTTTGAACAGTAGCTCTTCATTTGCCTTCATTCTCATCCTATCAGCGATTTTGTTGATAACAATTTTACACTACATCGCTGAAAACAATGAAGATGTAAATCTACTCGATACCACAGTAAAATCACCGAGTAATCAAAAAATACTTCCGTGAAGATAAGCGAGTGATGACGAGCTTATCGCTATTTTTTTCTGCAAGGAATAAATATAAAATTATAAATAATTCCGTCTAGAGGGAGTCGGCATCGTCAATCAGGGCTCCGTACCAGAACTCAAATTTAACTAATTATATTTAACTTTAATCCAAATTTGACTGTCAGAACTTAAAAACTAATGAATTGTGCCTCATTGTACTGGAACATTAGTAAACATTAGTTTCCTTCTCTATGTTTCATATATTTTAGTCTAATATCAATAATGTTCAAGACGCAAGATTGAATTGGTGTTATTAGTAAGAATTGTTTTAGAAATTAACACACCAACAATGAAACTGGCGAAAGAAGCAGCAGTTTTCCTGCTATCTGTGACTCTTCAATGGCATAGACCAATTTTGCATGACTTGGTTACGAAAAATACCGAGTATCCTCAACAGGAGGCTTAGATGAACTGGAAGCAAAAGTCAGTTCTTGATAGATAATGTTGCAATTTTTTCTCTGACGTTCCTTGTCTTTTCATCTGGCCGAACGGTCTCCAGCGTGATGAGGTTAGATTGAATATTTTTTGTGTATGGTTCCAGATGAACCTTTATTATTTGTGTTCCACCAAACTCAATGGGCATTCCTCTACCAATAATCCCAGTTGTAAAAGGCTAGATCATCCAGGATAGCGTCAAGAGCAGCGGCCAATGTCCTTGCTCTAGGTTAAGGGAATTACGTGTCTTCTTCGTAGGTTTTTGTCTTTTTGTTTTTTTTTAAATCTTCACCAATAAAACACCGTGTTTGTTTGCCGGAAAATCACTTTACAAACTTTTATTTATCTTATGATTTTAGTCGATCTTAATTTCATTCAAACCAAAAAAAAATCTTCTCTCCACAGACTAACATGGCGGCTCTCCATCTTTTCCTTCATCATACCTAGGACATCTATTTCTGGCGTGAACACCATTTAAAGCTACATTTTAGTTTCCTTAGTTTTTACCTGTTTCTAAATTTACATTATTCTACAAAAACTACTTCGTTTAATTGTTCTTATATTTTTTTTCTCAAGTTTTATCTGTTTCTGTCCATTTTCACTATCTGTCAACTGGTTCACTTTCATTCTTCTATATTTGCGATTTTAATTCAATAAATGGCGGATTTTTTACCGACGTTTGTGTGTGATTTTATTCAATAAATGTCAAATTGTTCAGCGACTTTTCTTTTAATTGCTAAATTTTAATGGCGATTTTAATTCAGTAAACGTCAAATGGGTTACTTGGTTTTGACTTTTCTTATATTTGTTAAATGGTGTCCGTTCTAAACTCAAAAATGTCAAACCTATCGTTTGGATTTGTTTTTTCTTCTTATATTTCTCTATTTGTCTGGGGTATGTCAAGATATTTCCTTTTAAAATAATTTGATTCTACGTCTGGGTACAAGAGCAGCAAAATGATCGTGCTTGGTGCTAATACGTGTGGTTTCGTCCTTCACGAATCGCCTACGTGGTTTATTTAGGACGAACTAGGTGTCGCGCGGAATCGTAGGGATTGATTTAGGATTATGGTTCAATGTCTCCCTCTGACTGATCAGCCGACTGAACTGTCAAGTCCGGTTCAGTGTTTTGTTTTGTGTTGTACTTAATTTATGGTTTTGTGTAGTTTTCTCCTGCTACCCGTGCAATTCTGTGTTGATTTTCAATTCAAGAATCAACCCAGTCAGGATGTACCCCTCTCTTCGAATGTACTCCAAACTTCTGGATACTAGTCGCCCACAGGTTTATAGGAAAGCAACCTGCCACAATATTCATCGAATTATGCACAGCATTCAGATTGTGTTTGTTTTGGTAAAGGAGGGATGTTTATTCGATTGCATAAATAAAACGAGGTATGTTGTTCTGTTACAATAAGTAGTCAGCGTAGTCCAGGGTCTTTCGCCAAAGGAATAAACGACTCATGAAGCTGAAGCACAATCTCGGGTGAGTCCTGATCACTGATTTTAGTCGATCAAACCCTCGGTAAACATTCGGGTTGAACGGTCTGTCACCTATCTCTGAAACTCTGAAATAGGATAGAAAACTTGGGCAAACTACCTTTTAAATGTGGACTGTCCCGATGATAGCCCTGACTGAACGTCCCGGTCTAGTCGAATTCTTATCCTCCTCCGACGTTCGAATAAGTAAGGCTTCCAAGCCCAGACTGTCCCTATGATAGCCTGGATGAGTGCCAGAGGAAGTCGTGGTGAGTCGCAACGGTGTGCGGGTTATTAGATGTAAGTGAGCCAAGTCGACCCTGTGGCGACTAGGCGGAAGTATTATTCGCGGTGTAATAAAATTGCTAGACCAGAAAATGTTAGCTTTGGATCGGATGGTACCTCCTACATTCAGACCAACCTCCAAACGAGAATGGGACAACATTCTTATACGCTGATGACTCCATCACGTAATGCCGTTGCCCAAATTTGGCTACAAATAAAGTTGGACTCCTACCACAGATAATGGGGGATCAAAATAAATGTCCAAAAAGCTGAATTGATTTGCATTGTAAAACGTAGCACTGAGCGAAACCAGCAAGCTGCATAATCTATAACAATTTGAAGCTATCTACAGTAGGGGAAAAATAAAACCCACACGAAGGGCGAAATACCTGAGTATCAAATTCCATAAATTTCTAAGATTCAACGAAAGTGCTAAAGCGACCATTAGCAAAGAAAATTTCGCATACAGCTTACTTAGTCCAATAATAAACTTCAAACACGGCCTATCAACTCAGACCAAACTTCTGTTGTGCAAAAAACTGATAAGACCTGTCATCACTTAACTTACTGCTTCCCTATCTGGCATACAATTTCTCCCACCTATATGGAAAAACTCAACACGCTTGAAAGAAAGATTCTTACAACTTGCATGGTACTCCATAGACGAGCCAACGGAAAATCCTTTCCAACGGAGTACTGTACGAGGCAGCCAGTATCACTCCAATTCAGGAGTATCTATTTGAACTTGCAAACAAGGAAATTTAAAAAAATACCAAACCACTCAAACCCACTTATCAAAAACCTGCCGTACCTTCTCATACAGGTAAACTTTAATTACCTCTCACTCCTGCTCTTAATAAATCCTAAGGCTAGAAACATCTACAATCTACTTACATGATGGTGGAATAAGCTTCTACCATCATAAAGATGATTACTACTGCGGGTAATCACATTTCAGCACTCAGAGAGTGCCCCTGAAGGAAACCTGTCCTTAATACTCCCAAAAATCCACAGCCTATATCCTCTCATATATCCTTCCCCATCCTGCTACTAACAACTAACTCCAAGAGCAGAACGACATACAGTACGACTGATACGGCGCATCATGCTAGTTACTGGACAATGATAGTTTCTGGTCGTATCGAACCTCCCAATATATATGGCCGACCTCTTGGGTGTGCCTAAGTACTGGCGCTCTTCGGCTTACCGACGTTCGGAATATGTTCGGTGAATCTAAGAACGAGATGGTGGGAAATAAGGTTATATACTTTTTGTGAAGGTGAAGCATCCAATTAAAAATGCTAATCATCTACGGGTCTTTTTCTGCTTTAATGCGTTCGGAGACATCCGTCCTTATCGGATTGGAACTTGACAACGATTCTATTATTATTTTTTAAACAGTATTATAATGAAAATGATTCAGACTGACTGAGTAAACAATTGACAGGATAATAATTAATTTAAATTTTTTGTTCTGAACATCAAAATCAAGACCTACTTACATAACCTTTCCAATGGCTTTCGAATTGGATTTATGAAAAACCTACAAAGGTTAAGGCTGTCCAAGAGCATTTACGATATGCGGATGTCTCTGTCAAGGTGCCACAATTCAATGCCTACTATCCCCGGTAATATCAAAATTTTACCTTTGGAAACCTACATGATCAGGGAAAATGTTATATTTTCCCAAATTTTGGGTCTTTTTTATAACCAATTCCACAAGAATTTGAAAAAACAAAAATTTTTTTGAATCATTAAAAGGGACCTAACTCACACAATTACAAATTAAAAAAAAAAAACAATATTTCATAATCTTTAACTGTAAACTGTAGAAATATGTTCATGTCAAATAGATCTAACATTCTGCTAAATTTCAAATTCCTATAAGTCACGTCGGTTTCAAGAAAAACGTCTGTGGCCTTGTTTATGTGCTTGCTACGTAGCACAGCCTATATAGCGCTGTTACTTTAACACTGTTTTTCTGCGTTTTACTTCATCTGTCAGAGCGTTTGTCATTTAAACTTCACATGATGTCAAGTATGGAAATATCAAAGCAAATTATCGTTAATTATTGCAGAAAAAACGAGAGGGAGAGGAAAAGAAGGCAATTGCAAAATATGAAAAAATTAAGGTAATATATTTAACATATTTTAAGTAGCTTTAACGAGTTTTATGATTGTTTTTAGGTTAATTCTAAGAAAGCATCAACAAACTGTTAAAATGTATTGCGAAGCAATGCATTCGATAATTTATAATTTCAGGCCCAGAGAAAGATTATTATGGGCTCATTTGCGGAGCAAGGATGTTTGGGAAAACTTATATGCAAACTTGGATGAACGAAGATGGCGTAAAGAGTTTAGAGTAAGCAGAGAACAGTTTGACTACATATGCAACGAGTTGAGAAATGAAATCAAGCCAAAGTTTAATCCCGTCTCCGATAAAAATTTTGTTCGTGTTGAGACGAAAGTTGCCATAACTTTATATAAATTAAAAAGTTGCGCTGAATATCAAGTGATTGGCAACATATTTGGTCTTCAAAAATCGACTATCCATTTTATTTTTTACGAAGTTATAGAGGCAACTGTAAAAATATTAACCCCGAAATGGATTAAAATGCCAAACTTAGAGGAGGCTCAACAAATATCATCCAACTTTAAAAGCATCTCAAAAATTAGTCAAATTCTTGGAGCTATTGATGGGACGCACATCCCAATTAAAGCACCTTTAGAAGGCAATAGAGATTTATTGAACAGGAAAGGCTGGACATCCATTATTCTACAAGCTGTAGTAGATGACCATTACAGGTATACCTATTTGATATTTCCATTAAAAGCAGCCCTTAATGCATTTGTTAACATTTCAGTTTTCGAGACATTTCGTGTAAATTTCCTGGTAGTGCACATGACGCACTTGCATTGAAGGGTTCCTTTATTTATCAAAATGAAGCTTCGATATTTCCGGAAGTAAGTCAACAGGCAAAATATTTTGCTTTAATATTAATGTCTATTTTTCAGTCCGAATACTACATTAACAATACTACTATTCCATATTTTTTAATTGGAGATCCTGCTTATCCGCTGCTCCCTTGGATTATGAAGGACTTTCCAGGGCAAAACTTGGATACAATGCACTTTATGTTTAATAAGTCCTTAAACCGTGCTCGTGTAAAAGTAGAGCAAGCATTTGGAATGCTGAAAAATAAATGGAGAATGCTTTTGAAAAAATCGGATATCAATTATGAATTCGTTCCGAAAGTGGTTGCAGCTTCATGTACTTTTCATAACCTTGCTCTAAATGATGACTTGTCCTTGCAAAACAGCAATGATACATTAGAAAATGACGGAATATTACAGCAACCCGATACTGTGGCGAGTAGATTTCCTGATAGTGCTGCAGGCATAAACATTCGAAATCTTTTATTTGAAGAATTTTGTCGAGAAAGCTTGTAAATTAAAATTTGATTACCAAAATAAATTGTTTATTCAAATTTCATCACAAATATACTATTATTAACGGCAAAAAAAGAAAACCAAATATCCTTCATTTTTATTTTAAACAAAATTACTATGATTACTGGGTTAAACTTTCAAGAAGGCATTTTTTTTATTATCCGGCACAACAGCAAAAGCGCTTTTTTCGTTCTTGCTGTTGTGCCGAAGAATTTAAAAAAAATGCCTTCTTGACCAAGTTTAAAGAAAATATAATATTTAATGGCAGTCCAGTTTCAGTCTTAAAAGATTGGCTACTCTTCATCCCGTATCCTCTGGGATCTTATTCGCCTTGATTAACATTATGATAAAACATAAATTCTAAAAACACAACAAAAATAGGTTCTTTTCTTATCTAGGAAAATTATGTGGGTAATATTGTTTTTTTTTTCACTCGTCGGAATACACATAAGAATAAATAGGAGCACCAGTCTGCGACGAATTTGCTAAGTTTGCAAGAAACTGTTCATCACGTTCTTTCATTCGCTCCTCCCACTCCTGACTTTGGATCTGCAGATTTCTCAATTCTTCCAGAAACCGTTTATTTTCCTCTTGAATTGTTTTCCGGAAAGACTCAGAAAACATAGTTAAGGCATTGGCATATCCATTTTCCCCTAATAGAGAGGAAATATACAAAAATGACATATTTAATTTAATTCAATAAAAACAATTATACTTCTTGTGGATCTCCGTTGTCTACGGGAATTATTTGGAGTACTGTTACTAGCCAATGATTGTGGCAATTCCTGGTTGCAAACAGAATCTGAAAGGTAAAATTGTATTGAATATATATCCCCATTTTAGTTAAGCAGATTTCTTACCAATTGATTCATCTTCCAGTACAGATACATCAGCACTTTCGAAACCTATTTGTGGCAATTCAGAACATGGGCGACCATCTAATAAAAGCTCCATCTTCTCAGCATATTGGAATTCTTCTCTGCAATTCCCACTTTTATTGTTATTTGTCTTCCACTTTAAAAACTGCGATTTCAATTTTGTATATTTATATTTTATTTGTTCGTAGTCTCTGTCATAGCCAAGCTCTCGCAATTTTTGCTCAACTTCTTTAAAGCATTCGTTTGCTCGAACTACTTTTGAGTCCAGCATTTTTGGCAACTTGATATCGATACAGATATCTAAGAATGTTTGGATTTCTGCATGAACCCAATTTTTACTTTTCTTTTTTGTTGACTCCATTTCTTAATACTATAAAATTTAAATATTCGTTCAGTACTAACTACTGCCCACTGGACGAAAAGTGAGGTTATAATTGATCAAAACAAACTTAATGAAGTATGTAGCATTTTTAGATGCGGTTTATGTGCTTGCTACAATGTTATTTCTCAGCTAAAGTAGCAGTGCTAATCTGGGCGACTCTGCTACAATAACAAGCGTTTATGTGCACAAATTTAGCACAGCCCGCCAATTCAGCTTAGCTAAACTTGCGCACATAAACAGGGCCTGTGATAGACAAACGTACAGACGCAAAAGCGATATTACAGAGCTTCCGATTTTTCTTTCTTGTAAGGTTGCGTGGAATTAAGTTACCGGATTAATTCCATTTTAGTGTGTGGTAACTCTACGAAAGAGTTACCACATTGGTCCCATTTTCGAACTTAAGTCTACAATTTTTTTTTAAAAATGCTTTGTGCACAATTTCATCTCTCTAAGTGTTCTCGAGTTATTGTGAGGACAGATCCAAACATGCAAACAGAATAACAGAAGGACAGATGGGCATACAAATTTTAATAATATGCGTGGGCATGGGTATCCAATCCATTTTTATATACCAGCATTGATTTTATACATTTAAAATGAAATGACAAACTTAGTAAACCCGATGAGATTTTATCTAGGATATAAAAACAAAACAATCCAAGCAAATTTTTCTGGGAGATATTACTAGTATTAGACGACATCATATGCCTAATCTTATGATTTTTCATCCAACAAAAATGCCTTTCAACTATATGTACAATTTGTCTACCTATCTTTAAGGCACAGTTATGTTTTCTATCAGTTAGAATATAAAATATCTGGAAAAAAAAATGTTAAATGAAGATAAAAACAGGACTACGGTAAATTTATTCTGAACAAAGAATATAATAAAGCTAAAATACAGCAATAAGAAAATATGTCCTTGCAACAAGTTTCAAAGTACCCTAAATATTATTGTAACTCTTCCATCAGTTCCGTTAGCCAACATAAAATTACACAATGAAGCCCAACCTAAAAAATTTAAGATCCTTCAATTAACAAGTTACAGTTGAACCCTTTTACTCCTATTCAATGGCTTTATAACCTAATTGTTTACTTAGTCTTACGGATTCCAACCCTTTCATTTTCTCAAACTTTCGATATTGATGAGAGCAAAAAATTGACCACCTTTAAAAGATTTTTTTCTTTCTTCAAGATGATGACTGTAACAAAAAAAATGACTATCTCATTGTTGTTGTGTAAACAGATCAAAATTTTTATTCTGAATACAAAAACCTCCAACCACTCTATGGAAGCCACTTAGGAAACAAAACTTTGCACTGATCAAAAAAGAACCCACAGAAAAATTATAGCAAATAACCGCAAATATTGTTTGAAAATGACCGAAAAAAAATACACAAAAAAAAACACACTACCGGGCAACCTAGCCTAAAACATCAATAAAAAAATTGACCAAAAACAATTTAAAAAACAAACAAAATTCATTGGCGGACTCCTAATGTCCAGTCATAAGTGTTCCAATATAACAACAAACGTAGTCCAATTACGTAAAAAAATGAGTCCAAACCAAGAAATTAGCTAAAAACGTTCGAACTCAACGCATTTCCGTTAAGATGATGACGCGAAAAAAAAACAATCCTTAAAAATCCTCCTGAAATTTTTAATGGTAAAAATCATTTCCATAAAATTATGAAGAAACTTCTTTGTCCGGTCATCTGCACATTTGGACCGTCATAAAACAGTAGGCAGACCACTGTGAATCTGGAAAAAAGAGAATGAGATTTGCGAAAAAGACCTCGGACTTCGACTTTAAAAATTGGCACATGATATTTTCTGGGAATTGACGACAGTGCGGCATTTTTTTTCGGCACAATTTTGTCTTTTCTTTTTGTGCCGATCGTAATAATTTTTATGGATATTCAAAATTCCGAAAATAGTTCAGAGAGAACAAACACGAACACATTTTACGGGCAAAATATTGACCTTCATGGCATTGCATAAGCATAACATTCGCTTTTTTCTAGACTAATAAAAGATGACCCTCGACATTCTACATCCAGGTCAAAAAATTGTCGCGTTTTTCTAGACTGTTTTTTATAGCGCCAAATAAAAGATGTTTTACTACGGAGCTCTGGATTCTTAAATGAGGTAAAAATATTTTTATAGACGGTAAAGAAGATCCTGTTATCCTGGATTGTATGCAAATATTTTTATTGTTTATTTAGATATTTGTAAAAAAAAAAACTAAAAGAAATCACTAAATCTGCATGCAAGACAGGAGGCATTAAGACCAGGATAATGAGGACAGTTTGAGAAGAATGGAAATTATTATGCTACAGAGAAGTAAATATTATTTTTAAAGATTGCTGTTAATTCTGACAATATTGGAAGATATTGAATACTATCCAAGTAACATTGCAGGTTGAATTTCATATCATCGAGGGTCGATTGACCTATATTGGTTAAAATTGCGTAAACTAGACTTAAGAGTTTAGCCTTAAAGGTCAGTCTCATTTGAGGTAAATTAGAAAGAAAATATTACTTAATAATTTCTTAAATTAGGCCTTCAAAGTAATCTTAACTTTGTAATTAAGTATTAGGAAAAAATAACGGAATAACAACCTCATCGAAATGAGGAAAAATACGGATATAAAAATGGAAAATTTCTTAAATGTGAGGAAAATTTCCTTATTTATTACCTAAATTTTACTTTACTTTGAAGTCAAATTTAAGGAAATGTATGGACTTTGTAGTTGGATCTATTCCCAAATTCAACGCAAGATAACATAAATATTCCCTAAATGAAATTTCCTATTCGATTGTGTTCGCCCTCAAAATCCGAAGTCTCAAAAAAGTTAACCTCAAGGTAAAATGGACTAAATGGACACGTTTAGCGAATTCCTTCATAGTTGAAATTACGTAATTCTGCCTGCAAAGGCAATTGAAAGAAGTTGTTTTTTTCATCATTGGTCTGGAATAATGTCTGGAATATTTTCAACATGCCCTGGTGTATGTTGTGTAAAATTTTAAATAAAAGACATTTAATATGGCTTCTAATTTTAACGAAAAATCGAAACGACATACATGTTGCTTCTTTTTAGGACATATTTATATCGGAGCACGTCGGGCTCTGGAATACTATTTGCATCTCTTCTCAAAGATACTACACTTGATTTGGGCCAATACACTTGATTACCTGTTTCTCAACCATGCGGAATAACAAATCTTAACAAATCTTGAATCCAAATTATGATTCTAATGACATAGTTTACTATTTTTAACCCTCTCAGTACATTTTATTTATTTCGAAGAAAAAATTATAATTTCTGTAAAAATGCTTTAATGGATATCAGTTTAATATTATACAAAAAAAAAAATTGTCAAAGGATGTAAAGGAAAGCAATTAAGGATTGTTGCCATATGGAAACAAAAGTTTTCAAAGGTTAAAATTCACTTTTTACATATTTATTTTTAAGTAACTATATTAGCCATATAATTGAAGTAAAAAAAAAAGACTTCAAACCGTGAATGGCAAAATAACTACATACAAATATCCAGAAACATAAAAGTTATAAAATTAATAACACTCGTATTAATTAAAAAAAAATAATTATTTAAAAAGTTCATTCATGCTTATGATACGATATGAAGCAGTTTTTATTTTGCGTTAGAATACATACATAGTTAAATGCATATTGCATTTCTTGCATTTGTACCGTGTGAAACTGCTACAATTATCCAACTTACATCTAGTTTCATTCATGGTGTATTCGGGCCAGTGATTACAGCAATCATATCTTGTAGATACACTGGGAGCACTTCCGTAGGTTCTTCGAGGAGCACTTTCGCATGCTTTTTGTGAGCTCGTTGTCATTGAGCTTCCGCCATCGCTTTCAACATCACTTATATCCAGGTGTTGGTGCCCGCGTTTCCTTTTCTGTGAAGCTGAAGATAAGGAGCGCAGTCGATATGTCGTTTCGAAACTGTAGTAGGTCCATCCATACGTTCTTTATCAGGTATGTTGAGAGCATTGCAATCGCGTCGATATTCCAGCCAGGAGTTGCAGATGGCTATATCAATCATATGATCGAAGACTCGCAAAGTCCACTTATTGGTTCTAATGCTTATCCTGTAAAAAGAAAGTAAAAGTCTACTTTGTCGCACCACCCATATGTTGGTTGTACATCCTTATAATTTCAGGTCGAGCAATTTTAATTTCTTTTTCTTTTCTTGACAGAACCTTTCAACTTCATCCACACTTTCATCTCCATAAATTGAAGAGAACATCTGAACAAGACCGCTGTCATACCATCGAAGTAAGAATACATTTGTAGATCTTTCCACACGGAAATCGTAAGATCCTCGACGTATTTTTTTTAATTCTTTCTCAGATTTCATTTCAACTTTTCCCATCCTATTTGGTCTTGTTGCCAATATACCTAAAGCTAGCTGAAATATTAGGTTTATGCCAGTAAAATAGTTATCAAAGAATAATTTAAAGTTTTCATCTTTTGGAATCGTCCTTGTTAGCCGCATTACTATATTATAGCAGAATCCCATCTTAGTGTTTCCAATTTCCATTAATACCATTTGAGCTACATAATACGAAGAGCTTTAGGCCTTTACTTTATTGGTTTTTTGGGCATGTATTGCTTTAGAGATGATTTTCCCTTAAACGGTATCATCATTTCATCTATGCATAAATTTTCCTCCTTTGAAATGCTTGTATATCTTGAGAGAATTTTAATTTTAATACGTGGAAAGTTTATTGTCCCTATGATAATTTCCAAACCAATTAATTTTTGTAGCTCTTTGATTGAAACAAGCTTCGATTTCCCTCTCGCAAAATTTTTGTGTACAGTTCTTCGCTGAAATATTGGCTGAAGTATGTGATCGGTGTTTTCACATTTTCTGTAACATATCCCTCTCCAACAAAAACCGCCTGTAGATTTTTCCAATTAGTTTTTACCCAACGAAATTCCTGTCTTTTCCGGGTTGGCATAGTTGATGGACCTGCGTCATAAATTTCATTCATTGGGCCATCCCAGACGAGTATTCTTGATGCAGTATGCAAACTGGTTTTTTAGGGAAGAGGTGAAAAGACGCGGAGAGATATCTCTTTGCGTCTTTTCACCTCTTCCCTAAATAACCGGTTTGCATACTGCATCAAGAATACTCTTCTGGGATGGCCCTTGGAACCCTGATTTCATCCACTACGACTATATCCGATGCGTCATCAGCCTCAACATCCATCTGCTCACTTCTCATGTTCTCAAAATCGGCTAATATCGTAGCTACATCAAAGTCCTGGTTTTCTTCATTTTCTTCTTCCGATATTTCCGAATCCTTAAAATCTTCTAAAATTTTCTCCACATTCTCTTTAGTTATTTTCGTACATTTGCGAATATTCCCTGAAAGAGAAAATCACTCATAACACGCAAAAAATGCAATGTTGCCATATGGCAACTATTGGATTCGTATAATTTTTATACCATAAAAGGAAATTGTTGCCATATTCACGTGAATTGCGTAACCAGTAAAATTAAATTTACACGAAATTTTTCAGCTGCAAACCACAATTCAAGCTACTTCTTCATATTCAAATGCAAAATTTAAAAAAATTCTAGGAATTGATGAGAATATAAGTAGGGATTGCAAATTTTGACGAAAATAAAAAAATCGGAATTCGGAATTTGAAATTAAAAATTTTCGGAATTCGGTCGAATTCCGAAATATTTTTAATTTTTTTATGTCTATACAAATAATAAAGATAACTTATATAAGATAATTCATTGTTATTTATTGTATAAAAAATACTTTTTTTAAAATAAAAATGGAACATAAAATTATATTATTTAAAATGAAATATAAACATAAAACAATTGTACACAAATTCAATTAGTACAGAAACATTCTAACATGGCATATCATTGAATAATAAAAAATATAAAATATAAAATTATTGTTTTGTTTTCTTAAAATATGCTTTGAGGAAGCATAGATCACTTAAAGCTGCGTCTCCGAGTCTCGATCGAACTTTTGTACAAAAGTTACCTGCAATTGAGAAGGCTCGCTCGGACTCCACGCTCGATGGCGGAATCGCAATCAAAAATGAGTAGACGGACTCTAATATATTGGCACGAACGCCGTTCTCTTCAAAGAATTTCATTTCAGATTTAATTTTTGAAATTAAGCTCCGATTTGTTATTTGTTGAGTTGAACTGGACGGTATGTTGGACGATAAATTCAATTGAATTTTGCTCTGCAATTTTTGCATTAACGACTGGGGATTAGTTTGTTCTTCCGACATCACTTTCACTTCTATATCAGCTTCTGACTGCTCGCCTGAGGAAGTTTCCATATTAGTGTTAAATATCAATCTTTGTGCAAAACTTTCAATAACTTTGGCTATTGTATTTTTCAATGGTATAGTGAAAGATTCGTGAATCTCACTTTTTCCGCCATTGTGTAAATACTGAAGAGTTCCAGACACATTTGTTCGTCTTTGGCTTATTCGGTCTTCTAATTTGTTCTTCAATTTTAGTGAAAGTTCATCAGATCCGAAATTCTCAAGCATAAAAGACAATGCCGCATCAGCAGAAAGCAGATTTGCATCTTCTCGACAAAGGGCGTCAACAGTAAGTTTTACTGGGAGAAGTGCAGAGATAATGTTTTGAATCGACAAAATTTCAGCATCTAGAATAACGATATCAGATGCAATGTCAATCAATGCTTTTTTAACACAGTTTTTTAGTTGGTTGAATCTTTCAAGCATATCGACTAAGCTATTCCATCTAGTTCTACTGTCCATAATAAGTTTTAATTCTTTGCCAAATTCTTGTTTTACGTATACTTGAAGAATATCATTAGATGTTCTCGAAAAACGAAATTTCTTTACAATCGATCGAACTTTTTTGATGAGAAAACCAAATCCAAATTCTTCAGTCTCAACATGCTCAACTTCAATATAAATTTGTTCAATCAAGCCAACACTTTCATCTTCAACGTATTCCTCATCCTCTGATTCCTCGAAGTCACTTCCTTGTTCTTCTACATTAACATTTTCTGTATCTATGTGAGCCACCAATTCAGTTGTATTTGTATTCGAATTGTTATACAGAACATTGATCACAGCTAAATGTATCGCGTGTGCGAAGCACAACTGCTGATTACATGGTAAAAGCCGTCCAACTTTTTGCATCACAGCTGCCCCATCAGTTGTTATGGACGTAATATCTTTATCGATATTTAAATTATTGTCTTGCAATGTGGTTTTCAGGGCCGTAATGCATTTCTCTGCAGGGAAACGTCCTTCAACACGTACTAAACCTAAATTCCAAAACTGTTTCTTGGCATGGACATTCACATTTAAATAACAGCGGTTTCTTGATGATGTCCATTCATCTAGAGTTAAGCAAAATCGTGTTCCATCTTCTTTGAAATTAATAAAATCCTGCATCATTTTAGCACGCATTTTTTGTGCGTATTCTAAAACCATTTTGCGAATTGAGTTGGGTGATTTTGGTAATACATAATCTCGAGCGCCTCTAGCCAAAAATAAATTTCTCAAATCGATAGACGTACAAAAAACTTTGAATGGCATATTATCCAAGGCACACATTCGTGATACGATTGCAGAAAGTGATTCATCTGTTTTGTTGACTAAATAATTTGTAATCAACATTTTTGTTGCGCTGCTTTCTGGAACTTCATCTTGCACGACATCCCGTTTTAATACATTAATATTGTGTATTGTTCTTAAATGTGTGTGCTGCGGTGTTGTCGTTGAACCAGCGGTTTTTACTATTTCATTACAAATTTTACATTTTGCTGTTAGTTTTTTTGATCCTCTCAAAAAATGAATCCAAACAGAATTTTGATTTTTACATTGCTTTGTGTATTCCGAATAACTTTCTTTTGATGACATTTTAGGATGTACTATTAACAATAATTTAATTTGTTAAACAAAAAAAAATTAAAATTAAATAATTATCAAATAATGTTATTAAATTAAAACTGATATTATTTGCTTACCTATTTAAAAAATATTGATGATTGTTCAGAAAACAAAATCCAAATAATTCAATACACACCGCACTCGAATAAACGCGAATAAACAAATCTCAACAACACTGTTGCAAATCGTAAAATATAAGACACGAACACGAAGTTATACGAAATATAAAAATTTTGTTGAAATGAAGAAATGAAACCGTTTTAAATGTTTAACTGCAAATTTAGGAATTTTTTTCTCTATGCCTACTTGTATTATGTAGAATAGAATAACTGTAATTTAGCATTGTTTTCTTTATGTCTTCTTATAGAATGTAGAATATTAATATGTACAGAAACGAAAACACAATTTAAAAGTTGGAGAGAGCTCGAAAAAATAAATTTTAAATTCGGAATTCGCTGGGAAATTTTCGGAATTCGAAACTATATTTATGAAACCGAATTCCGGAATTCTCGAATTTCGAATTTCGAATATGCAATCCCTAAATATAAGCATACAAACTTAAACATACCCCTTCGATTTTCCATTGTAATCCACTTATCACTTTTGAACTTACACCAGATTTTAAATGATAGTCGAAACTGCGAGATTTACTTTGCGAAAGTCTAATAAATTGAAAAATGACGATAAAGAGAATTATAACGAAGGCAGAAAGAAAGAACAATAGTTGAAATGCGTGTTGCCATATGGCAACAAAAAGACAGAAAGGGTTAAGATGTAAATAAAATATAGGAGTTAGTAATATCGAGATACCCAAACCGTCTCTCTGTTTCACAATCAATTCAATTCTTTCAATTATCAAATCTATTTTCCCTATTTACGCAAAATTCCATAATTTAGGGCGAAATGCCCTATTTTAAGTCGAAATTTCTTTATAGGAAAACAGTATCGTTGCTTTTGAACACAAAATTACCTAAACAGGATTTTTTGTCGCGAAAATCGAAAATTTTTATTATTTCGCCTTGCCGTACAGCAAAGTCAATCTAACTTTTTGGTCGATAGATGTAATATGCGCCATATTTATTTAACATAACAAACCTGCTATAAATTAAAGGAATTTTTTTCCAAAATCTCTGCAAAATACACACGAATAAATGAATTGTTCTTAATTTCAGAACAATTAAAGACAATTTAAATTAATTTCAAGCTTCTAAATGGCAAACTAAAGAATAATTTCAAAACCTTTAAAATTAATATTTTTTAAACAAACAATATTTTTAAAGCACGTTGGTGTTTTTCGAAAACTAATTTCCATATTTATCAATAAAATTTTTGTCGCTTTAAATTGGACACTTAGAAGCAAGCCAGAATTAGTTTTAAATAAGCCCATAATTTCTATATATTTTATAAACGCAACACTTTTCATAAACAAGCAAGTTAGAGTTGTACTTTATTCGTAATATTTATATTACCTAGTAAACGAAATTTACACACAAAATTTTTATAAAATGAATTTCTTTCTAAATTGACAAACACGTTAACATGAGCTAAACTAGGTAGAAAATAGGTTGAGATTATGGAAAATCTACGTAAATTCGACGTGGAATTTACGTTCAATTTAGCAAAACAAAAAAATATGCTCTGCTCTCGTCTCATTCTCCACTTACCTAACTCGGACGTAAATATTAGGTAATCTCAACTTAACCACAATTCGTCGCTGCCCTAATTTACGTCGAATAGACGTTAATTCAACCTGAAAAAGTGGGGTAATGTTGCTTGGATAATGAAGGTTGGTGTACTAATGAAGATAGATTGAATCATTGCATTGTGACCATTTGATTCACCCCATTGAACCGTAATTTAAGATATCTTTAGATATATTACCTACGCGTATTTCCCGCTGACTAGTATTAGTTGTAATATAAAAAAATTTGACTTCCTACTTATTGAAAGTGACCAGAATATTCAAATAATTTCGCAGGATATTTTTTTTTTCTTTTGAATTTATTGAATTGAAAACAAAAACATTAGATTTGAATTAACAAAATTCAGTTAAAATTAATTAATGATAATTAAGAGAGTGATATAATTGGCATTAAAAAAATTCAAAAATTAACAATGTCTAGATTTTTAATAACAACAAAAGACGGATAGGTATTTAGTGTCAAAAAAATATATAGAAAGGGATACTTATTTCAGTTAGGGGGTCTGGTTCGGGAACAGTAATAGTTCACTGTGGTCCTGAGTAAGTCCTATACTACCTACTCGTGGTGACCCCTGGTGAACCGGCCAAGGTGAAGAAAGTAGAAAGGAAGAGAAAAATGTAAAGGTCTCTCGACATCAAACTGGATGCTTGTCTCAGCGAGCAACTGTCAGAGGTCAGTCTCCTCCTTCTATGTAGTTAATTGAACCCGAAAATATGATTAACTCCGGATCTTTGGGTACCTTCGGTTTCAAGTTAGTCCCTTGCCATCGGGGCCCTGCTATTTGGTCAACCATTAATTCCCACCATCTATTCAATAATGCATAGATTGATTAACTAAAACATTTCTAAGGGTGATGCCCCTCCGAGTGCTTCGTCCAAGCGAACTTTATCAGGTCTGCAAGAAAAGTAAATTTGAGCTACACGCATGAAATGTGTTCAGATTAACCTACGAGCAAAATGCGCTTCCACAAGTCTATCTGAAAGGTTTGTAAAATCTGGATGGTCCATTGCCCTCCCTTTACCGTGGCGACAGACTTAGAACAGCTATCATATTTGAAGTACTATCGCTTTTCCATGCTTGTTTTAAGTGACTTAAGTAACTGCAGTGTCAGTGGAATTCTTAAATCTCTAAAATGATAAGGAGCAGATTGTTCTGGCGTTTGCCTACTTTCCATGGGAATATGAATTCCCCCCCCCCCCCCAACAACCGATTAAAAGTCTGCGGCTTAGATAATCTTAAACTTATCGTCGCCTGCGATGCCAATGCTTCTCACATAGCTGTGGGAAGTAGCGACATTAGTGACATACAAATAGCCAATGGAGAAGTAGAACCCACCTTCATTAATACAATCAGACTAGAAGTCCTTGACCTGACAATTGTAAATAGGCAAGGTATCGAACTGGCTATGAACTGGAATGCTCAAACCAAGCCTCGTTATCAGATCATAGATATACAAGATTTTATATTGAGGCTCTGAAACTAAGGGCGGAATACATAGGAGTCACAGAAAAATTGGGCCGCATTTCGGGTTCTACTCC
This sequence comes from Dioctria linearis, assembly GCA_963930735.1. Classification (NCBI taxonomy): domain Eukaryota; kingdom Metazoa; phylum Arthropoda; class Insecta; order Diptera; family Asilidae; genus Dioctria; species Dioctria linearis. Next base: position 187,582,334 of record OZ005743.1, read on the forward strand.
AAGAAGAGCTTATAGGCCTTCCAAAATGGATTATGTCCACCGAAGTAGTAGATCTACTATCCCAAAAGGATTATATCCACCGAAGTAGTGGATCTACTAGCAGATCAACTTACAGTAATACATATTCAAGCTTACGAATAAAGCTGTCCTATCATCCCCATACAAGGAAAAAAAGTCGTTGCTTGGTGAAATAACCCAACACAGCAAACTAAGAATATGCCTTATGAAGCTATTCAATAGAGCTAAAGCCACTCAGCAATGGGAGGCATGCAAAAAAGCTCTAACGGAATACAATAAAGAGCTGAGGAGATCCTCTAGAGCCTCGCAACTAAAAAAAACCCACTCTAAGGATCACAACAATGACAAACGCTGTGACGGGAGCCTTTCCGTCAACAGCAAGGCAACGCTAGTTCCCCAAAAGCACTTCCCACTCTGCGACTTTGCGACCGAGCAACCCAACGTGGAGCGAGATCATCAGTGATACTAGTGCTAAACAGAGATTACCGGAAACAAAGAAGATCTTCACCAAAACCAAAGTTAGAAGAGATATTCAGTCATTCAAAACCTTTAAGGATCCTGTCGGTGATGGTAAGTAATTGAAGCGCTACTGCAAGAATCGCTGGATTTCACTAAGCCCCTTCTTACTGAGAAGGGACATATAAGAAGGGCCAGTCTATGCATGCGATATATATGTATCTTCGAGCATGGTGATTAACAAGGGTTTGACTACCGGTAGCAGGTAACAAACCGGCCAGCAATGCAAAATCATACAGGCCCATTAATCTGACATCTTTTCTCCTGAAAATGCTATAGAAAATAATAGACAACTATATTTGGGTGACGTCCCTCACAAATTTTCCACTCAATGCCAATCAATATGCCTACTAATCAGAAAAATCCACCGAGGTTGCTATCAGCAATCTAATAAAGATTTATCGAGAAAATCTCAAAGAGCAAGGAGTATAAGCTCCTCCATGGACATACAAGGCTCCTTCGACAACTTCCAATTTGACTCAATCAAGAAAAGTAACCGAAGATAGAGGCAAAATTATTTTCCGGAAATTCTCGGATTGTTCCTTACACTTGATTCTGTCATTTATTCCTGTAATCTCCCACAGAAATCTTCCATTTCCACGAACTCAATTTGAACCATAATTGATAAGATTCACTTCATCGAAAAACAACAGTCGATCAAGGTTCAAAATATTAATTTGCGGGTTGCCAAAAAAAAAATTACCTTGTTATGAATAAGTAGAGGTGTCTAAGTATGTATGAGAAGTTGATCAACACAACTCGATATACTTTGTCATCATAAGTACACGATAAGCGTAAAATAAGTTCTAAGCTGGTTAATTAGTTCGATAAGAAATCTGCTGAAAAGTGAAAAATCTTTTTAATCTTTTATTTTTCTAATGAATGAGTTTAGGAAGTGAAGATTAGGTTGATTTTATCGAGAGATTATTTACTAGATAGAATCTGTGCATAATTGTACGCACCGGAAATGCGAAGTATTAAGTGTAAGCTTATAGACTTATTTATATTGAGGCCAAGGTATGGTATCTTACCCTTGATATGGTTTTCTTTTAACCTACCATAAGCTTTTTTACCATGACTTAAAATTTGGATTCGGATTTAATTTTATTGACTTGAAAAAACAGTAAAAATTGTAGTTTGTTAGTATTTTAAAAAAATATATCGCGTGGACTCATTTAACGAATGTCAGCTACTCCCCTTGACATTTAATTAACGAATTTGTATCAGTTAATGATTAAGCGAGGGATTCTAGCTTCTATTCTTTAGCTTTGTCCACTTCGAGCACACCAAGGACTGATTACTTAACAGCATTAAAATAATTCTTAGAAATAAAAATAGTAATTAATAAAAATGTACATAAATGTAATAAAGTGTAAAATAAATATAACAGTCGAAAAATCATAAAAACCATAAAAACTTTCTTAGCTGACTCTTGACTTAGACCTTTGTCAAAGGCATGATATCTAGGAAAGCGAGGAGGAGCTGATATCCTAAGAGCCGTCAGTAGTTGAAGAAAGTTAATAACGCTCCTTAAAATATCCAAAGCGAAAACGGCTCTAGTACAATCACAGTTTTTATCTTAGGTGTCTTAAGAAAGCAAATGAAGTCTTTGCGAATATGGAGGCAAAACAATGGGAAGGTTATGAAGAGCTAGCCTAACGCATCTTCATTGAACGGCCTCAAACCGATTAATAAACACCGCGTAAAAGGGAACCCTTGGTAGGACAAGTGCACTCCAAGATAGGTCTGACAAAGGCACAGTAGAGACATTTGGCGACTAAGGTTTGTCGAATTCCTTAGACCAACCTTCTGATAAAATCTAAATATCGCTAGCCTTTTTAACCATGGAGTCAATACGATCTTTTTCAAATCTTTAGTTTTGTCAAGTCTAATAAATAAATTTCCATCTATACACTAATCCAAATACAGGGGACACTTTTCTAGAATTGGATATAGTATTTCTTACTAATGTTCAAAGGTAGTAAATTAGTAGAACACCAATCGTTAAAAAATGCCTAAAATCAGAATTTAGAAGAGCACAGTCATTTTTCCATCTGAAATTATACCAAAAATGTTGGCATCATCAGCACAATAGAGTATGTTAAAATTGGTTAGAATAGAGCCCCCCTTCCCCTCATTAATGTATATAATGAATTGCAGTGGACCGAGATGGCTACCTTGCGGAAGGCCAGAGGTGTTTGTAAATTTAGTCAGACAAGTATAATCGTAACTGTAACAAACAGATGAGGAAGGCCAATAGTGGTGAGCTTGATGTACAGAATACGGGGATTAATTTTATAAAATGTCTTACTGAAATCGGTGTAGACACAGTCAACCTGCTTGCCAGCCTTAATGGCAGTTAGAAATTTCTACTAGGTTGGTAGTAGTAGATTTGTCTTTTGTAAAGCCATGCTGGAAAACCCCTATTATGGGCTTACAATAAAAATATTGGAACGTCTAAAACTAAGGCTACTAATAGCCTGGCAATACAAGATAAATTGGCGACTGACCGATTACTAGAAACATTGTTCCTCCTTCCTTTCTTGTGTAAGGGAATAATAAGAAAAAGTTTCCATAAACTAAGAAAGATACCACTAGCTAAATCGTCTTATATGATATCGCTTATTCAATGTAACACCACGATTAAACCTCGATTCACCTTACGTCTCAGAAAAGACCCAAAGCCATGTCAACCTCAAATTAACGCGATCATAAATTAGGGTTTTTTTGCATATAGCTTCTCCATAACCTAGAATTTCGTGTGCTTATAATACACATCCTTAACCCTGAACCTTATTCGATTTTGTATACTAGAATTTTTAAGATATACTTAGAAAATTAATTTTGTTGAAATCGTACAATCAGCTGTAGCGCTCTTGTATGCAATACTATCGATCTACATCTTTTATTGAAATAGTACTTCACTTTTATTAACTGAAAAAATTATGCTAGATTTTTCGATATACGGAGGATCATAAATTGGCGGCGGAACGGTTAATTGTTTTCGACCCAACTAATTAGCCTCCTTAATTTTCAGAAGAATATTGTTTCACTGCAGGTAATTTTGGTTCGTTTTTTTTTTTATTCTATGAACTTAGCAACTGACATTATTGTTGGGAGTTGCAACCATCTTATATGTATAGAAAAGTGTAAGTGGGTAGACAATGCTAGGTCTCCCAAAAGAACGCGAGCTAAGGGCAGACATATTATTTAATTTGAACATGCTCTCATTCATCCAATAAAAGAAGTTGAAGAATATTTGTGTTGTGAATTGTGGCAATTCTAATATATGTAAGTGATAAAAACGACTGTGTAACACGACCATAAAATATTTTCTGTAATTTTAAATTATTTATATTTTGGTCCATTGTTTGAGCTAATTTCTAAATGGCGGCGACTATTTAGATCATCAACGTAAATGAGCGAAACTTCAAAAAATCATTCTAATGGCATGGGCCTCCATCAGAGAGTATGATTCTAATGGTATGGGCCTCCATTAGAAAGTAGATGGTGATGTTGTTATAACAATTCATTATGTTTTTTATATTATTAAGCCAAGTTCAGGGTATGCCCTATGATGCAAAGCACAGCCTGGCAGGAATAGGGATAGGGAATAATGCTTAATAACGAAGATAACCTCGAAGATTTAAGATTAGAAGCCAACCAAAGAAGAGTGAAAATCTCTCAGGTGAAATCTATGGAGAACCCATATAAAAGTTTGAATAAAGTTTGATTACTAACTCTATCAAGACATTTAGGTATATCGTTCGGTTTCTGGTGACATCTACTAGGCCATACTGCATTAAGGGCCAGAAGAAATATTCCCGCAGTAGACAAAATCTTTAAAGCAATTTATACTAGGGGTTATCTGTATGTATACACAAATTATGGAAAGATGTAAATTTGGGATTCATACATGAACATAGAGAATGCTAGCCTGTCTAACCCAAAGCAGTGGAAAAAGTATTAGAAAACCACTACAAATCCATCCGGAGATCCACCTAAACTGCCCTTCATAATCTGATGTTAGAACTGGAAAAGACGGTAAGGGAAGAAAAAGCCGCCAGCCTTCTAACTTAGATGTAAAAAAAAGTTTTACGATGCCTCCGTTGAATCCATAGAAAGCACAGCTACCAAAAAAGTCATATCCTCGTCGATGATATGAAGAAAAGAAGAAATATTTTTCTACTTAATTGAATCATAACCAACAATATTATTAGCTGCTAAAAGATTCCTTCAAAAGGGACTTCTTTCCCCTCTCCTATGGTCATTAATACTTGATGATCTCTTACAAGAGCTAACATACTTCGGTTATAAGCATAATATAAGCATAGTTAGTCAGATGGGCCTTCAATCCAATATTTTCTATACATTAGAGGGAGTTGTAATTATAGTCCTGTCAATACACTTAAATACCTCGTTATGAGCCCAGCAAAAAGACTCACATTCTCAGTTGGAATTCAAAACAATCGACCTTAAGACCCCTATGGATCCTAAAGATCTTCCAAAATTACAAAGTCAAGTTTACAGAAATTTTGTTGACTAACTTATCAGGGAATACTTGGTGTCAGTGTCATGAGCATTAGAGGCATACTGAACCTCCTTCCTACAAATTTAATGAAACAGACCATACTCAGTGTTATAAGACTATGGAGGACAAATATTCTTATACAAGCTAATTGAACTGGTTACTTACAAATCTTTAAGGAATACGTTGATGAACTCCATTTCGGATGTCATACCGAATCGACATAACTTATAACAAACATTCACAGTAGTTTTAAGGCCAATGTCACATGAGCTTCAAAACGACCGCGCGTCCAATTATCCCCGCGTCATGATGAAAATCTCGTTGTTGTCACACAAGCTTCAAAATGACCGCGCGTCTTGATGAAAGACTCGTTCTTGTCAACAAGAGCGTAACTTTAGTCGCATAACAGAAAATTATGCTGCTCTTTGCCATTAACTATTTAGCTTGATTTTAACTTTTGATCAAAATACATGTTCCAAATAATGTCCTATTTTTATATACTGTTGGAAAACTTTTAAAAAATCAAAAAAGGAAAGAACTTTTTGCCTCCACTAAATAGCGAAAGATATTTTACCAGGCATTTATCTTTGAAACATCCTAAATTGAAGGAATTTTCAGAACTACTATTATCACTATTATCGTATGTTTTGGTCGCGTGGAGCTCGTGTGTACAGCTCTATTATATGTGCATACTCTCATGGCGCGCGGTCAAAAGGGAGCGCGGCATAAGCCGCTCGTGTGACACTGGCCTAAGAGATCGTCATCTATGTCACTTGTGTGATGAATGCTTTTTAAAACGACTTCTAAAATGGTACACAAATAAATTGAAAATGAAGGGTAAAGCAGATTTCTGATATTTTCTGAGCCGAACTTATAACTACTAAAGGCACCCAGAATTCCAGCTACGAATCTTTAAACAGAGATTTGTGCCATAGATCTCTACGCATCCTAAATTTTAACAAATGATATGTGTCGGGGGAGAATCCTGCCAGTCCTGCCAGAATTGTCTTACTGTCTTCAAACTTCTAGTTGAAACTGAAAAAGTAATACTAAAGTAAGTATTGGGACATAATGACAAGATATTGCCATTTAAATGAAGGAGTCAATTGTTAGTCTGTCAGACTTCAGCATTCTTGGTAACATTCAGTAAGCCACTTATAGCACCAAATTTTGGCAGACAAGTCCAAGTCTTCATACAAAAAAAAGCATGAGAAAGTTATCTCTTATTTGCAACAGATGGTGAAAATATTCCTCTCGTCTCACAACCCTTTCAGATATTATTTCAAAAAGATGGACAAACGCGATGATGGAACTTGCCGCTAAACCCTGAATTAATGCAATTTTTGGTACTTCCGTTGTAGTAAACTTTATCAATAAGTTGGGAAAGTTAGTCCATAAGTATCTCTGAAATAGAAAGAAGTTCGAACAGTATGAACCACCACGAAGACCTAAAATCAAAAATAGAAGAGTTTCAGTTGTTGAAAATTACTACATAGGAAAAAATGCTATGAAAAGTGTACTATTCCGTCGAAAACCCTTTGTTTGGTATGCTGAAAAATTTTTCGTATGTAAATGGTAATTTCAAGTTTTTCTTTTCTTCCATATTAACTCACTCTTGATTAGGTAGGCACTTCATTTCAACAACCCAGAGTTCATTAACTATTCATTCAGTCTTACTACAACTGAAACTGCGTACAAACAAACTGCCTAACAATTCAAATAAATTGAGCAATTATCTCACTATTCGAATCCTCATACAATTTATCAACGGAAAAATGTTAATAAATAAATTTCCGTAATCAGGATCGTCTCTCAATTACTTCAAATATTCGCTTAAATTCGCAACGAGCAAGATAAATATACGACAAAAGAGAGTTTCTTAATTAAGATCTTAAAAGTTTTCTTGTTTATTATCACAAGCAAGCTGCGGTCACCTTAGCTAGCACCTTCCCTGGTAGAAACGTCGGATGTTAGTAAACAAATTAAAAAACAAAACATATTCTGGTCTGGCTGGAATTTATGCAGTATTCGAGTCTATTTGCAAACAAACCAATGATCATTAAGAGCCAAATGGGAATGCTGTCCAAAGGCGAGAAATTAAGGCGATTACTTGTGATTTATTTAAGGAGAGATTGCAGAGAATGCGTTTTCGCACCTTCAACTCCCCAGACACCACAAAGTTGGTAAAAACGATTTTATAAAGCGATCGTTGACCATCGTTCGCGAATTGGTTATTTAACGAGGCGCGGCTTAATGGATGCCCAGTAATTAAGTTCACACCTTCTTTTCTGTTGAATGAAAAATTTCGAGAGTTGGAAGAAATGGCATCTGAACTGGGTGAGAGAAATTAGCGAGTTGATGTTCAATCAGTAATAATAGGCGTCATTTATACAGTACTTAAAGTATTTACTATTTTGAGATCTTTTTGATATGATTCTCTTGATTCGACGGATTGGTCGGTATGAGTCATATTATTGTAGAGCCACTCGATCTTTATGAAGGAAATGCTAATATAATGACGAATTTACGGCACTACAAACCTACGTAAATATTTACGTAGGTGTAGGTAGTTATATAGGGGTCGTATAGTCTGACTTCATCCACATTTCTTTTATCTTAGTTAGATTAAATTTAAAACATCTTATTCACTTTGTGAAATTATATGAATGGTCCCAGATCTTCTTGTACATATATTCTTTTATCATTAAAACTTGTACCAATCACAACAAGCTTATCCGAACTATGCAAAATTATGATCATCGACAATTTATTCCGTACATTTTAAGAAGAACGAGTTCTGTTTTATGGTCCATGTTTTCTATTTGCCATACCATAAGATAAGGACATGGAACAATACAATATAAGTGTTGGATATGACATAGAAATATAAGGCAGCCTTAGGAAGTCCAAAAAAATTGCATCTAGAGTAGGATGTTTAAGGCCAGGGCCCATATCACATACTTGATATTAACTAGATTTGACAGCTGTATATCAGTCACCACTTGTATACTTTTAAAGCTCTTTCTTCGAACATGCGGCCTGAGAAGGGTATGGATATTGGAAGCCTGCAGGTCTCTTTCCTAAGATCTAGGTTAGGTCCATTGGTTTACGCAACCAGCTTATGGACTGGAGCACTCCTCAGTTCTCTAAACAGCCTTATTTATTCAAGTTCCATATAGAAATTCAAAAAAATGACTGGCTCTTGGACTTTCTTAGAACACTATTATATTTCGTCTGCATCTCAAAATATTACTATCTGTACCAATTCTACTCCTAGCCAGATTTTTTTAGCTTACTTGATAAATAGCCTTGTGAGGGACAAATGGTATTAAATCTGTCACTTTCCTTGCAATGACTTTGGAAATTGACACAAAATTTTCAAATAAATAGGGGGGGGGGGGTAGAATTCCTCCTCAACAGCACGTATCGAAACTATTGACACGTGCTGACTTGGAAGAAGATCAAGATTTCAGTTCTATATATGTGAAATCACTACCAAGCTATTGAACCAAGATTTCATCTACTGCTATGCAGAGCTGGGTAAAACTTAAGTAAAAAAGTACTTAAGTACTATTTAGGTTGCTCGGTTTTTGGTTCAATATTAACCTTCAAGCCCATTTTGTATTCGACTTGCCAGAGTCATGGCATTCTCAAAGCTGTCGCTATTTGCTTTTGTTTGCTACTTGGATTAACCCCGGGTGAACTTTAGCTGCACCTGCTCTTAACTAGGAGCACCGCGGTTCTTGTTTTGAAACGTCAAAGAAAGAAGAAGAGGTTGGGACAAATTTTGTGATTGGTAATTTTGACGTACAAAAACACGAACCTGGCATCTTGGAGTTAACAGCTTTTTGACATGGTTCTGACATGTCTTTCGATGTTCCAGGAGTCATGTTCCGGCAGCAAAAACAAAAACCGTCTTAAAGTACATTTTCATTACTTAAGACTTATTACAGAACTACTTGAATATAAGTACTTGCTTATACTTACTTGTACTTAAGACTTAGTTTGTACTTAAATACCAAGATTTTTACTTAAGTATTTTTGAATCTACTAAGTACCTACATACAAAAAATTTATCTAAGCTTTCGTAGAAAACATAGAAACAGAATCTCTAGTGGAGCACATTTTTTGTTGAATTTTATCATAGATGTCACAGTAACTAGAAATCGCATGGTATACCAGAGCAGAGTATACAGATTATAAAATAGGTAGTGCATTTTGGAATGGACCACAACTTATTTTAGAGCATGCCGAGAGCAAATATTCCTTTAACATCCATTTTTGCATTCGTTCGATCGACCTGCTCAATACGGCAGATACGAGAAAATATAAATCACTCGACGTATACATCGTTTTCATGTTGTGGTTATGGTCCATTCCGGAATGGACCACAAGTCATATAAAATTTGTATACTTTGCTCTGGTACCCAACTAACACTCTTTTACACACAATGGTCATGGTTACGTTTTCCTGTCTTAGCATGGGCCCATAAAGAAACGTACGTTACGAAACAGGCGTTCCGAAGTTTTTTATATTACGGAAATGGGGCAACGCATTGTGGAAATTATGTGGGCATAATGTCTAAAGTGTTACTACATATAGTAGAATTGAGAGATTTAATGTCTAAGGAAAAACGTAAGAGCTTGGTCGCAGTGACGTAAATGTATCGAAACTGTTCCGTTTGACACATACTTATACAATATGTGAACTTTTACGTTAATTCTTGTACGCGACATATATATTTGAGATAATGATAAATATGGGTATTTGTTTTATTCGTATATATTTATAAGATTAGATGACGAACTCTCTATGTATGCAAACATATTTTAAATTCTTTTCAAATGCGTGTCATTGTATCAATAATATAATAAAATCTGCTTTTTGTTTTTCAACTGCGTGAAAACTTACAAACACAATTAAATTTTCCGTAACATCATTTACGAAACTTCGAAATAACTGAAGCGCTCCCATAATCTTTAATTATTTAAATATTTTATAAAGAAGTTAGAGTTTTTTAGAAAAAAACTAATAGTAATTAATTTCAAAATAGAGATTAAAACGGTATGTATTTTGAAAAACATAAAGAGGTTTTTGCATCTAAAAACATTTTTCAAAATCACATTTCGCCATTTTGTTACATTTTATAGATCAAATGCTCCCAACAACGTAATTTATATAAATTGTGCCCATTAGGGCTAACTCATAGGCATTGCTTCCAATTTATACCTTGAACTTATACCCGCCAGGTAATGTTTCTATTTTGTGCCTAGTAGGCACTCTTACAACTTTGTGTCGGAAGATGTGCCCAGGGCCGCACTGGGTCTTGAAACCGGCCGGGGCAAATGACGACTAAACAGCCTGTTTGGGTCTTCAGAAATGACTTTTTTATAAGAGGCAAACAACCGAAATTATTAAGGTGATTTTCTATTGAACCGAACACAAGAAGAAGAGAAGTCTCCTCACAAACGAATAATGCTATATTTCAAACAAGGCTTTCATGCTAAATACAGAACTACTAACCCTAAAAAATAGACAAAATTGATTTTTTTTCTAGAATTTGCAACATTTAATAAATTTTATAAATGCAGGAGACATGTATGCATAAAATATGTATAAGAGTGATTACTCCTTTCACCCTTAAAACGGTTTCTCTGTAAAAGCAGTATCCGAGAGATCAAACAATTTACTCGTGAAGCCTAGTCCGGCGCGTATAAGAAGGGGGGGGGGGGGGGTCACATGGGTCATGACCCTTTTCCCCCCAAAGCGCCACCTAACCTTCGCGGTAAATTGAATGTGGCGCTGGACTGTAGAGCGAACCTTTTTCTTTCGAATTTTTATACACCATTGGTCGCTGAAAACGATCAGTTGGATTGATGCCACTAAAATTGATTCTACAAATTCTGACACCTTCGGAATCATTGCCCTTTGATAATACCGGAGGGCTTTTGGATTCATAAGTTTTGGGTATGGCCCCTTTAGTGGTATCTGTTTTATCTGTATCTGACTTGCTAGCCCTTGCGCCAACTGGCAGATCTCTCGATGATGGTTCTTCATTCGATTTAGACTGCTGATGTTGACTGACTGTACTAGTGTTATTTCGCTCACTAATATTCGTACTGCTTGGTGGTACTGGTACCCTCCCAGCATCGACTTGTTGAGCTGCCCCATTTAGGTCATCGGCTTCCTGGAATTATTTTATTCTTGTAGATAAATATGGCCTGAACTCTTCGTAGATTGCTTCTATCTTGTGGTAGAAATCCTTAGTAAAATATGCATGGTCTAGCGGCGGTGAAGGTAAGCCTCGGATATATTGGTCAGTAGCTTCAAAACGTGGCCATGCTGCATCCAGACGTGCGAGTCTTTCTTCGTAGTAGCTATACGTTTTCCTGTCCACAGGATCTTTCTTATAGTTGGCTAGAATGTTTTGGATCTCCTTGCCCTGAATACCTTGGGTCGCAGCCAAAGGGTCCATTGCCTTGTCAATCTTCGGTGGCATCCTTCTTTGTATAATGGCTCAGCAGAATGCGCTTTGCTTATGTGGGATGTCTTCTATTGAGCGTGATTGAGCATGATTGAGCGTGCTGTATCACGTCGGGGTCACCAACTGTTAAAGCAAACTCTTTTGTTTGTCTGTTAAAATTGGTAGGCTGAAATGATTCACCTCAACCTTGTTGCTGTGCATTCGGTGGTTCACCGAATACACGAAATTCATAAATCTGAAAGGCAAAAAGTTGTTAATATCCCGGGCTACTCGGTTCTTCTACCGGCAGCAATAGCGACTAACAAGTATTTTAAATAAAACGCAGCTATTGTCCAAAAACGAATGACAAATTTTATTAAATTTAATAACACTTATATACAAGTTAAAATCTAAGCACCTGTACTTCATAAAAAGTGCTGACTCAATTCACACTACATAACTTTCCCAGCAAATTCTAGCAAGCTTGCTACCCAGGAAAAGTTTTGATAATTTACCTGGGATCATGTTGCGTCTGGCGATCGGTGAGAAAATTATGTGGCGTAACTTGAGTAATGCATTTACGAATAAATTCTAAATTTTACATCTAAAGAAATTCGGGATTTTTAATGCAGTTTGCAGTTTTATACAAATCTCTTGTAACTGCTTAGAAATTCAATCACTCCAATTATTTTTTGGGAATAAAATTTTTAAGGCATTTTCATTGAATACCTATTTTCAAGAAAGTGTGCAGAAAAAATAATTATTAATAATATAGTAAAAAAAAACAATGCCAATGCTTCACCAAATGTGGAAAAATTCAGGATTATTCGAAAATTTGGGTACTTTCGTTACTTATGCTTTCACCCTGGAAATGACTTTTATCGTACTAACGGACGATGGTGCCAATTTTAATGAACAAATCAAAAGAATTTTGATTTCTGGCAGTCAAAATTTTACTTTTGAGGCCGGTACTGACAGTATTACCGTAATCTATTAGTAACACTGGAAAATTGTTATAAAATAAAGACTGAATGTACGTAGGTACTCTACTTCAATTTCGAATTTGTTTTAAAAGGACACATAAGTATAACAAATATAACAGAGCTTTGAAAGCTTTTTGTTAAAAAGAAAAAAATTTCAATGCGTCTTTTGAAATCACAATGATATGATGCAAAAAATTTGGCATTATAAAAAAGTGAATGCTTTTAAAGCCACATGAATGCCAAATTTGCCATATAAAAAGGTACCTTCTCCTCCCACCGCAGCCGAAACGTTCGACCAGAGTACATAGTGAATACATGTGGTCGTGATTAACCCGCAGACCGCGGACCCATCGGGCTAGCGCCCGATCGCCCGTTCTCCCAGTCCGGCTCTGGATGTGCCAACAAGATCAGAATTCCTAGTCAGTGCCTATAAATGTGTCGATTAAAGAACTGTTTCTTATAATGAGATTTTTTCTTAAGTTTATAAATTTCTTCTGTATTATTTATTAATTTTTTTAAATTGTTTCTTACTTAATTTTTAAATTTTTAATTTTCTATCATATTTAGGGTTCCGCACCCAAAGGGTTACAACGGAAACCCTATTACTAAGACTTCGCTGTCCGTCCGTCACCAGGCTGTATCTCATGAACCGTAATAGGTAGACAAAATTAAAAATTAAAGAGGGGCCCCATACAAGAAACGTGATTTTTTCCTCGTTTTATCCTCATTCATCTTTATTATCATAAGTAGGCATTTTTTTTTCAAATAAAAACATTAGGGGTATTCACGCAATGTTGTATAAAAGAGTGCATCATTGTAAAAGATGTATTTGATTACAACCCAGTAAAGTAATACAAGGCCTATGCATATAAAATGCAATACAAGGGTCTTGTATTTTTACATTCACAAATTGGCAGTGTAAACCGACTTGTATAGTTGTATTTAGGAGGTCAGATTGAACGTCAAATGTCAGGGTGTGCAGAGGGGGAGGAGAGTGTCCTAGGAAAATTTCCAGTGTGCCAAATGAAAGATCCTTTTGAGGACTATCGACTGGTGCACTTATATTTTTTCTAGGTGGTAGGTACTGGGTTGATTTAGCAGGGTGTTCAATTTACATCTACTCGCATCACGGTTTTCCCCAACAAAAAAAGGTATTGCAAATTTGTGAACCCAAAACATAAGTAATGGCGCATCAAACAGTATGAAAATTTCTGGAAAACTTAATAAAACATCACCGAAAAACAAATTGGTGTGATCGATTTACTTTTTCGCCCCTAAATTACTTAATAATAGTATTTCAAGCTCAGAAAATTGCTTTAATTATTTTCAATATTCGAACTTTTTTGCCGGAAGAGGTGGAGGGGCGGATCAAAAAACGAACTTTGTATTCGTCTTTAGTTCGATGAAGGGATTAAAATTATGAAAAAACAATGTTGGGGTGGGGGTTGTTACCCCACCCCTCACGACCCAAATATGGCATGTGGGGTGTTCAAATTAACGCCCCCATCGAGCACTATCGAATGGCGTTTTAAATTTTCAATCCGGTATACTTCGTAGTGTATTTTTTCCACCCTCTTACATTTTACCTGAAAGCCATTTTTTCACTTTGTCAGACCCTGCATCATGACGGATGCCCCGAGAGAAAAAATTTTACATTCAAATTAAAGGCAACAAAATTCTCTATCTACTAAAATGTTTTTATTTTCAATTCGACACTTTTCTCACTGAGCTTTTCCTCCCGAAATTCATAGTTTTTCCTCATCTGGGTCCCGTATACCCCATTGCTACATATGAGTTATTTTTAAATTTTTTTTTCAATCATAGGCATAAGTGTTCGATTACAAAACTTTTTCATCTTTTCAAAAAAATTCCTCAGAGGCACCGTTATTCGTAAATTTTTACATCATTTCACGGCAAAAAGCTGCAAAAAGCCGTCGTAAAAGGATGTTGTTCTACTGTTATTAAGTTTTCTCCTAAACTATCAGCCCGAGCGCAAAACTAATTGGAAATAAATAAACGCTCCAAACAAAACGGGCTTCATTTTATCCGCTGACATTATACTGAAAAAGTGTATAATTTAGTAGTAATAGTAGAAATAAAAACTTTGAAAACGACCAAAACGGTCAGAAAACGCCATAAAAAACCTTAATTTAAACCGTTCTGTTGAGATACTTTTGTTTTTATCTCAGCTATTTTTAACCGGACCTTCATAGTTCTTTTTTTCTATAATAACTATGACTCCTTTATTCCGGGGCCGGGGAGAGTTCCTACGGGGCCATTTTATCACCCTGTTACATTTCGAAGTAAGCTAAAGGCTAAAGGGTGTGTTCACTCTTTTTTGTAAATTCTTGTTGTATTTTTACATCGGTTACACTGATACATGAAAGAGTGAATACCCCTATTATTTTTTTAATTTGAAGCCTACTCTCATTTGAAAAAAGAAATAAAATAAAAAGTATATAGTATTAAATTTTGTACGATGGTACGCAACCCTTGGTGCGCGAGTCTGACGCGCACTTGCCCGGTTATTTTATTTTATTCTAATTTTTTAATTTTTTATTTTTTTTTAATATTTATCTATATTTTAAAAATATTTTTTTTATAAAAAATAAACAGAATGCTGGGATTCGTCCGCGTTACAGACGGAGTCTGGACTTTTCTATGTATTTTATAATAAATATGTATATACATTCTCAATAGGTAGTTATTCAATCTTCTAACTAATCTATACAATCTTCATCATATTACTCAATGCAGTACTGAGTTGCAAGTACTTTTTATACATGCGGTAGTGGTACTCACGCTGAAGTACTCAGGCCTTCGGTACTTGTACTTAAATAAGTACTTTTTCTTTCGTACTTGCCCAGTTCTGCTCCCATGCAAAGCTCTATGTAGCTATGATCTAAGAACTAACAGTCACTTCAGTAAACGTAAACATCATCATTATAGGCCGAGACTACCCTCACATCCAGAATGGCCAGAATCGTAAGGTAGGTATGACGACGGAGTTTCTTAGTGGTTTCAGCTATTTCACGATTATCTTAATCATTGTAGTATTTCGGGCTTCCAAACTTACATCGATATTTTTCAGAATACAATTCTCATTCATATGTGTATCGAACCTCACAAGCTTCTTTGATGTCGAGCTCAGTTCTGCCGACCTCTATCAGGCCGTTTACTATCCGAAATAATTACCTACTCAAAAGAACCTTCGTTTTCGCAGCAGCTTGAAATTAAGACAAATATCCTCATTTATACCGACCACCTTTCAAATTACTATTATTGAAAATCTTCTACCTAGTGGTCTATTTTGGTGTCCAGCTCTAATAACCAAACGAAAACCTTTTTTAGCTACTTTCGGAGCCTTTATGGCACTAGGTATAGCTGCTGTTGGCTTACCATCTCCGTCTTATTCCGAGATATTGCGCCCAGAAGTTGCTGGAAGCTGATGGTCCACTGTAGTGCTTTTATTTAGTTTTTGGCAGGTTCTCCATGAGGCATCCATAGATCCTTGCTAGAGTTGCCAAACCGTACCCGATTGAATTTAAAGTATTTTGCAAAAATGGATGGGGTGACAGAGTCTGTTGCTATAATTGTCTTCTGTTTTCAACACTAGCTCTAAATTTTTTGACTTACTGTCACTAAGATGACTTCCCGCAGGGGTAGTTAGGATATGATATGAGACCCATTACATTACTCAGAGAAAAAGATTGCAGGCACGAAAAATTTGACTATTATTTTTAAAATATTTAAAAAAAATTTAAATATTATCTCGAAAATCCTCTTAAATGGAGACAAATAATATTACAAAAATCAAAATAATAAAACACTTACTTAGATGGGAAACAGAGGTTTCTATCAAAGTAAAACAATTGAACTGTGGTGAATTCCTTGAGTTGCAGCTGTTATATAGAAGCTGCCTCCCAACAAAGCAATTTTAAAAATTAAACGGGTGCACCTTTTTTTTTGTTCTTTCTTTTTCCTCTCACAACACAAACATTTCTCCTTCCTATCAATATCAACACCAAAAATCTTATAAAAATCAAGAAGACCCAAGAAACATTGTCCCAAAAAATTCAAACTGATACCATCTGAAATCCATTGAAATAACTCTCCAAGTAATGAGTATGTATACCGAAGAAATTACTGCGTTGTAGCTGCTGCGAGTATTTATGGACTCGAAAAATAGCAGTTCTCAAAATCAACAAAGCTCAGCACGCTTCTCCCAAAAATAGCACACCACCAACCACTAACTCTTTTTCGTATGCTCAGCAGCGATCTGGGAAAATATTTCAAAACACGAGCGATCGTGCGCATATAAATCATTCACTTTAGAAACGTGCGTCTCTCGGAGCGAGTCGTCGCATGCAGGAGGCCACAGAATTAAGTGAAAATAAAAAAAATAAATAAAATAAAAATAAAGTCGTGTGCTAAATATTCTCGACTAATTTTTTTTTCTGACTTTCAAACAGCAAAATCAATGATGCCACATTCCAACCACACGAAGCACGCTTTTTCAGTTTTCGTGTGGCGCAATCGCTGACAAAGATCGTGACTTACCAAAAAACATAGCACCGGACGAGTAATATTTCGTCTCAAGAAATTAAAAATGAAAAGAGACATAAAAACGTTACACGATGGTGATATGTTTCTAAAAAAACAGAGCAAAAAAAGCGTGCCAAAGGCAGCACGTACCCACTGAAGGGACTGACTCTGCACCTTAATTCAAAAACAAAAAACAAAAACATCAAAAAGATGGGGTACCATGATAAGTGCATTTGTTGGGGGCTGAAAGATGACGAGGTCCAATTTCAGGTGGTGGTTAAAATCTCTACCGACTGCTCCTTCTTCAGCAGTCTTTGATTCAGTATGTTAAAGATGATCGGCAAATCGATCACGATCACGTCTTTCAACTGATCTAAGTTGATCGGCTGGCCATCCCCAAAGTGAGAAGACAGCTTTCTTGGGTTGGATCAACTCATGTCGAACACCTTTTTCTTCGGTACTGGATGTAAGCGAACAGGTCACGATCTTCTGATCTTGATGCAGAGAGTCACGAAATTATTCCTCGTCGATGAAGTGTGTGCGCTGACCTTCACTTTTTTAACCTTTGAGTTATTTATGGATTCAGAGATTCAGAGGCGCAGAAGAAAATTTTATTTTCCCACACTGCACGCAGGGCGATCATCGTTGAGATCGATCAAAAACAATTTCTTAGAATTGCAAGAAAAAAATACTGTAATTGTTGTAATCATTATATAATTTCAGCCGATGTTATGTACCAGACTTTGAAGGACTGGCCAGAGTTCACATACGGTATGAATGTTGTTTTGGATGAAATACGAGCTGTACCTCAATTTTTTCTTTTTTAAATCAACGTTACCAAAGATCGCAGCACTTGTTGGGTAATTTTAAATTGAATAATCAATCTAAAAATCAGACTCAATCTGATCGAAAAAATCCCCAAAAAATAAAGAGCTATGGGTTGAAAAAATACAGGTTTTAAGAATTGTGTTTATACAACATATGACTTCATGACTAATTGTGTGAACCGGGGAATTATAATATCTCGATTATGCTGTGTTACAAAAAATTAGAAGAATCCCCCGAGATAAGATGGCTCATCAGTAGTCATTTTACCAGTGGCGGATCCACCTAGATGGCGCGGGGGGCGCCCCCGCCCACCCTATGAAGTTTTACTTATTCTACTGCACTTTTCTAAAAAATATAAAAATTTCTGGAAGCGTTCAATTTGATACATTTAAGAACGCAGTCCTTACGACTAGCGGCCAGGACGTGCCGATACCTGTAAAATTCAATTGTTCAATTGTTTGAAGCAGGATAGAAGTTATTCGGGTAAAAGCGATGAAAAGTTTGCTTTAATTAAAACAGCTGCCGAAGTGTCATTGATGTTGTTTTAAATGTAAAGACGGCTTGTTAGAATATTACCGGGCGGTTCAAAACAAAAATTGAAGAAACAATTACAATTCGTAATTGGAGAAATTCAACGAAACTACACAACGGCAAACAAATCATTGTGTTTTATTATTTCGTATTTGACTAAAATATTTAGCTAAACATTAAATAAAAACAAAATATAAATGTTGATTGGGATATTCTCAATCAATATCTTAAAGAAATTGTTTGGTCGGTCTGTTATGTTTCGAGGGATGTTGATGAATGCCAATGCACATTAGAACTTAGTGACATCCTTAGTCTTGGCATGCATAAATGCATTCCTTATTCCTACAGCAGGTCTCAATAACAGCAAAATTGCTCTCGGCTTTCAAGCACTTCACAGACACCTATTTTGTTATCCCCCGTGTGGATGTACATATACAGGAGCCAATATACATCCGTCAGGAAGATGTGTTAAAGGTCCTTAAGGGGATCAACTTCTCTAAAGCCGTAGGTCTTGATGGTTTTTCACTTCTGTTAATTAAAAGCTGTATCTCGTCCTTGGCTAAACCTCTGCGCAAACTATTCTATTTGTCTTATTCGACAGAAAAATATCCAACTGGTTGGAAGCTAGGCTGAACCTATTCCGAAGAAAAAAAAGAGTAGCGATACCTCAAATTGCAATCACTTCGATTTTTCAAAGGTTTCTGAATCTATCATTAACTTCAAATAAATGAAGTATCTAGAAACTAATCAACTCATCAATAATCGCCAATATGGCTTCCGGATCAAATGCTCATCTGGCGTCTTCCAGACTTTTCTCACGGAACGTTGGAACCGTAGTCTTCACAATTTTGGTGAGTTTGATCTGCTTTCCAACACTTTTAATCCCGTCCATAGTTTTGCCTATGACAGTACCCTTGATTTCGCTTACTCTTTTGAGACTTTTGCGGACCCACATCTCTCAAACAAGATTGCATGATTGGATCATAGAATAACGACCTTCATAAAATCCTTGCTTGGGGTAAAGCGAATAGTATCGAATTCAAGACATCTAAGTCCCAAAGCTGCATCATTTCTTTAAAACAAAATCATAACTTTTACACTCCCATTTTTTTTGTTGGAGCACTGATTTACGGTACACCGTATTTATGGATAGACCACATCTTCTCTATTGCCAAAGAACCATCGAAAAGTCTTGGATTTCTGAAAAAGTGTAAGAAATATTTCAGCTCATCGAATCTGGCGATCCTCTACAAGTCCTAGATCAGACCAAGAATGGAATAAAATTCCCAAATCTTGACCGAGGTTGTTCGCACAGCCATACCTTCATTAGTCCAAAAGAGAGCTATCAATCTTATTGACGATGCAATTGATATTTTCGAGTGGTGGCTAGAGTTTTCAAACTTTTAGTCTGTTTCCAGCTTATACCGTTTTTAAACAATAGTTGCATACACACCCCCCCCCCCCCCCCACAAGAATTCTGGATCCCACCTTGCAGAAATACCAATAATCTATGCTTTAAATATGAACCAAAAGAAAAACTAAGTAACCTTCATCCACAGATAAAAACAATATCAAATCTTCATATCGCAAAAACAATGCCAGGCAATTTCGATTATTTCAACACAACGATTAGGTAGGTCTCATCAGTATGGTTATCTTTGATCATAGAATTTTGATGATAGGGTCACCCAATTGCCCATACAAATACTTTTAATCAAAAGCAAGTGTGAATCATATGGTAGCAAGATTTCTGATTACAATTTCCAAATTGCGTGATTATTCCCTTGCAATTTGAAAATTGCAAAGAGAAATTTTCCAACCATATGATTCGTACTTGCTTTTGATAAAAATCATTTAAATGGGCAATTGGGTGACGCTATTATCGAAATTATATGGTAGGCGATCAAAGATAACCATACTGATGAGACCTCTTTGATCGCTGGTTCGTAAAGTTCAATTTTCATTGAAATTATTCTCAGTGAATTTCAGTCTATAGAGATGAGAAATTGTCCACCTAATATCGAGTACGGCATGATAAGTGTTTTCACCAACTTCAAGCGGACAGGTGCCGAAAACCGCAACGTCTACTACCTCATATTATGGTTTATAAAATTTCGTACACTTATAGGATACAGTCAGTCAATCTTACTTCAAGGATGTCAATATCAATATCGGTGTTTTGTTGTAAAAGGATATGCACTCCAATTTAGCTGGGTTAAGGGTTAAGCCATTAAGTCTAGCACATTGTCGAAATCACAATATTAAGACAAACAATGCAATCTTCAGTGAGACCAATAGGCCTGCTTAAGTACATCTGCACATCGTCATTATACATGTGAATGTTAAAATCTCTTACAGATAACGGAAAATAATAATAAATATATAGAAAAGTCCAGGCACTGTTTGTAGCGCGGACGAATCTCAGCATGCTTTTTTCTTAAACCATATTTAAAAAATAAAGAATTAAAAAAATATTACAAATTGAAGATAGAACTACGTTCTAAGAACAGGAAATTTTAGCTAGTTATTAATAAATAGACTGAACAGTACTAGCCTAAACACAGAACCCTGCGGTACACCACAGAATAGAGGAATTGCACTCGAAAAGAACACTCGACCTCAACTCACTGAAAGCCATTTGAAATATCTTAATATCTTAATCAGAGAAATTGCTGACACACTAGATTTGCAATTGATGGCTAGCTTATAAAGTAGATAATTATGGTCGATATTGTCACAAGCCTTTGAGAGATCCAGAAAAACTAAATAGCTGAAATGGTTCTTACCCATGACGACTATTATATGAGTGGAAATATTTTAATCACAGTTTCGCAGCAGCAAAAACAACGAAATCCTGACTTCCGGAGAGAGTGAGCCAATTATGTCCACCCAGTCTAATTGGGATCTGCTTATAGATGAGTTTCTCTATAGCACCTTCGATAAAAATGAGAAAATACGTACCGCGAAATTCCGTGAATCTGTCATAAGCAGAACAGAACGAATGTGGAACAGTTTGCCATCCTCTGCTTTCCTCCCTAGCTATGAGCCACAAACATTCAAGCGTAATGCGCACCATCGCCTACTTGTCTCAACCCAATAATCCTCAATTCCCTACCCCTTATTCTTTTCCTGCCAAGTCTGTGCTACGGCAACATAGGGTATCTCCTGAACTTTGGCAATAACATAAAAAAAATTGAAAATCGCTATTCAATATACAATTCAACATTAATAAGAAAATAAAAGATGTTAACTAACTTAGATGTGTTATATAACTCAACTGTAAACAGATCTTTGACTACATAAAACAGAATCTTTCCGAATTTACAATCATATTGTCCACATTATATCTGTCGCCAAGAAAAAGATGAAAGTTCCACATCAAAGCTCAGCCATTTTTGAGTACTTCATCTGTTTCTTCTAAATGTCCTTAATTTTGGGGATGGCGTGATAGAAAGTTTGAACAAAAAATCCCGATAACTAGACGTCAATAAGTTGTACTAATGTAGTACAGAACGATGTTGGATATAATGATTTAAGCTACAATTTAGAAGTCTGCGGGAGAAGGAATATATGTGATCGTCATGACGTACTAGTCTCATAACGAGTAGATGAGTTGAACGCTACATTAAGTTACCGGAGGCTCTATAACCGTACAATTCAATATTAAACATGATCAATGGACAATCAGTAGAGACTTAATTAATTTCAATTTAGTGTGCTATAGGGTGAAAGATTCTGGCAGCCATGCATTACACAGGCCTCCATAAATCTTGCATATGACCAAGTTAACTATGTAATTCCAAGTGTTACTGGATGCTGTTCAAAAGGAGGGCAAGATTTTTGCCAAACAAACACATTAGGGATAACCGCATTATTAAATAAGATGGACCCAAAAGTAGGATAGCTAATGATGTCTTACAGATAATGATTGACTGCGTTCATTGTAATATGGCTAGATTAATCACATAAAAATATGTGTTCTGGACATACCATCCTTATGCAACCAAACCAACCGTAAGGTATAGATTTCGACATTATATCCATACGTGAATATATTTGAGTGATTATGATATGATGGTAGATCGTTAATATAAAGTGAAAAAGGAGTAGAAGAGACGATAGAACCTTGTGGAATGCGACATAATATACTAATAATATAAGAGAGCATACATATATAGAATTGTAAAAAATAAAACTGGTAACTCTAACTAACCATGTGTGCTGGCCTGATATCAATATTACATGGACCATCAAAGAGTACTTTGCGATGAATGATTCGCGATGTATCGTATATTTGGGTTTGTTGTACTTAGTTCTGAACAGTGATATTCAATCTGAGCACAGTTGCAGAACTCATCTCCTCGAGCTACCCATTCAGTAAATCATATATCTACGGAGCCCACTTTCGAAATTAAGACGTGTCTCTAAGATTAGTGCACTTACAGTGCATTTATCACTAAAAAAAAAGAAATAATCTCAAAGGAAAACCCGTTGAAAAAATTCTAAACCATTTTCTTGAACACACAAATTTCAGGAGCAATAACTCTTGATGGCTATTTGACGCTGTCCCAATATTAGTAAACTTATGCTCGAGTATAAATTTAGTGGCGGTTTACAACTCACCAGCCAACTGCCGCCGCCTGGGATACACCGTGTCATAACAATGTCGCTCTGAAATATTATTCCCATGCCGGTTAAGTGATCTTACCATAAAAAACAAGACTATAGCAATAGGTCAGTCCACTCCTTACTTTGTCGATAACTCACATATAGCCAAACCAAAACCATGCTAGCCTCGTTGCCGGCAATATTGATATCCCGCAGTTGGTAACATTACCATTTATGGCCACGCGAATACTTTTAACAGAATTTAAATGGGCCCAAGTTGAAGGGCACAATGCACGCGATCAAGTCGCCAAAAACAATGAAAATGCAGGGCTTTTCACGTTTACCTTTCTCATCAAAGTACAGATATAAATCGTGCCAGACAACCAGTTCCGTAGATGATCGCTGTATTTTTGTATGTACATTGAATTGCTCGAAGGGCACAAAAAGATGATCCCGAATCCTCCGGTTATATACACATATATATATATATATATATATACAGAAGAATGGGAATGATGGTACCGAAAATGATCGTGAATTCGCAGAATTCGTTCAAGCAGCAGAAAAACGGCTGGGAATTGATCGTGCAAGATCATTCAGAAAAATTACAGACGATTTAGAAAGATTCAGAAAAGGCAAACAGGAATCTCTTAGTTCTGGTTTTTACGACACGATCGCCATCATTTGACCGATATAAGCGCTTGCGCCTTCGCCCCAGAATGGCAACGACCAGGCACGCTGCGGATCCGCTGCATTCCAGAGATCAGACGGTAGTGCCCTTTCCCACGCAGCTGAGCCTCACGACTGTCGTTTTTCATTAGCTGTAGTCGCCATCAAAGATGCATGGGTAGAATACACTTTCCTTGATCAGAGATCATCTCCGCGCGTCTTGTCTTCACTGGTTGGTTGGTTGGCTGTTGGTATGTTCAGTGTCGTCTCATTACTTCGTGTGCCGCAGCAGAATTACGGACTGCTGCGGTGTGCCTGATCGTATCGGCTTTATTGAAAGGGCACTTAATCAGCTTAGGGAAGAATATCTGAGCATATCCAAGGGCACAGCGAACGAGCTGTACCAATTTAACCAGATACTCTTGCTTAAGTTTTCTTTTTTCCACACTCCAGAGTTGCGTCCACTTTGTCGTCAGCCTCCAAGCCAAGAATCATACACATTTTTATTATCCTTTGTATTTCATCCGATGCGCTCGAAAGTGTTAATCCATATAAATTCAGGGCTCCGGTTAAGGTAAAGCGTGCCATGACAGTATAAAAATCGTATGCATACGTACGACTGTAATCAGCCACAGTCCAAACATTAAAACAGTCACCTCGGGGCCTTTATCTTCCGTAATTTTCATGTATGTAAATTAAAGTATTCGGTAAATAAGTAAGGTACAGGTACAGCCCTACCACTATCTGTACTTAAAAAACCTTCATGCTGGAGCAAAAGTAATGTCTTGTCCGATTCGGCAACAAACGGTTGAAACAAGCACTTAAAAACTGCTTAACAATTTGACCGTGGGGGTGCTCGTTAGGAAGATAAAAAGAAATGTGGTCCTACATGGTTGCCTGGTGGCACTCAATATGGGAGGACATCAAAGATCAAACGTATGTGCGTATATAATCTACTACGACTAAAATTATTTTCTTACAAATATACAAACTGACAATGTATTTTTCAACTCCTACTCATCCTGGTACCATGCTAATAATCCTACAGGGTCCATAACGTTAGTAAAATCTTTAGATTGGCTTAAAAATTTCAATGTTATTTCTGAATTTTCACGGTGTACATAAACAGCTTTCTTGTAATAAATAATAACCATTATATAGTTGGTAACTAGCACTGCAACTCATAATCCTGACCGTACATCTCCTCCACCAACAGGTGCGCACTTTACAGATTAAAACAGTCGGCGCATATGAGCACGTTCTGTTTTTAATGCGCAGCGGCGGCAGCGGCGGCAGCAGCAGTTACATTACATCTCGGTGCAGTATTCGTCTCAGACTTATGGTCGTTGCGTTTCTTACGACGATCGTTAAATTTATCTTCATTTTTTTCTGTTATGATCTTTTTACATGTACGCGCACCTTTTTTGCAACGAAAACCACTCAAGGGGGCCTGATAATGTCGGCCGATTGGAGGTGCTGTAGAGTGCTGTTTTGTGGTGGATCTGTGGAACGCGTACGCTCATTATCGCAAACGATCTCTTAACAAATCGCCGCGTGCTTTATGTGAAATACTCAAACCGATCAGCAAGATCATGCCAGCCAATATATAGTTATGTACCTACAATATACATATATATATTGCATGTGCTTGCGGGTGGAGGGAAGAAAGAGTAGTTAAGAATCAGGGAGACACAGGTACAACACATGGCCACACCATATGTCTCAAATGACCTCAGGGAATATCGTAAAAGTACCGAGACTGGTAATGCACTGGCAGGAGAAAGAAAACTTTAATTAACCGAAGTGATTGCTGGTTATTGCGCGCATGTGAGTGGTCTTTGAGAGAATTGCGGATCCGCCAATTAACGTTGCATCGGTGAACTCACTCGTTAGCGGACAAATATTTTCCAGAAAAATGTCATTAAAGGTATGCACATAATTCGAACAATTTTATGCTAAATTGCTGGTCATTTATGTTTATGTTATGCACGAGCAGTTTTATTTGACTTCCTCAATCAGGCCCCGGGAATTTGGATCTTAATATTTGGATCAATATGGGGTCCGTCTTATATTTGTATGTTAATAAAAATTCTTAAGGAGCTTTTTATAATTATATTAATGTGTTTCTTGAATGTTTTGTATATGATGTAAGAAGGGATGCCAAAAATGTTATCAAACTAATTAGACTAAGTAGGCTGGGATTGGGTCAGGCAGAAAGTATTGATTCAGATTATGCATCGATATAAAAAAAAAACATCTTTTCACTGATTTTGTTCACAGTGGGCAATGTGATTCTGGCTTAGTGTCACCTTTTAAGGTTTTCGTTTATGGGTAATCTTTACACATTTTTTTTTGTCATGTTCAGCCAACAGAAAATTATAATCCGCCTCCTCAGTCTTTACGTTTTCCCAATTTCTAGGAATATATTCCCATAATCAATGCTTGCTCGAAACTTTTAATTAGAATGGACGTATGCTCAGCAGTTCTATTTTGCTTCCACTATAATAGTTAGGTACCTTCACCGTCCGTGTAATCTACTTTGCCTTCTTGTCGCATTTTATATTAATTTTATACCTCCACTGCCAGGTCAAGCTTAGAGTTTCTGTTAATTTCCAAGCATAATTATTAATTTAATTTCGAAATTGAAGTTGCGTAACTCAAGGAAGAGTTTGGTGTTTCTGGTAAGCTCTCGGGGTTTCATGCGGAGGGACATGAATTCGATTGCAGTTCAATTTGTTTTTATCGATTTGATTTGTTTTTAATCGGTAGGTACTATAATTATTCGAATGTTTTTCTTGTGAGACATTAATTATTCAATTATTATTGAATTGGCCAAGATCATGAGTTTGAAATTGAAATTAATTGGAACAATCTATTAAATGTAACCCTATTAGACATTTCTTAATACTTTAGGTGAATATAAATACAGTTTCCCTCAAAATAATACATTTTGCCTACTTCCCTCCAACTCACTAACAATTTTTGCGTTTTGGACCCCAGCTGTCAATTATGGTAATGTTTTCAACACAAACAACATCTACATAAATTGGTGTGAAAAATTTGTCTCTCTCCCTGGGATACCCTAAATATCATAGATTGAGTGCTTATAAAACTCTTGCAGAATTCTACAGGGTGTTTCAAAATTGGTCCGCATAACTCAAGATTTTGATATCTAGTTGATGTGTAGACAAGCAATCAACATCGTTTCGGCGGTAGGGGGTTTAAGAGTTTTAGTACTTCTTCCACTCACTTTATACCCCTCAACTTTCTTGATATACACTCTATCAAGATGGGATTTATCTCAGCTTTCCAATGAATACCCAATCAGCCTTCCTTTCATTTTCCGTCGGAAGTAAGTTGTAGGAAGTCAATATCCAAAAATTGGTAGAATGTTCCTAATTTTTCCCACCAAAATGCGTGATAATTATACAGTTTTTTTTCAAGACTTAGAAACCCCGGAATGTTACCATTAATTTTAATTAAGTATCTACTTAATTGCAACCGTTTTTGAGATATTCCCGTTTCTATGATTCACAATTTCATTAATTTTCTATTTAAAAGAAAACATTTTATGTATGTAAATTTACTTCAAACCAGGTTGCACGTGATAGGTGATCTATTAATGAGATCATGACACATAGAAAAGGGAATATCCCAAAAATAATTGCATTTAGGTAGATACATGCGCATAGTCAAATTAAAGGTAACATTCCGGGGTTACTAAATCTTGTAAAGAAACTGTATAGGTATTATACGTTTTGGCGGGAAAATCATTAAAATTAGGAAATTTGATCCAATTTTTTGACATTGACGTCCTACAACTTCCGACATAAGGTGACAGGAAAAATAATTGAAATTTTATTGGAAAGCTTAGACGGTTTGCTATTGTCTGAGATCTCACCTTGATAGCTTGTACACCAAGAAAGTTGCAAGAAGTTACAGTAAGTGGAAAAGTACTAAAAATCTTAAACCCCTACCGCCTAAATGACGCGCCTTACCCCCCCCCCCCTTTCCCATATATAATTGTTTGCTTGTCTCCACCTCAGCTATCAAATCCTTGAGTTATGTGGACCAATCGTGAAACAGCTTGTATAATAGAGATATTGATTATTGGGCTTATTTGCGTATTAGGACTTTAGCTCATGCGTGAACCAAAAAAGCTAGCCATATATTTCGAAGATCATTCATGGATTAATATCACTTTCCTGTATCCAGCATGTGGCGACAATTTCGTTCCAAACTGTATAACCGATAGTTCCCAAACCGCTGTAATCCTTGTAAACAAATATCTGCAAAATTATTTGAAATCCTTCCTGATTAAAACAGGGAAATTAACTAAATAGGCGCAGAATTTGAAAATAAAACCAATTTTGTAGAGTCTAATGTCAACATTCAAGTGGCGAGCGTATACTAACAAGAGAAATCTCTTGAACAGCTGTTCAATAGAAAGAGATTACCCAGCAGATTAGGCGTCATTTGAAAGAAATAAAATAAAAAATAAATGCAAATTTTGAAAGAAAGAATTGCATGTAGCATTCAAGGAAGTTGAGCATGTGTGAAACAAACGGAAATATACTTGTTCTTTTTTTTCTGAATAAGAAATGTTTACAATGTTTAAAAGACAAGTACCAAGGTACTAGTCCGTTATTGGCTTTGTAGCCGAAAATAAAATTTGGATTTTTAAATAAATCTTTATATATCTACCACCAACTTTTTGACAGTTCATGGCTTCATTTCTGTCCTGGTGAGATCGCCCTGCACTGCTGATCGACACACACAGTATGCTCTGAAAATTCTTTTATGAAATTTTGATTTGTGGCTACAAGGCCCGTAACGGACCAGTACCTTGGTAATTGTCTTTTAAACATTGCACGCAGTAGGCAGAGAATTGCCTGTAGACTTGTATAGGTCTCGAAATGCAGAAGAATCTTTAACTCCGCATGGGGCTTAAAACCGAGGATTGTGCACTGGATGTACACCTCAATCGTTAGAACTATGCTCACCTATGTTACCTATATATGGTGGCCAAGGTCGCTTGTGTGGACTGCAGCCGGGAAACTGGCAGGCTTGCCTGCCTGGGAATTACGGGCTCCATGTGATCTACGGCTATTGCAGTTCCTAAAGTCCTACTTAATCAACCATCCCTGGATCTAGTCATTCAGGTAGATGCCAAAAGCGCTGTATGCAGATTGGGGTCATGGGGATGTTGGGATGTTGCTCTTTGCCGTCTGGGCTAGATCTGGAAAACTGTCTGGCCAGCATGCCATTTGATGCGATGCTACCAGAGCTTCGTTTTGGGGGTTGCTTCTCTGTGAGTTTTCCTGTAAGGGAAATCAGGGAAGTGCCGTATCGAGTCTGCCCCGGTCCGCTTTAAAAAAAATTACGGACGGCTCTCTCACTAAAGAGGGAACCGTGCGGCCATTTACATTCCTGAACCTGACATTGGCATGGAGTACTCACTTGGAAGACAACCACTGTGTTGCACGCTGAAGTCTTCGCTATCGCAATGGCAGCGATGATAGCCCTTGATATGGAGATAGAGGGAAAGGACATTGCTATCCTTACGAATAGTCTAGCACCCTTGATGCTTCTGAGTGGCCCTCGGATAACATCTAAATCACTGGAAGACTGCAGGTCGGCTATGCCTCTTCAGTGGGTTCCAGATCACATGTCGATCATGGGGAATAAAAAAGCTGTCCTTTAAGTAGACCTCGAGTAACGGGTCCCTCATCAAAATGGATGTTCAACAGGGAATGTGAGTACTTGCATGTGCAGAAAACTGTTTCTAAATGGGCCCAATAGGAATATAAGGATTTTTTCATGGGGATCGGAAGGAAACAACGTAGAACTGTGGTTGGCATCATCACCGGCCACTGCTCGCTTCATGCTTATCTAACAAGGATTCGAATTGTTGACAGTTGTTGAGTGACTGTCCTGCCTAGAAGGAAAGCCTGAGTCAATTGAACACTTTTTGTGTGCTTCTCCGGCCTTCGCCCAGAGCAGCCTGGATACCCTAGGTTATGCCCTCCTATCTGTAGAGGAGTTGAAAAACCTTCCTCACCAAGACCTGCTGGCGCTTCATTAAGAGGACAGGAAGGTTTTGGTGATAGGACTTCCAGTAGGATAGTGGAATAGACCGCTCTGGCCTCCGTGCTTGGAATCTCTCATCCCCTGCCTTTAAAATAAAAAAAAAGGAAAAAAAATCTGCCATCAACATAATTGATATGCATCAATGAGATTCGAACCTGGATCCATAGAATCATGATCCATTATACACTTTGACCATTGTTGTAGAATTTTCTGGTGGTGGTAATGCAAAAATAATAATTCCAGAGAAAAACAATTACTCCAAACATATTAGACTCAACATAGGTATGATTACAAACTCCCAGTTAAAAAGATGATGGATAAGAAAAGTAAAAAAAATTAACACATTGCGGTTCATTACTTCTGTTCATTATCAAATTTACAATGATTATTTCCATTGGCAAGTCTTCTAAAATCAGAACACGCGTATATCGCGTATAATATATAAGCAACATTCAGTTCTATAAACGTGTTCGCGTAGGCAGGTAGATACTATATAAAATCGTAGCAGAAAAACATATTATTTCGCTCTGGTTTTCTTGATTGCTGGGTGTTTATTCTCAAAGATTTTTCTTACTCTTTAATTATTTTATACCCGCCTTACTATGAACTCTTTGGCACGAAATCATCCCCGAAAAATCTATTTTCAACACATTCGCGAATATTTTTAGTCCATCGAAGCGAGAACTGTAACTATTTTCGGCTACCACCCATTTATTTGCATACCAAAGTAGAGCTTTTCAAATTCTTAACTCGCGTTGAACGGCTCTTGATATATGTACATATGCGGCCACTTACAAAAATATCTGCCAAGTATGCCGCCATGTGCAATGCTTTGGTGAAAATAGATAAATTCGTAAACTCATCGAGTACAAAAAAAAAAAAAAAAAAACAGGATAAATACCAACCTGTGGAGGTGTGCAGAAAGGAAAACATTCTTTGGTGCCAAAAGTAATTATTTATAGACATTCTCGCCGTAGATTCTTGAGAGCCTGTCATTGGTGCCGGCGGTTTTTAGAACAACGTCGTCGTCGTCTTAGTCTCCTCTTGGTATCATCAGTTTTATGCACGTGAGAAATTACGGGTGAGATATCCGCTTGCGTCTTGTCAATAGGCAAGGAAAGCCATTTAACATTTAGTTGAAGAAAGATTGCTTGTCGTATTCATGAATTTTATATACCCAGATGATAGTTTTTCTTAAGAGAAGGATATGTTGATGAAATCTTGTTAGTTAGAAAAATATGACCCAGCTGATTTTTGAATAAGAGTTGGTTGTGCATCAAATTAAAATTGATATGGAAAAAAGCTACCGATTTCCTCAGGGTACCGTATTATGTACAGTCTTAGTTTTCCTTTTCTTCGGAACGATTAATGCAACGGAACCAAAAACCAAATACTAAAAGTTTTACAATTAGAAAATTTCATGATCCAAGGAGAACAGCCTATTAGAAATTATCTTCAAGAAAACCCCAAAAGTCTAAACAGTGTCTACACACTCGGTAACCCGTGATATCCAGTTTGGCACTCAACTCTGAATGCCAATCTAATATTAGACATTTTGTTTACTTGTCGAATCGAATCACAAAAACGCCGACATCCGATTTAAGTCTTCCTTAACCACAAACTCAAGAGCAACTGAATAAATTTGTATATGTACGTCTGCAAGGCATCATAGAAATTTATGAAATTTCTTTACCTATATTTAATTTTTAGCTATTTTCGGCATGTTGACGAATAAGTTGTGCATTTAAAATTGCAACCAGAAAATTCCTCACAAAAAAAAACGAATTATAAAGAAAAAATTAAAATTATCGCGAAAATTTACTAGCGGGCAGAGCTATTTCATTTCATTCATGACACCCAGCCTTGTAATTTCGAAATGGAGATGGATACGCATGCGCGCATTTAATTTTGCTTTAACCACGCCACGCGGCAGCACTTTAATGTCTTCGCGCACGTATTTTCGCATACGCGTGGGCGGATTATATTCATTGCAATTCAGTTGAACACTTTTGATGTGCACAATGCGCGCCTTTTGCATAATTTTAGCTGCTTTTTATGATGAGTTTACATTGCGCATGCAAATTAGCATTAAAAGTCGCCGATTCTAATGGGTTTTGACTTTTAATATTATGAAACAGGTGTATGCTATTAGCGTGCGACAATTGCGCTTTGATACCTGGAAGAGAATTTCCGACAGCTGACGGCGTCACTGTTATTGTTGTTGTTGTTGTTGGAATTGTTGTCGAATACGTTTGAAGGAAGTCATAAGTTAGTATTCACTTTACTTTTAAAATGTGTTTCGAATAATTAAAAGCTCATTAGACTGAGAATTGAGAATAGTTTCTATTGTTATTATTTCTAATTATTAAAGTTGAAATTAATACAATCTCCATCCGTTGCTAAAAGGAGCAATCAAGCTTTGCTGTTTCTTTACTAATTTTTCAATTCACAAATTTTACAGGATACGACAGTTCATGTCGAAAATGAATTCTGGAAGGACGGTTCGCAATTAACTTTCTTGAAAATTTCGAATAGTGGACAGAATTGTACCAAGCCGATCATCACAATTCCGAACTAATATATCCTTATTATCATGTATGATTTCTATCGATTTGGTCACTTATGCCTAAATAAAGGTCTAAGTAAACGGATGCAATTGAACGTATTTTTTTATCATAGTTCATACCAAATCCAGACTGATTGTACGTGATTTATCACCGAGTGAGTTAAGGTCACGAAAATTGTAAAAAACAATTTGATTTTGATAAATAGTGATCTTCAAAAGGCATTAACCCAGGAGTTTTTTTTTATAATACAGGGTATCCTGTATATGCTGTTACACCCGAAGTCATTATTATAAAAGCAAAAATTGTACTGTGTGGGGAGGGAGGAGGGAATCCTAACGGGTTTCGATATAATGGGGACTTAATAATATGGGTGTATGGTTTTATAGTTCAACCTGTAACTTCTGAACGTTGTACCCTATATGATGATAATTTAAAGATTTTTAGATAGGTAATCGTTGGACAATGGATCATAAATTTTTCTCCTCCTATTACCCGTTTCAATGTTATGGCACAACAAAATTAAAATTTTTTGAGCTTTAACTCGGTCTACTACTATTTTTATCAAAAAACAGGCCATCGACACCAGAATTTCATATTAGATGTAAGAAGCCCAAAAGCTTCCCTTTAAAATGACCTATTAAACTCTGTACACAAAATGCAACCCTTTCTGCGTTTTTTACACTTTTCCCTGAACATATCCATCATAGGGTGGAATGTTCAGAAGTTACAAGGTAATCTATAAAAAATATATCCAAATATCTTTAAGTGTTGTTATCTCGGAAGCCGTTAGGATTCCCCCCACCCACTTATACATAGCCTTCGGTTGTGACCCACATACGAAACATCCATAAAACATACAATTACTTTGAATGAGTATGAAAACAAAACAATAAAGGATTTTTTAGATATTTCTATAGAATTCATTTGGATATTAGGGGTGAAGCCGAAGATCCGACCCCCCAAATATTGCGACCTAATAGATAATAGTTTGTGATATGCTCCAACCTTGTTAGATCCAGTCCACATTAGGGTCAGTTTTCCGTACGTCTAATGGGATTAAAAATGTGTTGCTGAGAGATTGGAGTCTTTGGTGAGCAAGCCCTACGAATTCGCATAGTACGTGCTCTGCAGATTCTACCTCTCCGTTGCAGAATCAGCAGTTTGTGGTTTTAGGCTGATCTGGTACTTAGCATAGTTGATAATTTTGTTATAGAGTCTTTGTATAGGAAGTTAATGGCCTTCTTCGCTTGGCTTAACCCAATTAGGCTCGACCATTTTATCTGGTGAGCCTTTTCTATTTTGTACATTATTTTTGAGGCGAAGTGCTTTTTTTTGTAAGCCAGCAGAAGGGTTCAGGTCCGGTAAATGGCGATTCCGCTCATTTCCTGGCTATGTAGTCAGCGGTTTCATTACCCTCATGTCTCCGACTTAGTATCCATCTAATCTCTGATAATTAATCTACACTACAGTGCCAAACCAGCTTTGAGGTGAAGGCATTTAGTGCCTTTATCGCGGGTGGACATTCGGGTATATATGTATATATATGTTTGCATGCCGTTAGCCTTTTTGTATACTGAATCTAATTCATGTTTCTACAGCATTTTGATTTTTAACATTCTCAGATTTACTTAAACCATTAAAAAATGAGTTTAAACTTTAAGCAAATAAATTTAAATCTTGGAAAAATGATTATAAACCCTTAACAAATAAATTTAAACCTTAAACAAATGATTTTAAACCCTTAGCAAATATATTTAAACCCTTAACGAAAGAGTTTGAACTGTTAACAAAAAGAATTAAATCTTTAGCAAATATATTTAAACTCTTAACAAATTTATATTTAGAATGTTTTATTTCAACTTAAGTGAGCATTTCATACTTTTCTCAAATTTTGGGTGCATATATAAGCTGTGTTCTTTTGGTTCCGTGCAGTGCACTACAGAATACAGGAGATTGCGAATTGAATTTACTTGTAGGATGCATAGAAGTACAAAGGTTTTGAAAGTATAGAGAAAATGATCAAATTGCCATAACTTGAATCCTGGCAAAATGTCCAAATAGAACTTAATTAACTTCGGGGCAAAATTTGGCAGGTTTAACGTTTGTAAGATGTAAAGTCATGGCACCTTGATTATTCTCTCTATACTTTCAAAAAAATTTCTACTTCTATGCACTCGACAAGTCAATTCTATTGGCAATCTCCTGTGTTCTGCAGTGCACTGTACGTAACCAAAAGGACACAGCTATAATAAGCAATACTTCTGACTTTTCAGTGCAACCATCCAAATCCATTATACAGGGTGTCCCGTACGTACCGCATTTCCTTTATACCACGGATTCCTCACTCAATTTCGAGAAATAAATTGTACGGGAGGAGAGCCGGGAAATACACGGTGTGGGCGGTAGGGACGGTTTTGTGATTTTGGGTGCTTTTTATCCTAATACCATGTAACTTTCTTGTTATACACCCTATAAAGGTGACTTGCATCTCAGGTGATAGTAAACCCTCTACGGTTTCCAACAAATGCCCAACCACCTCTCAACCTTCTTTCCGGCGACAGTTATAGGACGTTAAAAATCAAAAAATTGGATAATTTTGCAATTTCTTTTTCAATTTTAACGATTTTCCCGCCAAAATGCATGATAATTATACAGTTTTATGACAAGATTTAAAGACCCCGGAATGTTACCTTTAATTTGACTATGCGCATGTACCTACCTAAATGCTACCGTTATTGAGATGTTCCCGTTTTCATGGTGCATAATTTCATTAATTTTGCTAATAATAATAGAAATCGCGCCTAATTTTATGCAATTCCACGCAAATTAGCAAAATTAATTTTTGTGTCATAACTCACAAACGGTGAAAGGTACAAAATGAAAACAAAGTGCGTTTTAAAGAAAACAATCATAGCTTCTAGCAGGAGTAAGAGAGAAGAAAAAAATTATAAGGTTTTTATTTTAGTTTTTATGCTTCAAACACAAAAAAATGAGGTACAAAAGCTCAAACTAGAAGTTTGGCAGACCGTTTCTTCTAAACTACATACTTTAGAAGAAGCACTGACACATTGAATCAAAGGGCAGGAGGTTCTCTATAAATTAGCACCCCGACCATCTACTGTTTGTCGTTTAGGAGATATAACTGTTTTAGCACAAACCTACGATTCACGTACCCTTAGTCCTTTAACCCCGATTATCTCGGAAAGGGTTGACAATGTACCCCCTCTGCCATACAATTTACTTCATTTCTCGATATGACCTATCGCCTCCTTCATTATTATCCACCACTTGTGAAACACCCTGTATAAGCGGCGAAAGAATTTCAATTATCCTTAGTACCTACGCTTTTAAAACAATGAGCGATAAGAATTATCAATACTTTTTAGAGAAAAACATAAATGAATTATTTTTGGGGTTGTTACTATGATTTTATACTGTTGCAAAATATAATGATAACCATTGGATAATTCCGCTAAGAGCCGTAGCTGAAGAACTTTTATAAAACTATAGAATCATTTACGATTTTAGTTTTAGCCTCGATCGCATTAGTTAAAGGCACGTAGCATAGTTCTCTAAATGAAAGTTCAACGATGGAATACCAATTAAAAAAAAAAACCAATTATAGATTGATCCTAAGTCTAAGTTCTCTAGTCAATCCTTGTGAATTATTAAGTTTTTCCTAAATTAAAACTAATCAAATTCAACATCACAGTTAACAATAGTGGAACGAACGGAACAAATTCTTGTGGTAAATGATCATTAGCAGACCAACTTTTCAATAATTTGCATAAAACATTTTGCGACACATTGTAGAGTCTGACCATAATTAAAAAAATCAAATCCAAAACATTTAAAAACTCATCATTTTCTACACAAGGCATTCTAAATTGTTGGAATATCCTCCATAAATTAATGAATGATTCGCTTCATGTTAAAATTTCAATAAAGCAGTCACTCATGCGCATTGCGATCCTTTCATGACGAGGCCACCATACATAGCTACATCTATCCATTGGCAACAAAACTCGAATCCGGCATTACTTTTCATTTCGGCAGAACTCTTTCCTTGTAATCCGGACAAAGTCATTAGGAGCCGAAAACCCTTGCAAACAAGGGTTGTGTTAAAAGGATACAACCTCAATAAAGCAATAAAGGAGTAACATGAGTTTATATAGTAAAGGGTATATTTTTGTTGACTAGAACTGTCCTGGTGTTTGTAATTCGCCGTACTCGTCAATTATGCCGAAAAGATAGGCCAAATTGCAAACGCGATTGCTGTGCTGAAGCTGCTAATGCGCGTTTTGTTGTTGCGAGGAGTTAGTAAAATTTTTCCCAGTTGAATCAGATTGGCCAATTTTCGGCAAAACAATGTCACACCCGTTAGGCAGCATTATGCCAAGGTCCGTTAGAATTGCAATCCTTGAATCTAATTACTCACCGTTACTTTAACTCTAGCCGAAAGTCCCTGAATTTCAAACGGGGTTTTTATTTGTCTAATGTTAACTGCATTTTTACACAATTTTTTTCGTAAAATCTATGAACTCATCCCGTTAGAGATGGTTCCTCCTCGTTCTTTCATAATAATTCGCGCAGTAAATTTTATTCTTGTAGAAAGAAATAGTCAATCCTTTTATAACGCTTAAACAGGACTTCTCAGGTACAAGCAGGCTTATCACTTCTTAGAAGTCACATACCTACATACATTTGCACTAAGGGCATCTCAGTTGAAATTGGATGGAATTAACAGTGCGGGACGTCCTTCTTATTTCGCGTAGTTTTTGCAAAATTTTTGTGAATATCTTGATAACGGTAGCACACGAGAAAAGGATTAAATTTTATTACAGGGGATAAGCAGCACTAGCTAGACTATACACCTTCAATAAATATTTTCATTTTGACTGCAGTAATCCAATTATCGACGAGTCTTAACCCTTTTGATGCCTGATAATCCTTTTAATAACTGACCTTTTTTGTTTTTAAAAGGATCCCATGCAGAAGTGACCATTCGGAAGCATGTCTGAAGGGATTTACTTAGGCGTTAACCCTTTCTGAATGGTTGACTAAATGGGAAATATCGTCCGGGGTAGGTATTCTTTTTGAATGCGGGTGGATGGTAATGAAATTGAGGGACACCGAACAATTGATCTGAATAAGAAGAGATTCTGAAAGATATTTTGATTCTTTTCACAGATTTTTTTCTTCTTAAGCAATAAAATTTTAAGCGACAGATGCACTCAAATGTGGAAATTTATTGCTCAAGTGATTTTAGGAAATTTTTTTCTCCTTTTTTTAATAGACCATTGTTGAATGGTTTCTTTAGGTAAATTCATTGATTTTGTGTAATTATAGGTTTCGTTCGTTTTGTAGTTAACTAACATTTTGTCCTATGAAATAGTGACTGAGGAACATATCTCAGTTTATCACCACATATAAATTGAAAAAGTGTCAATCACTTTTAGCAATACCTAGGTATCTAAAGTGTTTGGGTTGTCGCCATAACTTCACATTGTGTTTACGTAATATTGTTTTTTTTTTCTTCTCTCTGATAGATAGGGATCAATGCCGCCTACAAATGTTTTCATAAACAAGCGATAAAATTATGAGTGCCCCGTAAATCAATATTTTTTTTTTCAAAGCCTTGATCTTGTCATGTTAGTGATATTTTACATGAGAAATGGATTATGATTGTTAAGAGACTTTTGAATCTCAAAGTTTGATGAACTGCAAATTCTTCTATTAGATAGCGTTAAGATAAATTTAAATCAATTTTTGTTTTTTATTTTTCTCTGGTTTTGAAGCAAGGTTTCAAGCCGGGTATAAGCGACAAATTTTGTTTATCTGTATAAGAATATTTTCCAGTCCTTCTAACTCTGCATCCCGCGATTTAAAACGTTTTGCATGTAGCATATTTCAACTGCAAAATCCCCAACCGACAATCTCTATAATGAACTAAAAGAAAGAAAGAAATGAAAAAATGTAAAGTGCTGCGGTAATTGAGAGGGTCTATTGTGATCATCTTTCCATCTCCTTATAGGTTAGTCGTAAGTAGATTTAATGGCGCGCGGAGTGGCCTGTACACCACCTCACCAGAATCTAGCTGTGTTTTTCAAAGACTGCCATTCTACGCGTAACTATCTATCTATCATTTACACAAGGCATAAAAAGCAATTTCATCATCCTGTAGGCGCAGTTTGGAGAGGGGATCAGCTCCTACGCCAATAGTAGGTAACAAGGTGCTTCCTCAGTTGACACAATCAAATCAGTTATAAGAGCATAACATCCATCCTACTGTACCTTACGAGCTCTTTTGCCCTTTCTGTGGACGGGATCACCATTAAACACGGCTCTGTCCCACGATGCTCCCTCAGAACATACGGCGACCCTCTGATGTGCACTTCCAAATCGCACTTTGCTGCACACAGAGGTAACCCACACATAAACTCAGGCCCAACCAGAGGCGTAGCTGATCCTTATCTAGAAAGGTTATAAGCTTTTTCTTTGTCAGAAAAATACTGAGAATTCACATCAGACTCACCCGATTGGATTTACTCAGATTGTCGAGGGCGCTATATCATTTCCACACGAATGTTGACTTCACCGCGGAAGGGTAAATTGCTTTATTGTTACCTCACTGGCGGTCGTCGAAGAAGAGAAAGATTTTTCTATTGCTCAGAGATTTCTTTAGATTCTCTTATGAACAGATCAGTATGGAAAACTTCGGCCTAGAATACTTTATTTTTCAAGGAAAGTGGGCGACAGATCCCAAGCACGTAGACAGGGAGCTAACCTGCTAGAAACTCCATTACCAAAACCGTCCTGCCCTCTTAATGAAGCGCATCAGGTCTTGGTTAGGTTTGTTAGGTAAATTTTTCATCTCATTCACAGATAGGAGGACAGACCCAAGCGTGTCCAGCCTGCTCCGGGAAAAGGCCGAACAAGCACACAGAAAATTTTCGGTTGTCTCAGATCAGGCTCTTTTTCCAGGTAGGACAGATACTCAAGGCTGTCAACAACTATCATCCTTGTTAGATGAGCGTGAAACGAGTAATGGCCGGGATGCTGCTAGGCACAGTTCTACATTGCTTCCTTCCAAGCCACATGAGAAAATCAACGAAATTCCAATTAGACCCACCAAGTAAAGTTTTGTGCACCTGTAAGTGTTCATGTTCGCCTCTCTCTGCTGAGGCTTCATATGAACATCTCCGCTTTAATAAAGGACCTGATAACCGAGGTAACAACGTCTATGGCGGGTTCCCAAGGTCACACGTTTATTTCATCTGTAAATACTTCGTAAGTATTGAGACTGAAAAGAAACAACGTTAGTTTTCCATTTAGATGCATTGGAAGCATGGAGACGACAGCAAAACATGAGTCTCATACAAGCACGATAGCACGAGAACGCGTTCACTTAGAAAGCTGAAATTTTGTACATAGTGTTTTCATAAAAATAGTAAATATAATTCCCATAATAGGCTAAATAGGGCAACCCCTTGTTGGTATTGCCATATTAAAATTTATGTTTTTTACATACCTACTGTGAAAACGGTCAGTCCTATACTTTTTTATTGTACTGAAAAGTTCGTCAGAATATAAAATGCTATGAAATTTGTTACAATCATTTTTTCTGTCCAACGAGCCGTTCATCTGGGGGTATCATAATAATTGGTCTTGGACCTTAAAGTCCCAAAAAGTGGGTATGCTGATCATGGCCATATATATGGGATGAGTTTGAGGGATTCAACCCCGCCGCCTCCCCCCATCGATGTGGCTTATACCTTTGTTAATGTGATAAGTCAAATATTTACCTACAATTCTTATATGTCTGTAGCGGCTCGCAACAATTGGTTTAAGTAAAACAACTTTAGGAAAAACGTATGCAAAATAGAGAAAAAAAGTAAGCAGTACATTACAGTATCTATATACATATGTATTCATATATATTTTAAATTTTGTTTACATTTTAAACGGAGTATTAAATCTAAAGGAGGATTTACATTAGATCTGTATGTTTACTCGAAAGTTTTTACCCAGGCTTCAAAGTTTTTACACAGCCTCGAAAGTTTTTTACCCATTATGTGTATGTTAACTTCTCAGACCAGAAAAAATTTGACAGTTGAATGCATTCCCCCCTTCTGAACAAAAGTTAACATTTTTACACACGGTAAAGTGGATGAGGAAGTTCATTCTTTTCTTTCATTCGTCACTTGAAATAATTCTTTCAGTTGTCAGGGCGATTTTCTAAAACATAATATAAATAAAGTAAAATAAGTCTGATTTTATTAAAAAAAAATTATAAATTAATAAAAAAAAATGAATCTTGATTTTTGACAGCTGACAAATTTACGTCGATTTACCCAGGCTTTACTCATAAGTTGTCTATTAACTTTTTTTCATTTTCATCTAGTATTATCCTCTCTACCGAAAGAAAGTTTTTACGTGATTTTACTCAGGCTTTCTTACACAAAAGTAAACATACAGACCTAATAATACGATGACATTGATTTTTTTCAGATATTAAGAGGGGATAGTACATCGTATACGGAAATTTATTTACGAGTGACGAAAGAAGCCTTCTGCATTTTTTCCAGACCTCGTTTTTTTAATGGATACGTTTTACTATAATTTAAATATTTTTTAAATTATCTTTCAAAATGAAAAAAAGCAAAAATACGTTTTTAATTTGTAATTAAATATTGTGAAATTGAAGGTTTCTAAATACTTTTTTATGGAAAAGACTCAAATTATTTCGAAGGTAGTCCCTCGACTAGAAACAGGAAGCAGAGCATCCACAGATTCGTGGCAGTGGCCTTTTTCGAAACTTATTTCAGATGATTTGGAAATAGATATTCCATTTTGACAATTTGACT
Source organism: Dioctria linearis (assembly GCA_963930735.1). Taxonomy (NCBI): domain Eukaryota; kingdom Metazoa; phylum Arthropoda; class Insecta; order Diptera; family Asilidae; genus Dioctria; species Dioctria linearis. The sequence continues at coordinate 187,623,551 of OZ005743.1, forward strand.
GGTGGACAGTTTGTAATATTTGCCATAAAAATTAATGGAGAGTGTATGTGTGAGGTATTGAAGTGATTGCTTTGGTAGCATTTAAATTTCAATAAGCTGTCTTCATCACAATATCTGGAAAAAGTGCATGGCATATTGCCATCATAATATAAATTATTTCTTTAGTCTAATTTGCTTTTCATCGTTAAAACAACAAATTTTGTTGTAACTAATTATAACATGGTAACTGATATTTTCCTTGAGCGCCTCATGGCTTTATTTAAATAGCTTAAAACATTATTTATTTACTTTTTACGGAATTTTAGATAATTACATACATCTAAAATGCCCTAAAAAACAAGACATTTTTATTCCCTAGATGAAAACATAATGCATACTAAGTTTGTCATTCCGTTTATAACGCACAGAAACCCACGCATAATACTAAAACATATTTTGATTTTTGCATGTCCGTCCGTCTGTCCGTCTGTCCGTCTATCCGTCTATCCGTCTGCCCGTCTGTCTGTGCGCACGATAAATCGAGAACACGTGCACTTAGAGGGAAATTAGAAATTTTGCATACGAGGTTCAAATACAAAAAGTAAAATTAAGTTCGAGACAAATCGGAGATGCCCGATTTGTCTGGAACTTAATTTTACTTTTTGTTTTTGAAGCCCGTGTGTAAAATTTCTAATTTCTAATCATCGAGTGGTTGTCATACAAAAATTTCGTTTTTCACTATAAAATTTGGACACAGCCTGGGGAATGCGTTAACGGAGAGAGCTGAAATTTTGTACATGGCGTTTTCATAAAAATAGTAAAGATAATTTCAAAAATGGGCTAAATCGAGTAACTCCTTCTTGGTATTGCTATATAAAAATAAGTCTTTTACATATGCTGTAAAAATAATCAGTTCTAGACGTTTTTATTGTACTGAAAAGTTCTTCAGAATATAAAATCCTATAAAATTGGTTATAATAATTTTTACTGTCCGACGAACCGTTCTAGAATTAAATTGCGAAAAATCACTTCAACAATCAAACTTGCACAGAGAGATTACCATATACGAAATTACCTGCGGGCATTCATGTGGGGTATCTTAAGAATTGGTCTTAGACCTATTCTATCTTTTTTACTTGTTTTTTTTTTTATTAATTATTTTAAATTGCTCTCTTGACCCTGTTAATCAAATCATTTATCAAAATATTAAAATTGAAATGAATGAAGTACTTTCCCACTTCAAAGGAAGAAGGAACAAAATAACTTAATTCTGCATTTTTTCTTTTTATAAAAAGTTTAACTTTATATTTTTTTCTTGGAATGTAAGTAATATGTAATAAAAATAGGGTTAAACAACATGTTTTCAAATATAACTTTTTAAATTTTCTAAGCCGAAGACCCGCGGAACGTTAATTGAAAATTACCGTGAACTCAATTATCTAAATATAGCACTTATAATGAATAGAATTTTTCCATTCAATTGGGATATCAGCAAAATTATATGCTTAATAAACTAATTATATTAAATTTACTTAAAATTCCGATTATTGAGTTCACATTAATTCTCAGTTATTCTTTCGTCTCTATGGAGGATATTAGCCTACTAGGTTAAACCCCTCCCATCGCGATCTATATATACGGCCTTGATGCTAATAGAAGCAGAAATAAATTTCGGAAATGAAAAGTTTGGTTAGATTACGTCAGAAGGGAAAGAAAGCACTTAGTCAGAAGAAAAATTTTTTTGTTCAGGTGAGAGTTGGCTTCCAAAATTTCCATAATCCAGTTTTAACGATTTTAGGCTATCATTGAAACTGAAAATCGTGAATACTAATCCTACTCCTTTTCTCTTTTTTTTTCTTCGATAGCCCTTTAGCTAAAAATCATTTCTAGCATGTGAAATGTTGAATACAAATCCTCTTAAATCAACTCTAGCATCAATCTTTTAACAAATTCCTTAATAACTGCAATTTCTTATATCTTCAAGTTTAATTCCAAAACAGAACTGCAATTCTGTAGCATTTTCTTAACATTTTTTTATATGATGCAAATTTTTATATACCCATTGAGAACTGAACTATATACCTAACTTCCGCTCTGAATGTTAACTGTCATCCACTAAACCAATTTTTCATGTCTCCATTGCGAAATTTTTATTGGAAGATAACATTTAGACATTTTTAATCGCGCGCCTTATTTATGTCCGGCATTCGAATTTCATTAGCGAACAGCAGTTTCTATTTAGCTTGAAACATATAAACCAGTTCACTAGTGTTGTTTCTTCAATCAACGTAGGCGTTCAGTATCATATCGGCTTCCTTATCTCGTCCCCCTATAAGCATCCTATCGTCTGATGTTCTCTTCCCATGAGCCCGGGCACTGGCAGCATCCCAAAATCAAAGCCAAAGCTATTTTGTTTTCTGAGTTTTTTTTTTAATTTTTTTGCTTTGTTTTCTTTATCATTTACCGTGACATCGTATTGTGGCTCAGTTGGCTGCCATACAATAACAAGAGATATCCACAGTGCACGATCACGATCAAGACGAAAACGAACGGCCACTTCGCTTCTTCTTAGACTGCAGAAATAAATAAAACCAGCAGAAGGTAGACCTTTTATTTATGAGAAATATTCATTGAAAGGAGTGCTCTATCTCAGGTGCCCGGTTCCCACACTTTTATTAACGAACCTTTCGATTGAGGTCCGTTGTCTTCGTCTCATCATCCCTCTCCCCTCTTTATCTATATATCTCTCGCTCTCTCTTTTGTCTTTCCATAATGTCTGGAAAGTTTTTATTCGCCTCTGATCGCACCGATCAACATTTTAGTGACTTGTAAAATGGATGGGCACCGAAGTTGGCACCGTCTTGGAGATCACCTCCTTTTATGTAGTAAATCTTTTCGAGGTCTCTAGCGATTGTATTCATCCTCCTTCATGAAGGTTTTCAACTTCTCTATATAGTAAGCACAAAGTGAAGTCTGAAGCGTGTGTGATCACTTCTGGTACGGCATACATAAATACATATATATATGTATATGAGTACTTAATGGATAGCATATGATCATGACAGGGATCAACACTGGCTGAAATTATTCGAAAACGTGCGAGATGTTTCGATCTTGTCTTCAATCAACTGAGAATTTTTTCACTCTGCACCTTCATTGCGAGAATTATTTCCGTCAGCAATTGATCGCGCAGTTGGTGGTCAGATCATTTCTTGATCCTCGATGATGATCAGTCGATTTTGAATTTTAAAATTTCTAATTTATGAGAAAAATTCAATTTCATGCATTCTTTAAGTTTGATTTGATAAATAACTTGGGGATAACCATAACAAAATTATCTACTTTAACGGTAAATACCCATATATGAACTATAGGCAATTCAAAACTGTTCCACGTTAAATTCAATAATATGTATACAAGCTGAACGTCAATTTTTTCAGACCGCTTAGTAACAATCATCACGCTTGTTTCCAATTTCCACGCGCAGCACCTCTCTTCTCTTATAGGTAAACAATATAAATCCCCGCGAATAGCAAAGCGTCAAGCAAACACTTCTAGTTGTGTTACTTACCTAGTTTCTAAGTCATTATCAGTTCGCATTGAGAGAGTATGGTCAGGAAATTCAGGTTCTTAGATTTAATCCAGAAGTAACAAGCTGAATATAGATGACCACATGCAAACCTTAGAGGTGTTAAATCTAGCAGTGATTAACTTACCTGTTTTCTGGAAAATGATATATTTTATGCTTTACAGCGCGTCGCACCGCCTGATGAAATCTTCAAAGTGATTAAATTCTCATGCAATTGCATGTTACAGGTGGTCTGAACGATTAGATTGAATTGCTTGTTGACATATGCTGATATGAGTTGCATGTGACACTCCTCAAGAATTAAAAATAGACACACGCATAAACATGCACTTTTATAAGATTAATGATAAAAACTGCAATACTTGATGGCTGAACATGCCTGCGCCTTGCACTTTATATAAAAAGGTAGTTGGGAAATGATCGGAAAATTGTAATGATTCAAAATTTTCCGTTGATTATTCTGAAACTGTTTTTTTATCCATATACCAATAAAGTAGTCACTGGTTTTGAATTTTTAGCTTCCTACTTAAAACATGAAATATTACTTAAGATGGGTATTTACGTATGTAGTATGTCCCTGAATTTTTTTGTCTTCGTAAGATCTACTTCTTGGTTTTTGTGGGACGACATAGGGCACGATTTTATATCCGGTGCAGTTATATATGTATTCGTCTTTTTTTCACTATTACGAATACATACATGTGTAGATACGTGTTGCATTTCTTATGAAAGTAATACGTAATTACAAAGCTCTCTGAAATTGTGGCTCGTTATCGAACTCTATTTTTAGCAACAATTTTTAGCCCCTCAGAACTTGCTAAAATTCAGATTTCGTCGGTTAGACCCAAAAACAGTTTTATACTACATTTTTTCTACTAGACTAGTAATCATCTTTGTATTTTGAAGTACAACATTTCATTTGCAGATTATATTTGGAGTAAAGTCAAACTTAGTTGATATATTTTAGTTGCGTCTTTACCGGCAACCCTCAACAATAATGCTAAGATTTTTAGCTATAAATGTATTACTAATGGCCAGAAAATATATGTAGAATCTAAGTGGCTCTGATTTGTAGATAAGTGTCTGGTGGAGTTTATCACGCAAAAGTTTTCAACTAGGTAGGTACTTGATGTATAGATATTGCAATTGAGCTCGAGGTGCTTCTGAGGTTCATTGCATTATCGGATAATGTAGAGACTGGCATTTCCCTAGCAACAATATATCTTTTATGATATAAGATTTTAGCATTAAATGACCAGCACTAGTAAAGACTCATAGGTCTTGTTTGGAAATCGAAGAAAATTAACATGTTGGATCAATGTTCTTCAAAAGAAAAAAAAAACGCACTGAACTAAGCTAAGAATCGCTGCAGTGCTGTTGTACTGTACTTACCATATTTAAAAAATTTTTAACGTTTTCTTATCTCAAATTTTAAATATGAATCTTGAGCTGAAAGTATCCGGATAATTTACTATCCGGATTATCCGAGATAATTAGAATCCGATTCTTCAAATCTGGGTATCCGGATAATCCGGATCCTATTATTCGGATCCCAACTATCCGGATTCGGATCAGAACTATCCGGTTCCAGACTAAGCAAAAAAGGTCAAAATTTCCCTCAGATTGCAGTGTTTCATTGGGAAAATATAAATTTCATGATATTCTCATCTTCTCAATGAAACAACACAATTTTGAAGCTTTTTTGCTTAGTCCGGATCCGGATTAGTTCGGATCTGGATCCGAATAGTTCGAATCCGGATCTCAGGAATCGGACAGTTCGCAGATCCGGGTATCCGGATATCCGGATATTAGCAAATCCGGATCCAATTTTCAGCTCTAATTTCTACCGGTAGGTGGAGTCATTTTTTATCATTTTCAAGACCTGAATCTACGTATGCAATGCAATGGGACATCTAACCATAGGTATTAGCAGAATCTAATAGCTAACTCCGTGGTAGCATTATGCTCAGGCTGGCATGCTAGAACCTCAGCTAAGCGCGAAGTGTATGGGTTGGGTTAGGAAAACGAAGACCTGTGCTACCAAGCACCATAATAAAAAATAAACAAATTCGTGCTCAGAGAAAAAAAACAATAAAAGCACACATTTGGTCCTGAAGGAGCATACATTACTTACCTTCGAGATTTGGGTGAGGATCTGGTCGTATCGGTCCTCTTCGTACTTTTGTCAGCCTCCTATGGCATCGCTGGTAAAATATTCCGATGCCCCTACTAAACCTGAAAATAGAGCCAAGGAACGAACTTTGTCGACCAGCAGATTGAAAGAAGGCTCCAATAAATAGAAAGGAAAACAAATCTTTAGCATTGCGACATAATTTAATTTGAAATGTTAATGTTAAATTTTTGTTAACATTAGTACTTAAATTCAACCCCGTAGCTGGTTGGAGAACTAGTTTCTTAGTATAAGTTCAAGGTTCAGAACTATATAAAAAAAATACAATAATTGCCTACTTCAGCACACAGAACTATAAGGCGGCAAACCAATGAAATAACTGCAAGGGCTAAAGGGATACACATCTTTAGGTTCATATATTTTCACCGGATGTGAGCTTTTGTCCCTAGAAGGCTTTCTGGAGTCCCATCGCTGGGTATACTGAAATCGAAATAAAGTGGGAAGAAAAGAAACAAATTGGGCTTGGACTCGTACAGGAATAATATGGCTCAGCAAATAAGCTATAATTCTTCCGTAAGACTTGGAAAATGCTAAAATTTGATCGAACGAACCATTGATTTTTATGCCATGTTATCAAAAGTATCGAAAATGAAGAGTTATTAATTTAAATGCACGAATAGTGTACGTGTGCAAATAAATATATATATGTTGAGTCCACATACATATTTGTAGATCCCTCGTTGAAGTCCCGCCATCATTAAATTACATCCCTCGAAGAAATTACCTTTTCCTAAAAATATATAAAAAAGGAAACACAAAGCATCATGTTCCCAATCAATATAACACAATATACTTATCTAATTACACAAATACTCCACCGCAAGTCCCTTCCCATAGCCATCCTATGCAATATTTTACCTAGAAAAAATAAAGAAAATGCATTGATTACATATAAATTAACAAAAAATATCATAAAATTACCAAGTCATACACCTCCAGCATGTTTACATTTTTCGTAATGTCATCCAGTGACATTACGTCAAACAGCTGGTGTCGCCACAGTCAAAGGTAGACCAAAACGAACCAAGCGTTGCCAGGGCAACACATTACGGAGTTGGGTCATAACTGTTCACGGCTGCTATAAAAAGGCGGCGAGCCGCAGCAACATCACCATTCGGTTTTCAGAGTCTAATCTGAAAGCATCCTCTACCAGAGTCTAATCTGGAGGGTGATTCTGAACTTTTGTCGTACTTGAATGTCAAAATATACGACTAAATGAAATGAACTTTTCTACTGATTTTTTCGTGTTTTTATTCAGGTCAGCAACCCTTGAATGACGTAGAATGAACTGAAAATGACACTTCACATTACAAATTCAAAATAATATTTCAAATTTAAGCAATTGTAATGCTCTAATTAGGTATAGAATTTCTATTTACCAGTGTAAAATTTTTGTCACAACATCTGGGAGCAGTTGACTAATTTGTCATATATTTAGGCGTGTTTTTTGACGTTTGTTCAACGAAAATTCATCATAGTTCTTTTTGTGGTAGATAATAGTGAAGACACAAAATGAACTGTGTTAGAAGAAAAAGTTCGACAAAGTATGTCAAAATTCACGACTAAATAGTAAGACAAAAGATCGGAATCACCCTCCTGTTTCCTATCCTTTGAACAAAAGTATAATTTTGCTTATTAATTCATATAGAAGTTTAATTCTATTATTGTAGAAGTATAATTCTACTTATATCTAGCATCCAATTTTTGCCGCTTAATCTGAAAATATCCTCCGTCAGAGTCTAATCTGAAAACCCATCCTCTGAGCAATAGTATAATTTTGTTTTATCCTTCATATAGAAGTCTAATTCTATCAAAATCCACACTTCCAAAACCTGACACTTGATCCCCAATCGAGTGACAGAAGTTTAATTCTGCTTACACGCTCCAGGACGTTGCGATTAAAGTATAGTTCAGCGCATACGTTTTGACATTCGCTGTAACAGAAGTATAATTCTGATTACACGCCTCAGCACGTTGTAGCAGGAGTATAATTCTGCCTACGCGTTTCAATACTCGCTGTAACAGAGGTATAATTCTGCTTACACGCTTCAGCACGCTGCAGCCGAAGTTTAATTCTGCTACATCGTTGCTCTCGCCCTCAGAGAATTTTACTCTATATTTGATTTGTGGAAGTTTAATTCCAATAAATTAAAAATTATTCTCTTCTCGTTCATTTCAGGAATAAGGAGAACGTTTTGGGGAGAAAACTTAATTTGGAGTATTATTGCTGGATTTTGTTTTTAATATTGAATTTTTATTTGAATTATTAAATTGTCGTCATTTTTTTGTTGTTGAATTTTTTACTGAATTTTAATAGTATTGGTAGTTTTTTAATAGATTTTTAGTTATTGTTGAATTTTAATTTTTAAATTGGAATAATTGAATTGTGATATTTAGGTTAAGTGGCTTCAATAAAATTTATATTTGAAATTAAAGGTGAGTTATCCATTTCTAAACCGGCACCCTCCCTTACGTTCGAGACTAGATCTCACAATATATAATTAATAAAATATTTATGTATATGAATGAAAACCATCTGAGATTGTTTTCAAAAATAAATATCCTGATATTAATAATAAATAAAAATAAAAGTACCTTTTTCACAATTTTCTAAATTGGTTAGAAATCCTTGCTAGTAGGCCACTGTACGTAATTTTGTTAATTCAAAAAATTATATCTTATTATTATTGCTTAAGCCGCAGATAATTATCTCATTTAAAATATTTAAAAAAAATCCCTAAAGTGAGTGGCAACAATTTTTTGCCACAAAGACCAGGTATTTTTCGATAAGATTAGGGAAAGCTGCACCTTACAAAATGTAGATTAGGTTTTCATCTCTAAAATGTAGGGAATTTTTGTTTTATTTTTCCGAAAATATAGAGAATATTTCCTAAATTGTAGGGAAATAATTATACCAGACAAACGAAATTATCAAATACGTAAATAATAAAAATTTATTTTAACAAAATTGTGTGTCCATTATATTCTTTTTGAAAAAACAAAACTTATAAGATTACTTCATGTAATTATTTTAAATTTAAGTTAACTAAAATATTAAATATTTCAAAACCATGAACGAAATATTTACACCAGACAAAACTTAAAGGATTATATTATATTATTATATATCTTATCTCATCATTAATATTACTTTAAACATATTTCTAATTCCTCCTGAATCGCTATTTTGAGCTGCACTAAAGTGTCAAATTGGCGACGACTTGAATAGACCTTCTGTGACAAAATGCCCCACAGAATCTCCATAGGGTTTAAGTCAGGGCTTTTGGAGGGCCACTGCAGTAGAGGTATATTTTTCGACTCTAAAACGTTTTTTGTATACCTAGCGGAGTATATAGAGGCGCTGTCCTGCTGAAATGTCCAACTGTCGCCTCATAAGTTATCTCCAAAATCAATATGCACACTCTCCAGCAGTTCAACATACTTCGCTAAAGCCATTTTGTGTGTCACAAAACAGATTGGAGTCTTGCCGCGATAACCAAACGCAGAAAGTTTCTAAAATGGTGAGTTTCACGATCCTGACGGGTATATCTCCAATATTTTTGGCAGGACCGTCCAGATTAAACTTTTTTTTCATCGCTCAATATAACGGCTTGCTATTCATCTTCCCAAAATGTATGCCTTTCCGCAAATTCTAATCTTGCAGATTTATGGCGAGGTAAGAGCTTGGGCGCCGGAAACCGATTTTGATACTTAATATTCTCTTTCTTCTTCAGAAGTTTTTGAATTCTTCTTGTAGTCACGGGCAGAGATAATTGAAGTCTTTTTTGAGATGGACTAATGCCCTAGACACACAGCGCTCTTAATGAAGAAATAACTAATGACTCATTTGTCTATAATGATTCATTATAAACTGTAGACACACAGGCATTTCAATAATTAATTCGAATTATCAAGCTGGTTTTGATATACTTATAACATTAAAGAAACGATATGGATCGAATTAACGCAATAAACTTTGTTTTTATTTATTTAATTTTTTAATTTAACAATTTAAAAATGAGAAAAACTGTGTATTAAAAAGAATAAGTTTGTGATTTGCATTTCTTCTTCTTATTTTTCAAATCGGCAGGTGCACAGCGGAGCCCCACATTTATATAATATGCCAAATCTAGCACAGTTTTCCTCATTATAGATATGATGAAGGAAGAAAACACATCATTAGTGTACTTCATCATGATCTGATTTTCTAGCCATATCTGTCACACGGCATTTTAATGAATAATTAGTACTAATGATTCATTAGATCGTGCTGTGTGTTTGGGTATAACTTTCTTATTAACAGCTAGACGCCTTATTACTCTTTTAGTTCTTTCATCGACTTTTGGTGTACGACCTGGTCGCGTGATTGCCCCATAATTTTCCGGATCTTTTTAAAAGTTATTAATCGTCCATTTGCAATTTTTCACGTATTTTTCTAATTGTCATTCCGCATTCTCTATAAGCTGAAATTCTAGCTCGCTCTTCAACTGTTAACGTTGGCATTTTTGAAAATTATCGCTGACAAAAAATATCACTAACTGAAAACACAAATATATATTCTGGTTGGAAGTCATTTTTCACGACTAACAAATTCCGCTTAATAGAAGTTAAAATGTTCAATTTTTTCACCCAAAAAAATGCTCATGCTACATCCGATCGCCAAAGCTTTCCCCGCTTAATTGAAATAAACATTGTTAATAAAAAAGGTTTGTTCGATGAAAACACCGTGTAAATTTTCCCCTACAATTTTCCCCAAATTTTCCCGGGGTTTTGTGCACTCATCGAACAAGTTTTTAAAACACCGGTTAAATCTAATGTAATGACATTTCTCTGACAGTTCTCCTGAGCATAATTTATCTTCTAATTTCCAGTGATTTTTGAAAATTTATTTATAAAATAGGTGGAATAATTAAAAATTTAAGAATAAATAAATATTAAAATGCACAAAAAGAATTTCTCAGTTTTTTCTTAATTACATATTCTTTTATTAGCTTTTTTACATCGATATTATCGCCTTTTCTGTAACTTTACTTTGAAAAATCACAATTGGTTCATCTGCGACCAGATATAGCTCCATCATTTCTGCAAGAAACCGTTGTTCTGCACTATTTTCACTTTTATCATCAGATCTTTTGTCACTACGTATAAAATTAATAGTTTGGATGATCAAAGTCTACAGAAATGATTTTCTCTATCCCGTTGGCTTCTTCTCGAGCCACTATTAACCCTTTCCTGATATCTCATTTAAGAATATAGAGAATTTCTTATATGTTTGTTGTTTGCTTCAAATCTATTTGCTTGGTAGCTGCAGGGATAACGTGAAGTCTATAAAAATTACTTGTTAATAATGGCAAAGAAACATTTTACGAGCAAATTTCTTACTAGAATGCCAGATCTTAGAATTTCATCCATGTTCTTCGACCTTAATCGCCTCCTCAAATATTTCCTTATAATTTTCATTCGAATTTCCTATGTGCATATTATCGATGGGTATTTTGTCATCTAATTTCTGATCCAACTTACTTATATAATCTGAATTTGGTATGAGCTCCACGATTTTTTCACTTTTATATATAGCACTCCACCGCAATCACCGAACAAATTCCATGTGACAGTTCACAAATGACAAATGTCAATGTTTACCCCAAGAAATTTTTAGTGCAAGTTCGGGGCACGAAATCAGAAACACCGGGCTTTCATCGAACAAGTTGCTGTAACCCCGTATAAGCCCAGGGTTTTCAAAAAACAAGATAGTGTAGCCCGGTGTAGCCAGGGGCTTACCCGGTGTTTTCATCGAAAAAAACTAATATGTTCAGAGTTTAAGACATCTCTCATATCTGGAGGTGTCGGACCTAAAGTTGTATGAAAAGTGAGCATTCCCCATTTGGGACTTCTCCTACTTTTTTAACACAGAAGAACTTTGGCCAAAATGTCGTGGCCACTGACTTATAACAATGGACTGAGCGTATTGTCATTTTCCTATAGGAAAGCATGGCACAAGTTTTATAGTTCTCTCTTTCGCCCTATGGCAGGGTTGGAGCTACCAACACAAAATATTGCATTCTGGAACGTTTGCTTATGCCATTTGATGTTTTTATGTTGGCTACAGAAGCAATCACCGCAGAAGGAATAAGGTAAAGATTGTGTTTACTATGCTCTGTCTCTCTTGCCCATAAGCAGGATTCAGTTAAGAATAACTTTTGAAAATTAAAGTCGGAATGAGTTTAATTCCTTATAAGCGATTAAAATATCACTTGGGCACAAGAAAATATATTTTTTTAATTAAATTCGATTTACGGGTGTAAAATTTCATCTGATTGGTTGAGTTTTACATGTTTTTTATGTAATCGTTTTAAAGGGTGCTCTAACGGTGATATAAAGAAACACAATATTTTTTGTGCCACATGAAATAGCAAATCGCTCAGTCCATTGTTATAAGTCAGTGGTCGTGGCGGACAAATCACAAACTAAATTCATGATGGTTGCCATTTTTCTTTCATTTTTAGCAGCCCTTTTCATGGTTAACTTGACGGCGTCCCGTATCCATTTTCATGTTTTGGCGCATTTTAGATTTGTTATTTTACTCTGGGTGCTAGACTCCATCCAGAAGCCCATTTTGCTAAATCTGCTCGAGGTAGGTATCTTTCCACTTTTTTTCTTTAAACAATTTTGAGTAGCGATGGCATTATCGCCCTCCAGATTATCTGTGATTTTTTCTCTATCAAAAACTTTTCGATAAAGATAGTAGCTAAATAAAAAAAATCGAGTTAGAATTCCGAAATTTTAAATTTATTGACCAATAACTTCAAAATGGAGAGAAGCAGGGGAAAAGCTTGTAGACAATTGAAAAGATCCAACAAATATCAATCAAACAAATTTTAAATCATCTTCATAGGATGTAATGTTCAGGGTGATTTATAAAAACGTATCTAAATATCTTTAAGTCCCGTTATCTGGAAAATCATTAAGATCCCCTCTCCCAATTTTTCGCTTGTCTAAGCATTAACTATCCATAGCCTTCGGGTGCAACACCACATACAGTTCGCCCTGGAAAAATGCTTATAGTGGCAATGCAGTCTGAAAAGCGGAGCCATAACTTACAAAATATGAATTGCTTTCCTTCTTCTGAAGTCCACGAATCGCCACTAGTTCAGTGAGTAAGAGCTGTTGTCAGATGAATGTCTCAACTACTAGAAACGTGAGACTTTATTGTATCCATTACACCACCGACCAGACGTCGTCGAATGAAATCTAGGGTCATAAAAATAATAAATAAAATACATAAATCAAAAAAAAAAAATTTGTATACATATATTTGTACTATATCCATAATATGCACACACCCACAAACACAATAAATCAATGATTGTTAACAAATCACATTAACTAGATCAATCAGATTGGCAGATCCCACCGACCGACAGACCCGACATTTGTGTTGTTTTGTTACACGCAACAGGAAGCAATGGATGGACAGAAAGAAATCAAAAGTGATCTCCATTGATCCCCCATCGATCATTAGACGTTATAATCGGTATCTAACAAAAAAGATCAGCAGTCAACATAATACCGCTGCGCTGCATGCGGGACGGCACAACATATCAGAGCACAGATTACAACTCGATATTTTTTATTTATAGTGCGCTGCGCGCGGCGATTCAAGATTCAACCTTCACACAGAATTTCCCGCATGAGAAGAGATCGCGCCGCCGCAGCCCGCCATCGGCTTCGCCTCCACCGCCACCACCGCCACCGCCATCATCATCGCTTGCATTGCACAAAACAAGCATGCCATGCAGGCAAAGCAAACGCAGATTCTCGATCGCGCACCGATCATGCTTTTGTGAGTACAGCAACAAAAAAAAAAGTGAAAAATAAAAATAATATAAAAAAAAGAAACAGAGAAATATAATCAAAACATTCCGTGAGACCGTTCCTATGGTATGATCACACGACTTCGACAATGGCAAACGGCATGCCGTGATCAATGGCATAGCAAAGCTTCTGCTGCTGTCGGCTGTCGGCTGTCGTACGTCGTATTCGAATTTAATAAAAATGACGCATTCGTAAAGGGGAAATTTGTTGTTATATAAACACGAAATCTTCTACCTGTTGAATTCAGAAGAACATGGCCCATATATATGTATGTATGTAGGGTCGTTTCTCTCTCGCATCCATGCACTTTACCGCGTTTTTTTCACGATCGATGAAGTTCGCTGAAGAAAAGATCACCCTTGTCTCCCTCCAACTGCTCTTTGATCCTGGAGAAGTGGAAACCAAATGTTAGTCGCCTTCCTGGCCTGTGTGATGCTCGCGCGAACAGAAGCATCTCTAGCACCAACGACAGAAGCGGAAAACGCGTGCTTGCCAAGATCATCCCCTCCACAAAAATGCATTATCGATAATCGCACACGCCAGCCACGACGAAACGAAGTGCTTCTGCCGCGCTGCGACTGCTGCAGTGCCGTACTTTAGCAATGCATGCAGGCAGGCGCAAGTTGAAAACTTCGCTGCGTGTCCATATATATTTTTAATGAACACTGTTACATGTTTGTACATAAAGAAGTCGCAATCGCATCATATATATGTATATACTCCACTTGCACTTGCCTGTGTTAGTTAACTACCTCAAGGTTTATACATATTTGGAATGTGTGTTCATTGCGTGTGGCTTTACTGCGGATTATTTTTTTTTTTTTTTATCACTTGTAGTTTCCTCAGATCGGTTCGGTCGGTACCGGTACCGGGTGAGCTGAACTCAGCTCAGGCTCAGCTCAGTTGGTGATTGAGTCTCTGGCACTTAAGATTCTCAGTTGAGGAGACCGCGCCGACAACTGATAATAAAAAAACACACAAAAATTTAAAAAGAGATTAGAGAAGCAACAGCGGGCGGACACAACCACGAACTTTTGTGATTCACCACCATTAATCCGTCGCACACACCACAAACACCACAGCTTTTATCGGCAGTTGGAAATTGCTCTAGTCTCATTCGAAAACCCGGCAGCAATCAGACGACCACGATCCGTCATACAGTTTACAAGTGGAAGTGGAATATCGTGCGATCTTATGAAGAATATTTGATTGTCGGAAGAAATAGAATATTTCGAACCGTTAGTAATGTGAATGAATATTAAATAGTTGTATTTATCGTGAAAAAAAAATAATACATAATAAACCGTTTTACAAGACAAGTGAATTGAAGTGATTTTGCCAATAATTGAGAGGAATTTTTTGATTTAGTGTGAAGAGATGATAAAGTGATCTTTGCAAGTTGTTTGTTGTTTTTTCCTCCTCAACTAGATCAGTGGAAGTTTGAACTACATATTTAGAACTAGTGAACAAAACTAAATTGTTGAAAAACTAATATCGCCCAACATGGTTACCGGACTAGGAGCAATATCTTCAAGTACAACAAACGGCATTATGCCGAGTGGCCCTCAGATGGCACTCAAGGAGCCAGTTAAAAGTGATCGTCGGGTAAGTTAAATTTACGATCTTATCATACATAATCTTGTTGAAATAACTACGATCAAAAAAACGTTCACACTTGATCACGTTGTTCATTCTTCGATAGATGACATTGAAATTGTTTTTGTTTTTCGCAAACTATCGTGTTTTTTTTGTCATAATATCTTACCCCTACTACCTACATGCCTATTTGATTTTTGAGTAAAAAAAAAAACTGAATAGAATAGAAAATTTACGATATTTACACGTGATTTGGGAAAGAAAAAGAAAAAAATATACATTAAATTTACGACAATGTGATTCTCATGAATAATTATGGGCGCAGAAACGTGCTTGAACTATGATGTTTTGTAATTTGGTAGACATACCTACAAACATATGTATGTATGAGTGTTGAAGAAGAAATTATCGATTTGCGAGATCACGTTTTTATGGGAATGTTAAAAAATTTTCTTTTAAGTGCTTTGCAGTGCACTAACTTTTAAGGAATTTTAAGTACCTAGGGACCTACTAGATATTCATATTGGTAGTTAGACCTTTGGATGCGGTACAATGGATATATATACGTATAGGTGAGAATAAGTTCATCAGTTTTCTTTAATCACCTTCTATATTTTACAAAGTCTGAGTTATTTAATTGTTTAGTATAAATCGTAGAAATTTGAACACTGCTATAGCTCTATTGTCCAGTAGACTAGGTAACTTACATACTCCTCATAGGAGTACCAAATAACTTTAGAAATATAAATGGAAATTTGTCGTCTTTAGGACAAGGAAAAAAAATTTTAATTTTAGTAGGTAATTTCAAATTTAGCCAAGAAACATTCTGCATTGAAAAATTGAAGAAAAAAAACTACATTTATCGAAAATGTGTTGTCTTGAATAGAGACGACAAATATGTATTGAGTTCAGTTGACCAGAATTGCAATAACATTCTATCTACCTACTCCATCAACAATAAGATCATTACTTTTCCTGTTCAACCAGAATCCGATTTCTACATTTTATATTTTTTCATCATTGTAGAATTTCATTTAATGAGTGTTTTTGAAAAATTATTAAATAATTTCAAGCCTTTCATTTAATTGGACCTGACCTAGACATTTTTATCTATGTTCATATTCTTTACCTTAAATTTCATCAATGAGTTAGGTGTATACCGATAATAGTACAGTTTGAGACCAGATTTATCGTCTATTCTTTTAGTTTCGGTAGTTTTATTTAGAAATGGTTGTAGTGAGATGGTGTGCCACAAGGCTCATATTATCGGCCTTTGCTTCTTTTCTTATAGTTTTTTATACATTTTTTAACCGAATTAAAATTTATTAGCGTCTTTCTGTTAAATTGGTATGACAATTTGGTGATCTTGATAAATGTTAATCGGCATCACAATTTTGCTGATAACCTAATTATGCCCCCTTTGTAATTTAGTTAGCTTTTCTGCAACGGTTTTACCAACTCTTACGCCATTCCGACCAACTTTCAGCTAAAAAATCAATATCGATGGTTACGCGTACTTAAATTTAAAACGTTCAACAATTCTTCAACATTGCCCAACTCAGTCTTTTTGCTTAGCGTATTCGATAACTTTCGTCTAGAAATTTCTTTGAACTATCTAAACAGTAGAGCTTTTGCCTGAAAAAAAAACAATAAATTTATAGAATTGATCCAACTGCTTTATTAGAAGAAATTCAGATTCCGACTTTTAAGTAAAAGCAGAAAAACGAGTCCAAAAACCGAAACCGAATCAAACTAGAAGCTCTATTAATTTTTAGTTATCTGTACTAATCCTCATGCAACAAGTGTAATTTTTTATGAAAAATATGTTGAGAGAAACGAATTTAAAATTTTCAAAATTACAAATTCATACTCAGGCCATATTGGAATTGATTTCTTTTATTCAATACATGTATTCGTACCCTTGGAGATACAATACCAGTGTACTGTCAATCTACACAAAAAACCACAGAAAAACGGAAGCCCGATTGTATCTTTGAAGAGTTTTCATTTGATATCAAATTTGCGTTATCGGAATTATGCGAATTATATGTCAACGAACTATTATATGTACACGAATGCATTCAAACCGAATCTTCAAAAAAATGAGGTAAACTTCATTTGTGAAAAAAAAACTAAAAAAAAAATTAAGATCGGTAGAGCATGTGACACTGAGTTTATTTAAAAATGAAAAAAAAGTAAACATTTTCATTATGGTCGTTGAAAGCTCTTTAGTACATTTAAAGAAATCTGTAGTCAAAATCGGTCAATACTCCAATAATCTAGGTGTCATTTGTCTGCCTTAGTTCTGTCGCGAAAAATGTCGAAGGTTTAAAAAAAATCGTATTTCTGTCAAAATAGAGACATACTTTGAACAGAAATTTTCCAAAGTAATTTTTAATTTTATGGCAAAATTAGCGGGGGGGGGGGGCTTAACCTTTGAACTTCCAATAAAAAAATGGATTATGTTGTCTGGTAACCAGATTAATGTTGAAAGTAAAACTCATTGTAAAGATATTAAAAAAAATGTAAATTCAATCCGGCTCGAAGGACCAAAATAAAAAAAAATCTAAATCTATACAGAAACTTTAATTATTTTGTTTCAAATTAATATTTAAATATTTTTAAAAAAATGGATTATGTTGTCTGGTAACCAGATTAATGTTGAAAGTAAAACTCATTGTAAAGATATTAAAAAAAATGTAAATTCAATCCGGCTCGAAGGACCAAAATAAAAAAAAATCTAAATCTATACAGAAACTTTAATTATTTTGTTTCAAATTAATATTTAAATATTTTTAAAAAAATGGATTATGTTGTCTGGTAACCAGATTAATGTTGAAAGTAAAACTCATTGTAAAGATATTAAAAAAAATGTAAATTCAATCCGGCTCGAAGGACCAAAATAAAAAAAAATCTAAATCTATACAGAAACTTTAATTATTTTGTTTCAAATTAATATTTAAATATTTTTAAAACGTATATTGATCAAAACTCAATACCATAGGTGTATTCCCACATAATTTTTAAATTGGACAGATACCTACGATCAACTGAACAAAATAAATTCATAAAAATATTAACACAAACCTAAATCTACTCTACCTACATGCAAAAATAAAAATATTATTCTTATTAAAAACAGCACATTCATAAATCTACACTTCATGCATTTCACTCTGTACTGTCAATCAAATAATCCACTTTCCAAATTCAGCTCAACTCCACGGAACAGGGCCTGGTCATCTGTCAAATGACTCCCTATATAGTGCAAATCATAGATGAAGAAAAAAAAATTAATATTTTTTCACACCTACCCCCATCATTTTTAATCACCTACGATTAAAAAAAGTACATTATATGAGGCAATAGCTCTAAAAAATATATGTATGTATATACGACATCTCTACATACATAATAAGCACGTGCGGGGGATTTGTAGTTTGAAGACTCGCGCTTATCGAATTAATATCGCTCTAACAAAATATTGATTGAAGGCGATCATGCGGACATGAAAGTACACTGCTGCTGCTGTTGCTGCTGTTGCTGCTAATTGAAAGATATTGAATAAGCTTGCTGCACTGTATGTACTTGTCAAAAAAAAAAAAAAGAAAAAAAAGGCTTGCGGCCTCCGCAGTATAATTTCACTTTGATCAAATCATTGCGATGGTAGGTATTTGCTTATGCCAGCTACTTCCCACAGCGTCGGTGGTTACTTCGCCTCCGTCATGTCGACCACGTAGATATCAAACGAAAAAAATTAACAACAACGAAAAAAAAAACAACCGCGAAAAAAACAAAACTTGTTCAAATTGCGAGCATGCGACCGATTGACGTCAATTGGATTTTACCTGCTTGCAAACATGTAAAAAACCTAATTTCCCGACGACTACGTGTGTGCAAAAATAGACAGTAGTTGGTTTGTTTGGTTTGGTTGATTGGTGGCATTTAGAGAAAAATTCCACTTAAATTGTAAGAAAAACATTTCTTCACCAACATTGTTTACAGCAGAACCCAGTGATTGACGTAGTCTACCAGTTGATTTGCTGTTTCACCAATTTGAATGAAAAATAACCGAAATTTAATTGGGTCGCGCCTGCCCATTGTTTCGTACACGTAATGAAGAACAGAGCACGACATGATGAACCCACCACAAAACAATGGGGCTATATTCGTCATTCAGATTTCGTATGGTGTTCACACTATTTTCAGTGGGAAATATTTTAATGGGATTTTCATTTACACTCCTCCTGGCATGGCACAGTGGCGATGTCATACGAATATAGAGGCCTTCCCAGAGCTATCGCGTCCAATCATGACTTCCCACACTAGCGAAATACTTTTGCGGGGAATCTTCCTTGATTGACTTGTTGTTTTCTTCATATACGCGGGAAGAACATTTTTTTTTTTTATTTATATCTCGCCCGTGGTTGTGAGTATTTTTGGGTTTCGAGCCATATTTTTGGCATCTGTTCCGCCGAAATGAGATCGTCTCTATAGCTAACAGCAACCCACTATTGGACTATGCGTGTGAATAGAATAAGCGCTCTCTCTAAAAATGTGTTGATTGACTAATTTAATGGTTACCAAGGGTGTAAGCGGGATCTTTCTTTACGTAGATAGATAGCACGCGATCGCCCGCAATTCGCCTGCGCAAGTTTCTGAGATTTTTCTGTTTCTCTATTTTTTTTTCTTTTTTGTTAGTAGCGCATTTTTCCGCGCACTTTTCTTCACTGCCATAATTAGTATGTGATGAACGCTTTCATGATTACATATTTCGTCATATAGATGGAGGTAGATGTTCCTTATTTGCATGCGCACGTAATTTTAGCGTGTGTAGTTAATATGTATAAGGGGTCAAGTACGTACATTTTTAGTTCTGGCGATACAATAACCAATTTTGGTCATTTAGAGGTGGGATACATGATTGATTTTTTTTTTTTTTTTTTGTAAGATTCTGGTTCAATCAAGTGTTGAACGTTTTTAAATTGTTTATTTTAATTGGAAATGTTTTTTATTTTAGATTTTATGGTCAAACGAGTTGATTTTGTCATGGTTTTTTTTTTTTATTTTTGCAGTCAAATAAACCGATCATGGAGAAAAGAAGGCGTGCAAGAATTAACAATTGTCTAAATGAGCTGAAAACTTTAATTCTGGATGCTACTAAAAAAGACGTGAGTATTTTTTTTTATTTTATACTAAAAGAATTTTTCTTCCCATTTTTGTTTACTTTGAATATATCTAAATTTTATTGAGCTCGTTTGCTACGACATGCACTCCTTTCCCATCACGAACATTTTGACTACAACAGTTCTGATAATACTTACTATGCAGTCTGTTTTCAATTCTAGAAAATGGTTTTCATTATCGAATGACTATAATATGAAACAAATGTGATCTCCTCTTTTACCTTTTTCCTTATCCGATAGATATTCTACTGTATATTTGAGGTTGCAGGTAGGCCTCTGCTGAACAGTATAACCTTCTCAGATCTTGTATGTACCCAGATTTATTACAATCAACCAATGTTGGCAGGTTATATGTTTTTCAGAGGTCTGTATTCTGATTTTTGTATTACCCGAACAACACAATCACACATACGTAAAGTACATTCTTTGTGTTTTTTCACTTTCTAAAGCCCAGCGACTTCGAGAAAACTTTCCTGACAATGATACTATTCTTACTTCCTTGGAATAATGAAATTGTTGAAAGAAATATAAAAGCAAGTGGTGCACAATAGGCCATTTCGTGCTTCAGTACTAAGTCAAATCACTTCGTAAAAAATCTAATCTAATCCCTGCTATTTGCCTTTCATAAGCCTTTCGTAAAAAGGCTCAGATCGCTTAATGATTCAGCGCATAAATGGTTAGCAATCTTGTGTCTTTCATGTTCCGGAGACACGCGTAAAATATCCGAGCAAAGTCACTTCATGAATCCTTTTTAAAAATTGAAATGCTTGCATGCTTAGAAACAACGGTTATCACTTACAAATAGCGCTCGCTCTTATACCATGTATGTCAAAGAAGAAGTAAAGAAGACAGCTCTTCCAACTAAACTTCAGGCACTCGAAAATCTAAAAGGAGATCGTGTAATCAAACCTTAAGATTCAAATGTTCCCAGGCATATGAAGATTTCGACAGAAGAAACAACGAAATCAAATGTGTGTAGAATTTGCCAAAAGATACAAATAGGAGGATACATTAAAGAGCCCCCCTATACCACTAAGCTCATTCTATACAAATAAGCTCCATGCATCAAGGAATTTTTTTCCGAAGTACTCGCATCAAAATTGATATTTGGGTACGGAAAAAATTTGAATGGAATACGATCACATTCAGCTGGATTCCAGAACTCAGTGGCGTACGGTAATAGGAAATTAATGATCGGATATACTTGCAAAAACAAGACTCAATAAAACCTCTATGATATGTCCTGAACCATACATTCAAGTTGCACCATCTTAAGCTATTCAAACACATCGAAACATTTGCCAACAACTCATACCACAAAAAAATGGCAAAAAATTGTCAAAAATGTTTCCACGGAAAGTAAACACGGCCATTACTGTGAAGCTACTGAAGCCAACCAAACGCATAATGAGCCACTCTATTAGGAAAGATGGATGTCTTCGGGGAAAGCACTATGGTCTCTAAGGTCTAAGGACAATTCTTTGCAATGTGATCCTCCTTCTAACCATTCAAACTGTCAGAAAATCCCTGTTTCTCAAGTAAACAGGTATATCCCGCATAATTGACTTAATTCACAGGATACATGCCCCCATATTAGCAAAACATTCAATAATGTCCCTAGCAGTGAATTTTCAAAACCGATTTTTCAATAATTACAATAACTTACATAACAACGTTCTGAATATGTAAATCGAGTTGATCCCCTCGACTCTACTGTATAAAGGTCATAGGAAATTAACGAAGAATGAAAAAAAAAACAACTCAATAAAACTCGGCTCATTTTAAAATTAAATTATCCAAACTCGACTACCCAAAAATGATTGTCCTAAAAATAAAAACAAATTTTCATACCTTTTTTACTAAATAAAACAATTTTCTTCTTTTTTACTTACAGCCTGCTCGTCACTCAAAATTAGAAAAAGCAGATATACTTGAAAAAACTGTAAAACATTTACAAGATCTTCAGCGACAACAAGCAGCAATGGCACAAGCAGCAGATCCAAAAATAATCAATAAATTTAAGGCTGGTTTTACGGAGTGCGCAAATGAAGTTAGTCGATTTCCTGGACTAGATGCAAATGTTAAACGTCGTCTACTTCAACACCTTAGCAATTGTATAAATGGTGTTAAAACAGAATTGTCACAGCATCGAAATAATACAACACCGCAACCAATACAACCGGTTCAAGTGCATATGTTACCATCACCACCTAGCTCACCAGAACAAGATCAACAATCAAGCCAAGTTCTAACACAATCAACACAAATTCAGGCTACAGCAAATGGTTATTTCTTACCAAATGGTGTTCAAGTAATACCAACAAGACTACCAAATGGTAATATAGCTTTGGTACTCCATCAAAATATACCTCAAGCTACACAATTGCCAACACTTGTTCCTATTCCTAGTCGAACAGCTTCGACAGGTTCGGCTGCATCAACTCCATCATCTAGTTATGAACGTGTTTCAAGAGATCATACAATTTCGCCAACAATGTATGCACCACCAAGTCCTGCCAACTCATATGAAGCTATGGATTGTCAACCATCTGTGATTCATCATGCTTCATCGTCGTCATCATCATCATCATCGTACAGTAGTAGCCGTCATCATAATCATCATCATCATAATGATCATCACAATGATCATCATAATAATAATAGTCCACACCTACAACCCGCGTACAGTCCTGATGCAGCACCTCTGTCCTTAGTGATAAAAAAGAACAAGGAAGAAGATCAACCATGGCGACCATGGTAAAAGACTGAAGAAATGTTTTAACTTTATATGCCGAATATGCCCTGGAACTTATACCATATATATACCATCATACGTATGTATGTATTGATGTAAGTACATTGTTCGGCACGGTCTAAAACAAACACACACACACACACAAAAATATATTCAGAAGATACCTGAATCTAAATGAGACATCAATGAGAGGTGCGGTAAAATGCTAAGTGGACGTTAATGGAAGTCAAAGCCCCAAACACCATGAATCAAGACCAAGCGAACATCCCTGAAAGAAAATTACTCTGTCTGTGATTCTCAAGGTCAATTTGAGGCAATTATAACAATTGCGCGCATACTCAAATGAATTGTGTAAGAATTCTTGATTGCGTTAATAACAAAACAAACAGAAAAAAAAACAAGAACAACAATTATTTAAAAAAAAAAATAATGAAAAGTCAATGCATGATTTAAATTTAGTCCTGATCCTGATTAACCTAATCGGATCATAATAGTTAGTTAGTAGCAGCAGCAGTAGTAGTAGTGTGTAGTCTAATAGGTGCGAAGGCAATTCAATCACTTTATATCGGCGACAAATATCTAAATTTATACAAATTCTATCTACCTGTGGTACAATACAAAATTTGTGATTTAAAAGACCTCGTTTATGTAACGCAAAATGTGATAATTATATTCAGCGCGTGTTATGTATTTCTCAGTTGAGAAACTTTCAATTAGTTTTTTCGCCCGTCGAAATTAGCATGTGCAAACAACATTTTCCGCCGCACTTGTAATATTCTTCTGTCTTAGCGCAAAGTGTGATTGACGTCAATCGTATGCTTGTTAAATCATTTTTATTTTTTCTTTGATTTTCTGTTATTTCAAAAAATTCAAAATTAGTAAAACAATAACAGACCAGACCAGATCTCTACCCACACAACTTACACACACAAATATTTAACTGTAACTGTTCGAAGCGCTCCACCTAATTAGACTTAGGCCTTCTTTTCTGAGAATTTTTTTTGAATGGTAAAAAAAAAGAAATTTTTTTTAAATTAAAAAATAAAACAAAAAATTAAGAAAAAACTAAAATAATAATTATAATGTTATGCAAGCAGAGGTTTTTTTTGTCTTTTGTTTAAATTTGTTTTTTTCTGCTCTTTTTTTTGTTTTTTTTTTTTTATAATCTTCAAAGTTAGGTCATTCGACTACGCTTTCTTCACAAATTTTCAAAATTTTATTGTTCGCACAAAAATCTATTATCGAATTAAAGACGTTTGAATATTTGCCGAAATCTTCTAAACAAACAAAAGAAAAACAATGAATTTAAAACAACAAATAAAATAAAAATAATTTTAAGAAATCTTTTTTTTTCTATTTTTTTTTATTTTTTTTTCTATTTTTTTTCTATTTTTTCTTTTTTTTGTAAATAAAAAAACTTGCAATTTTTCTTGTGTTGCGTTGAAAACTCAAACTGAAATAATATGAAGTCGACAATAATCACGCAGGTCTTCCAATGGAGTTGTAATAATGATAAATTTCTGAATAATTGTTAGCACTTTTTAATATTGTAATAATGTATATAAGTAGATTAGAATAAAATTAGGGCTTACAATTAAAATTATATTTTAGATTAAAATTTTAAAAAGACCAGGAATGATTCCATCATGATGATTAAGCGCGCGCATACTTCTCAATAGTCCTGTGTTGCTGTTGATGATAACTCTTATGTTTTGAATGTTGAAATTTATTTTTTTAATTCATGATTTTGTAAATACATATGTATATTTTTTTTTTCATTTTTTTTTTAGCTATTACATTGAAAATATTTAATTTATTTTTCCTGTCAAAGTCGTATTGGTACAAAATATTGTATAAAATAATGTGAAACAACAAAGTGATCATAAATATTAAGAAGAAATAAAGATTTTTTTTAAAAACAGAAGATAATTTTGAATTTTTTCTTATTTTTTTTTTTCATTTCCTTTTTTCTTTTTTATTATGTGACGAATTTTAGAATGAAATGATTGTGTTTTGGAAATTTCAAGATTACCCTAAGGATGCGAGGACAAAACATGTATAGTGGAAATCGTGGTGATCAGCGGAGGTATCCGAATTTCTTATTAACGGTTGTCTTATATAAGATATGCAAAAACAATTATATTTTTTTTTATCGTCTTTATCTTCATTCTTATCTGAGTCTTCAGTTTTAGATGCAAATATTGATGGTATAATTTCATGCTCAGTTAACATTGAATATCAATATGGTCGTCCAAGTTCAAATAATCTTTGAGCGTAATATCTGTGGCTAAATTTAGAATTATACAAACATGCGCAATGTTATTTAATTTAACGTCTCAGGATAAGGAACGCTTGGTGGGCGAGGCATTACCAAAGAAAATCCAGAATGATTGAAACAATTTTTATTTGTTGTGGAGGTCGTATGGTATCTAAACTTGTCACTCCATTAAAATCTTGCTTAGATTCAAAACTCGCAATAACTTTCCCCAATAGAAACTTTACGTAGAAGACTTTCAGGTTCTTAATCACATGAATGAAAATTGCTTGTGGTGGTCGATGGTAGAACAACAGTTATTTTGTGGTATGTAATAGAATTGTTTTAAGGGGTAACGCCAGTATACATTTTTTGAAAAATCGATTATAGTTTAAACCCTCTAGAATAAGAAAAAACAGGTCCCGGGCCAGAAATTTTTTTTTTCCTTTGAAAATGGAGGTCGCCACCAAGCGCGTCAAACTTGTTCCGAAACGACTACCTGGAGCTTTTCAGCCAACTGACTGAAAAAGCCGAATTGAACACAACTGACCTTTTTGACATTTGCAACTTTAACTTGTTTATCGGAAAACTTTTATTTTTTACCTTAATTTTTTTTATTTTTTTAAATAAAAAACAATTCTCAAAACTTTAAACGCGTTTTTCTCGAAACACGGTTTTTCATAACGGCACGCAGCATAACTCGAACAATTTTCATATTTTCGACTTGAAATTTTGACCAGATGTGAACATTAACATTATCTAGAGAATGCCGTACGGAATTTTCAATAACTTTATTTTTTGATTTTTTATTAACAAAAAAACCTGCCGTTTTTTTCGTCAAAAATCAAACTTTTTTTCAAATGCGCACCAAGTCTACAAAAATTAATATTTTAAAAATCCTTACGGCATTCTCTAGCTATAAGCTACTAGATTAATGGCTTTTTTTGTTTTGGTCTAGATTCAAATGTGCACCAGTTGTGCTGAGTGCCGCGGAGCCCTGCAAGCAAAACATGTCCCGGGAAGATGGCTGTGGAGCCGCCATTTTGTTTTTTTTCGCTGTCAAAAATTTATCAATAAAGTTCAATGTATGCCCTTTAAAGGTTTTTTTCACACACTTTTAATTTCGCGAGAAAAAAATTCGTGAAAAAACCTTTTTTTTTGCCGTCACAGTGGCGTTACCCCTTAAGCAAAATAAACAAGTAAAAATTTCAAATATTTTCGTTTTAGGCAATATTTTTACCCTTACTACACTTTAAATGAGAGATCGCGTTACGATACAAAAATGGTATTATGGTTGTCGTTTTTAGTGACATTTGTCATAAACATATGTCTTTAGACGTATTATTGTTGTCGCATTGAGTAGACATATGACGGTGTAAGTGACACTTTCACTCACTTTGTTTTTGTAAGTGACATGTGTTAAATTTGAAGGTGGCATTTATAATCTTTTTTGTATTTATAGTGTAAAAATTACAATAATAAAATATGGTGAAGCATTGTTTTATATAGCTAAAGGGCTGAAATACTTTCAAAGCACTTTCAAAAATAACCACAATACCACGAATTAAGTCAAACCTCACTTTTGCCTACAATTTCTACAATTGTAATTCATACCCTATTTGTCACTTTAAGTGACAACGATAATATGGATTCGAAGAAAAATGTCACCTCACACCGTTCGATAACGACAATACGAAAAATCAAATGAAGTGAGAATGACTGCGGAGTTTGTCACTTCGGTGAGTCGACAACGATAATAAGGGTGTTATTAATTTTGCGATATCAGAATAAATTCATATGAAAATCATTATACAGACTGGGTACTGAGCATTTGTTTCGTGTAATCAGTTTTCGTGTTAAGTGGTATGTACCATATCTACATCTGAAAAAGAAAATATTCCATAGGAGACATATTAAAGAAGAATTCTTTCAAATTCACTTACTTACATACATACATGCATGTGACATACTTTTTCCACCCTCTACCCAAAATAAAGATATCACAAAATCCTTTTTATTTTAGGTCACTATGAGGTGGATGGTAAAAACAAAATTAGTAAATCAATTTAGGATGGTCATGGATGCTTAGAAGATGGTAAATTCTCAACATACGAACCCAGATCCCCCAATCCATGGTATTTCTGTAGGACTATACGAAATCTGACGAAATCTGGTGACACGTCTGTGCCGGGTCGTACATTTCATAATACTTGACCAACCACTTCCTAAGCCTAGCACAATTATCTCAAAATTCGTAACACGTAGAAAGGCTTAACTAGGTAGGCTTTTGCTTTTGTAAAAATTAAAAAAAAAATTAAATAGTCTGATTTCAACCTGCTGAAAAGAAAACTTTGAAAAAAAAGAAAAAAAAATAAACAGGTAAAATATCATCAAAATATAATAAAAATTAATTTCCCGAAGGGACCTCAAAACTGATGGGCTAATGTTTCTTTTAATGCCTTTCAAATGAACTTATTTTCAGAATCTGCGCTATTTTTAAATCTGTCGTAAACGAACTGTCAACCTAGAGCTGCTCTTCTTACGACCTTCGGGCTGTCATAGGGACAGTATGGGCTGAACAGGTGCACCCATTCACCAGGTTAACATTACGGCAGCAACTCTTATGGACGTCAAGTCGCGACTTGGAGTTTTCAAAATCTTTTCAGGCCCGTATTTTGGTCAGTCCAAATCTGGCTGCTTATCGAGCAAGTAATTTACAAGTAGCCGGGTACAGTTTCCTGCTTCAAATAGGCATTCAAACAATCACAGTTCCTGCTTAAAGCAGACCTACTATCTACACAGAGCAGTTCCCTCTTATACATGATGTAATATTTGTGGATACTTTGCCGCAACAAAACTTGGCAACTGCTTACAAAAATTTAAACCGTTATTAGAAATTTTGTAATGATTTATATACAGTAAAACGGGGGAGGCGTATGAAAATTTATACGCGTTGAAAATCAATGCATATCGCAATTTGCAAAGGGACTAGATAGATACCCTTAACTGGGGCAACAGCATGGTAAATGACTTAGAAATAAATCTATTCAAACATTTCTTCTAGTCAAGGAGACACCTTCAAAACGAATTTAGGTTAGATTGTAGAAAATAATTTAAATTGTGCTAAGAACTTTATATTTCTGAGGGCCTATATAAATACAAATTCCCGCACTCCTCGAGAACCCGCGCTACCTAAAAGAAATAAGCCAAAAACCCTAAAAATTAAGAAAATCCAGTAGTGTGGGCAACTGTCACATATTTCCGTCAAATAGATTTGGATTTCTAATGTAGTTTCCGTTTGACCTTCAGTTCTAATTCTGTGGGAAAATTGCTAAGAACATTTATTTTAATAGTTGAATAAGCTCTGACAATGTTACTTACATATTTACACTATCAAATTTAGACTAATTACAACATGCATAAACCAGCAAATTCAAGACTTAAAAATTTCACGAATGCTTCCTTTAACATGACTCATAGATATTTGTGTAATATAAATGCTGAAAGCAAGTACAACTTTGAAGGCTCCTCAGAAATTTGTTTTCGGTTCTTCCCCCTTTTATAGTATACAGTAATTATCAAAACTCGTAACTCGCCTTTTTATCAAAGTTTAGACGTTTTGGTAACACTAAACAGAACGCAGTATTGCGTAAAATATTTTGAAATTTAGATGACTGCATTTCCGTATAACCGGAAAGTAGAAATCCTTAATCCATTAAGGCCCATTCAGACTCGGCAAGTTACTTGCACAAATAGAGACTCTCTTCACTGCCCTATGCCCCTCGTTTCTCCAAATTCTTACTTGGACAAGTTGGAAATCTTGTTCCACTCTTTTCTACTTTTTAGAGCAAGTCCACACTTTTAACTTCAATTTTATGGCGGATAGTGTATATTGTCAGAAGAACTACATTTGTGACAGCTCTCAACCTTTCATAACATTTTTAAAAAAATATAGATATAGTTAATTTTTTTAATCCTCAAAATGAGTAGAAACAGGTTGATCCAAAAACGAATTATGGAAATATCGGAAGTGATGAAAGACGAAATTGAGGACACATTAAAGGAAAGAGAATTTTGAAAGGAGTGACAGCAATCAGGTGTTTTAAGTTAATGTTCCACCTTAGTTCCACTTCAGGCAAATTCCTACAAAAGTAGTTCCAATTCTGGCAAATTCCTGCAATAGTACTTTCCGAATATGAACATGAACTTGTTCAGCAATCTAATTTTGGAAGTAACTTGACGAATCTGATTAAGCCTGTATTTAGCATGCAAACCGTTTTTTCCTCATCTAGTAAAATTTCGATTTTGGGAGTTAGCCCGACGATATATAAGTGAGTCATCACATGTGCCTCGTCACTGTTAAACTGTATTGAGTCAGTTCCAGCCTATAAATTTCCATATTAAGGTTTAGCTGATATTAATAGTGTGTAATTTGTAAATTTGTAAATTGTGTAAATTGTAATATTGAAATAAATATTTGTTATATTTGTTATATTGTATTATTTCTGTTGGCAGGGTGATATCATCAGGACTGCAATGCTACTGTCTCACATACTAACAACTTTTTGGATTTGATTGAGATGAGGTTGGGACCAAGGCGCGGTCTTTCGAACGTAGGCCACAATTAAGGCCCATTGTTTACCCTCGACCGGAGGCTTCTAAAAAAATTTAAAATTGACCTCCAACCCTGTTTCCTTTACTGAAAAATACGCGCCATCTATGATTTCAGGTGTTCAATTTCAATGGCTTATAGAGGAATTATATATGCACTGAATTCCATCAACATTCTTTTCTTCTATTTCTTTTTTAGTTTCTTCTTTAGATTATGTTTTTCTTTCTATTACATTGCCGTTTTCTTTCTCCCGTCTGTTTCTTTCTCTCTCTCTCTCTCTCTCTCTCTCTTTATCTCTATCTCTCTCATTATATATTATCACCTTTTGTTTTTGCGGCCATTATTTTCGAATGCTCTATCATGCCTCTACTTCCTCAACAAAGAACTACCACAGATGGCACAAGAACTAGATGTCGCATGCAGTACCAAAAATGTATACAAAAATTATATGGCTGGGTGGTTCATTCCGGAATGGAATGGACCACAACATTTGAAATGGTTTATGAGTGATTCATAGTTTTTCGTATCTGAAGTGTTGAGGAAGTCTATCAAATGTATACAAAACTGCTATTATAAAAACATTTGCTTTCGGAACACTATAAAACATGTTATGCTCTATTCCAGAATGCACTATCCATTTGACAATCTGTATACTCTGCTCTAGTATGCCATGCGAGATCTAGTTCTTATGCCATCTATGGTACTACTAATAAGTAAACTCGTTTAAAGGAAAAAATTTTCGTACGCTGTCTCCTTCAAAACTGCAGGTTCTACAATGACATTCTTTTTCTTCTTATACATATGTTGTATGCTCTTATGTTTAGTGGGTACCACTCAGATTAAGTCGCTATTCTTTGTACAAATATTTTTATTTGAATACCTTGTCGTCTTTCGGTAGGAAGGTGTTAGCAAGTTAATGTTTTTGTAATTTCCATAGATCTTCAACTTCTTTTTCTGATTTGTTCGTCAGATGTCTAAATTGTATGCACCTATAATATTAGCTAAGTGGATAGGATTATGACTATACTATAGGTGATTCGACACAAAATATTCAAATATATGAATTGCGTCATATAAATCTTAATAAAATTTACAAATAACAACGGAAATTTTCTACCGCATTTCTTACGACGCAGGCACTCTTCTTTAGTACATATTCCCACAACAAATACGCGAAAGCAAGCGTATTTACATGAATTAAATTGATAGAGATTAAGAGATCATCATTAAGTAATACCATGCGAAGCCTATTCGAGGGTCTAGTCAAGATATGTATAATTTTGCGAAACACTTGCACTAAACCACCTGCCGTCAGCACTTTAAAAATTTACGCGATAAGATATCTAAATTGTTTCCGTTCTATTTCCTTTTCGAGATATTCGAGAGTGTCACGACGACGGATATGCTCAGTGGCACGACTACATATATGTATATTTATGTATATTTATGTTTATCGCAGTCCCATAGAAACCCAATAATCAAATGTCGCGGCATATATAAATAAACATGTGACTTTTAAATTTCTGCGTAGAAATTCCTTGGCATAGAAAGAAATACATACAAAATACTTGCGACTCTGTATACATAGTATCCCCATGCCGTGTATACAATTAGTTCTACATTGAGTCTCGTCATCACATCGCACCAGGGCAAAGTCTTTTTTTTTTTTTAACAACAAAAATAAATATCAAAAAAGTCAAAGCAACAAGAACAACAGAAACAATAACAGGAACACAAAACCTATGAAGAAAAAACCACTTCCATTACCCCGGTTATCGCAATGCCCAAAGAAACAATAGAATACGGAAAAATTGCCACCTCAAGTCAAAGCAGAAAGTCAAGTCACCTGCATGGCAAGGTAGTTTGGAATTCCACACATTGCCATCATGGTCAAGTTAAAATCACTGACCAAGCAAAATTAACTCAGCAACATTGAAAAAAAAAAATCAACTAAAGTGACTTAAGGTGGGTAATAATCGTGACGACTCTGTTGAACTGTGTTGCTGGAGCCTCAGGGTGGCAGAGATGATAACACAATCGACGATAACAGAGCGGTCACCATAAAAATTATATTAATATCAGCGCCATCCACCAACAGAGCAAATCTGTATCATCTGAGACACGTGCGACCCGAACTTGAAATCAATTTGGCGCTCACGTTCTAAAAAAAAAACGAAATAAGTACTCTGCGCATGTACATTCCATTATGGGAAAATATATTAACTTTTTTGATTTTTTTCTTTTTTTACGTAATGACTCCCTCAAAACTGCATGAAGTAATCCGGTGATTAGCAGTTAGAACATGCGCACTCGAAACTATGGGGTCTCAATAAAACCAACATAAATCGCGCAATTATTCTTCTACTAAGCGCTAGCAAAAAGAGCGTGATGCGCAGAAATAAATTAGATTCAAAAGGCAACATGTCGAAGCCGCCAATATACCCCACCCCACCCTATCCTAACCTAGGCCACTCAACGACAAGCGACGCGTGCTTGTACTAAAGCTCAGGCTTTTAAAAGAAGCTCATTGCGAGACACCGAGTTGCTGTTGTGGGGTCGCCTTAAATTAAAGTCTGGCCGCGCAGTCCCCGTTCACACTCACTTGTACATTCATAACTGCGCTGTAATTGCTACTTTTCCGTATATACACTTACTTCCAGCCGCTAATGAAGTTTATGTCGCCGTCGCCGCCGCGCCACCTTAATTGACTCTTGAAGCTTTTTCTACGGCCTTTCAAGATCTGCTACTAATCTCGGTGTATTAATGCAAATTAGTCGCGCGCGCGTGGAGTAAATTTTAGATAAAATGAGCGCCTCCTGGGAATTCCAATGACGTAACCGATTTGAATGAATATTTCTAATAAACTGTTCGTGCGACCGCCCAGAATTTTAATACCATCTATATATAAGCACAATTAGGTGCTAGAAAATAGTTCGGATTCCGGATAGCGATTGGTCTAAGCTGTTAAACTGGATCTTCTTCAATCTGCGTTCTGGATCTAAACGACCTTGAAATAGATCAGTTCCGCTTTGATGGTATCAGCTCGAATTGTTGATGGGTAACCGACGAAACGATGATGGTATTAGTTAGTAGGTACTCAAGCACTCAAGATCAGGTAAGGGGTGTACAAAAATAACAACAACAAGAAAAACCAAACAAAAAAGTTGCATGGCCAGCCTTGATCTTATTTTTCAGAGTTAATTTTAAAATAAATTTGCGTATAAAAATTAACGCTGCATCAAACCGGACACTGCCACGGCTTTAATCAACGAAAACGATTTCTGCGGGTATTTTTTCACGGGTATACCTATCACCACATATCGATCGAGACTACGATCGATGCAAATATTCGCTCTTGACAAAAAAAAAAAAAAATTGAAAAAAAAAGAAAATAGGAAAAAAAATAAGAAAAAACATTAAGCGGAGGACGCTTACTTTGTTTTATGCACATTTTTCCGGCTCTTATCGTTTCAGGTGTTTTGCATTGGCATGCGGTGTCATTTCTGCGGCACAACAAATTATTGACCTACTTGCTGACGTCAAAATGTGAATAAATAATTTAACAAACATCGCGGAAGACGCGACTTGTCTTCTGTGTTTATTGTAAGGTAGCTGCCTAGTCTGCAATCTTTTAAATATTGACAACAAGCGTAACACGCATTCAATGAATGACCTTTGATTTTATGAGGAATTCTATGGAATGTAGGGGTAATCTTGCGAGTAATTCAATTGCGTGGAAAATAAGTTTTGGATAATATTTCAGCTACATATACTTCCGGATTATTACCGGATCACCAAACTTTATCTTCAGTAGAAGATCTTTTCTTTCTAATCGGCTCTAAAAAGATTTTAAGAATTAATTTTTAGTAAAGATCTAACTATGTGTGTGTAGATGTACAGTTATTATGATCATAGAGAAAAAGTACTATATAGTGGTTAGAAGTTACTAATGTAATCCAAAATTTACATGAGCTCGTGACCAACGCCATCTAAAATGCTTTTCCTTTTCGGATAAACCATGCGCTTAATTTGATTAAAACTACACTCAACTACTACCAAAAAAAGGCAGGAATTAACTACTAAAAAAATCAAATAAAAAAATGCCACCATCCAAAGAACTTCAAAAGCTTCTTTCATTCCGCACGAAGCTTATCAAAAGATTTAATGTGGTATTTAATATGAAGAAATGAGAGAATGCGGAATTTTTTGCTAACATACAAATTTTCAAGATATTAGTGGCGAATGAATTGTTGTTTTTCAGTCTCACAAATATTTGCCAGATTTGCTCACTACTCAATGCTCTTTTGGTGGATGCTGTAATGTGGGATATTTCACAGAGTGGTTTGGAGCACATACCTAAAACTTTAGGTCAAATTATAGCATTTGTATTCAGCAAAAAAAAATAATTTTGAAGGAGATTATTGGGGTTTAGTCACAGCTGTAAAATTTAAGTACCATTAACAAGTATTTAAGAATTGATAAGTCCCAGTACTAATATTCCTGTATTGGAATTAAAATTTTACAGTCTCATTCCTGGAATTGCAAATAATACTTTAAAATTCTGGAAAGTAATTGAATTTTCGGTTCCATTACAAAAATTCTTAGAATTATCCAAAAGTATTTAAAAAGTATTTGGGAATTACTATATAATTCCTTTCAATTCTTTTCAAATACTTTCAATTACTTTTAATTACCTCGAAATCGTCAGTAATAAACATGACATTTTACTATTTGGTGTACCATTTCTACTAAAATAAGATGCATTTAACTAAGTTTAACTATTTTTTTTTATGAAATTGCAAGTTGTAATATGAAAACATACCAAATAATAAATATCTTCCTAGAGTGTGACTTTGTATTTTTAACCTCTTGACCTACGATTTCTTTGTAGAGACTACTTAATTTTATTGCACCTCGAAAAACAGGAAAACGTTTTTTTACAATCGAATTAAAAAGACAATTGATCTAATTCATTTCATAATTAAGTACAATATCATGTTTAGTACTGAAATTTTTGAAGCAATTAAAAATAATTGACAGTATTTGAAAAGAATTGAAAGGAATTATATAGTAATGCCCAAATACTTTTGGATAATTCTAAGTATTTTTGTAATGGAATCGCAAATTCAATTACTTTCCAGAATTTTAAAGTATTATTTGCATTTCCGGGAATGGGGCTGTAAAATTTTAATTCCAAAGCAGGAGTATTAGTACTGGGAGTTATCAAATTCTTAAATACTTGGTATTGGTAATTAACAGGTATTAAATCTATACTGAGTATTTTACAGCGCTGCTTACACTCTTGCCAACTGGGAGCCAGATAAATTAAAAGTAGTCGGTGCTTAATAAAAACAAGAAACACAATTCGACCACCACTCATCAACCAATTATCAAAAGCTACAGGAACGAAAAAATAAAAGCAGGGTTAAATTTCTTTTGTTGAAAATCTCCTAGCATAATCCAATAAAAACCGACTTCGATTTTCCTCTGTATTTTGCTCTTCCTCAAACTGATACAACTGATACAAATTCACTTAAATGATCTAGGCAATTTTCTTAATTCTGCTCTTTATTTTCTCCGTGATAGGTATGTTCCATTAATCACTAGGATCATATGTCCTTGGTTTTCAACACATATTTGCAAACTTATATCAATTAAAGATTGTGTTTTAGCCAAGTGGAGGAGGTATAAGTTAATGACATAGTATCTTCAGGAATATCGCACTGTTCGAAATCGAACATCGGTAGCAATAAGAAATGCTAAAAGACAATACTAAGCTTGCGAGATTAAGTAAAAACGAGTGCACTCTTCATCCACATTCTTTATATGTTCAATTCATATTAGCTCGAACAGACAGTAATATGTAGTCGGAGTAGGAGTCTAAGTATATCAGATTCATCAGATTGTGCTCAGCTTACATTGTTCAACCTCTTGCTCAAATCTGTAATACTTGCTTTTCCATTGACATTTCCAGCTGCCTGAATATCATCCAAACTGATACCGGTTCCTAAAAACTTTGTTAGAGGTCGCGTAGAGTGTCGACCCATTAGTATACTACCATTTCTTTCAAAAATTGTAGAAAAATTCATGTACCTTAAATCTCACAATTTTTGCATTTCAGTTAGTCTATACATGGCCATCAATTAGGTCTTAGGAATAGTCATGGCTGTACTACAGCAGCTCTGCTCAAAGAGAGTGGTAATGTTTCTCATGTTATTGATAAGAGAGATTTAATTGCTAGTCCTCATTTCATCCTATGTTAACTGGTATACACCTGGTAGGCACCGTTGACCTAATTGAATTAATGAAGATCTTCAATCAATTAACTCGTGGTCCGTGTCTAATATGCTACAGTTGAACCCAACAAAGTCCAAATGTGTAGTCATAAATCGCACAAAACTCGACTCAGAGGGGTTTCCCCTAGTTATATGATTAATAAAACAGTTATTCCTCTTGCACATTATGTCAGGAATCTTAGAATAGTCTTTAATTGTTTACTTACATGGGATGAATAGTTAGATCAACAATCTTATTAATAGAATTATGGTGGTTGACGTGCGCTATGCATATCTAGTGATCTGACCTCGGTTTCGATAAGGTAACTGCGAGTACGCCTACTTTTAATACCGGTATTTACTTACGGCAGTGAGGTCCATTGTAAGCTCGATTACAATAATGTCCATAAACTTGAGATTGCGTTTAACTCTGTAATGAGGTATGTGTATTACCCTCGAAGATATGATCATTTCTCTCCATTCTCAGATTCAATTTTGGGTTGTAGCTTACTTACCTATTTTAAATTTCGTCACTGGTATTCTTGGTACTGGTATTTTTGGTATGTACCTACTCGTGCCATTGCCTCATCCTCCCTTGCGATATTGCTGGCACCATTTTGGCAATGTTCCTTGAAAGCCTGAAAAAGTGGAGGAGCGGACCTTAGTCAACCGTCATTCACAGATCTATTACTAGCTACGGAAGTCTTCCAGTTAAACTAAATAATGGGATAATACTGCGTTTTATTAGTTTCTACCTTCTTAGTGCCGAATTTCAATATGATTAAATTTAACAATTCATACATCCCAGAGAACCTATGTGCTGACTAAAATTACTCAGTTCTTTTCAAAAGGACTCTATCTTCTTACTGTCTAGTTTCAATGTGATTAAATTTCACAATTTGTATATTTGGAGCATAAAAACAATAATGGCAAAACAAAAAGTGCCATAAAAATTCTATAGTCACTGTTTTTGTTGTCGGTATATACGGTTGATTGTTAGTAACTGTGGTCGGCTTCGCGATAAGCGCCGTTGAGAACAAGATGCTCAATAAATCAGTATCATCCCAGCTTCGATGGGAAGTCTAAACAAGAAGACTATGTTCTCAGGTACTGGTAATGGGTGCGAAGAATCATTGATCCAATGCGACTTTCAATAGACTACACAGTTCAAGTTGACCTTTTCTATTACATCTCTGTTCCCTTCCGTTTGAATGAAATATTAAAATGTGCAAGCTTATCAGTCAACATGCATTGACATAAAGGTTAGATGGAGAGGTTGGATTTGGTTTTTCTATAAGCAGCGCGGTTTCCAAATTCTTCACATTCATGGGTTATAATAGGGTTGAATTTTCAATGAGGTTGCTTCTCTGTAAGGTCCTCGTGCTTGGAGCACCTTTGCTATCTAGCACTTAGCCAAAAATGCGGTTTGCTCCCACTTGAGGCCGAACAGCCAGCAATTAATCCTTCGTTAATTCCTTGTAGTTGTAAGTATTTTACAACCAAGCGAAAATCTCAAATACCCTTTCTCTTTAGTTTTATATTTTTGTTGGCCTGTTGGAAAAGGTGGTGAATTAATTGAGGGGTGAATTTATATATTTTCTGCATACTTACTTGGGCTGTTGCCCCTTGTAACGTTGACCACAGCAATAATACGAGTAAGCCGTGCTTATGCTACTTGCTACTCTTACTTTTTTTTTTTTGGTTTTCGTTTTAATTTTGCTCTACTTTTTCTCTCCTATTTTACCTCTTCACTATTTAATCCGCATTGTGAGATCTGTGGTCAAGCGAAAGGGGGGTACCGGTTGTAAAAGGATAACTCAGCTTGTATAAAAAAAAAATTCAATATTTAAACTATCCTAAGTTAAAATAATTCAATAACCCATATTCAATAGAACTGCCGCAGTGGTCTGCTCCTTTTATTCCTGAAACAAGAGAGAAAATCCACTTCTAATTCCATGCATCAATAAAAAAAATGAAACAAAAGTTTCTGTGCTGCACGTCTAAGCACTTATAGCAGTAATGGAATTTTAGGTAAAGTATGTTTCTGCAGCAGGAATAATTTCTTACCCAGATGAAGAATGTAATGAAGTAGGAGTAAATTCCTACTTAGGTGTGGGATGAAAAAAAAGCAGAATTAAATTTTTGCAGTAGGAGTAAATTCGTACTTGGATGGAAGCAAAATTGGATTTTGGATTATTAGGAAAAAATCAGAGTAAGCTCTGATGTGTTCAGATAAAATTCTGAATTGGGAATGGGTGATTCTGCAATCAATCTGAGTTCTTCACACGTGATTTACGAATCTAAACGAATTATGGCGAAATTATAAACCGAACCGATATTTCGGGATATTTAAAAAAAAAAAAATTTACATACAGGCTTTAATTTTGGCCTAGGTTTCACTTTTGTCTTTGATTCACTTTACACTTTAATTGTTCGAATAATTATTAAATTTAGGTTACACGATGTAGAAAAATTATTAATAGCTTGTTGCCCGACGGCAAGCTGTGTTAATGGGTGATTCTGCCTTTTTATAGCCGCCCCGTGAACCGCTACGCATCGGCTTCACGATGGGTTGCCCTGGCAACGTTCGTTTTCAAAGTTGCATTTGATTAAACTTCCCGCAGTGACGTCATAGTGTGACCATTATCCATGATACAAGAATAACAAGGTATGGCCGAGATTTCTGTCACGTTATATGAGGACAAAAGTCATTAAGATCTGTCATTGTCTCAAGCTTTGGATTTTTTCAGAAACTTAAATATTTTTGGAATTATTTTGTGAGTATTGCGCAATGGCAAGCCTATAACAAATGAGAGAAACTGGAAAATGTTGACTTTTCGCGGCATTAAATATTATCATAATTTCTTTCATGAAGCAATACAACCTGGATGAATTTTCAAGACTACTTTCTATTGGAATAAAATTTCTTTAAAAATCAGTTGTAATTTATAATAGATGTATTGTATTTTAGCAATTGACACATTTTCAAATATAAAAAAAAATCAAATTACAATTATTAGTATCTTCGATTTCCACAAATTCTCTACGAAGGGAGCGGCATACAGATGTATCCGATATATATCGGACGAACAGATAACATCCAGCGATATTTAAGTAGTCTTTAACACAATCCGGTATAACACCTGTTAATTATAAATGAAATATATGCTATTTGCCACGGGCGAGTAATGGATTTGGTTTTTTTTTCTTCAAACCTGAAATACCTTTTCTAGCAGCACCTTTCCGGTGATAATTATAATTAGATTTGTTCTTTTGCACAATCGTTTATCCTTGTTATTGCAACTAAACAAAAGATAATTAACTCGCACATTTTATACGAAATTCAATTGAGAATATACTTATATAAACTAATGAAAAACCAAACCATAATATTCGCCCTTTTTTCAGTTAACTAATAGATAAAAATATTTTGATGTTTTGCAAAATAATTGGCATGCTATGCCAAATGACTTTAGTCTCCCTGTGACGTTGCAATACAAAAACTTCCTCTCGAGTCGGCCATACCTTGTTGTCTTTGTATCATGACCATTATCGAACTAAAAGCTTGATTTCACTCACTGAACTCGGACTGCGACGAAAACATCTGATGTAATGTAATGTCATTTGAATGACATTACAAACGTAAATAGTAATTGGAGAAAAATGGTAAGTTTGTTGATAATTATGATTATTACTATGTTATTAATATGTTTTTCTTTTAATTTTCTGGTGGAACTGTAATGGAAGACGTTTAGGACGGCATTTGGACAATAGGGAGGAAGTTCACTAGTACTAGATAAGTGGTTTTTTTATTTAAAATATTCTAAAGATTGAATTCTTTGTGTTTTTTTTTGTATCTTTTTAGGAAGTATTTCCATCGAGGGATTTCGAGTTCCGTATGTGGACTGAATATCATAACTTTTAAAACTCTGCTCCAGCCACTTCAATCACTCTTCTATATCATGGCGACTT
This sequence comes from Dioctria linearis, assembly GCA_963930735.1. Classification (NCBI taxonomy): domain Eukaryota; kingdom Metazoa; phylum Arthropoda; class Insecta; order Diptera; family Asilidae; genus Dioctria; species Dioctria linearis. Next base: position 187,663,835 of record OZ005743.1, read on the forward strand.
TCTAAAAAGAAGAACTTTTCCGGGATCTCGGATGCTTCTTCTTCCTTGCCATCCAACTCCTCTTCATTCGTCAGCTGTCAGTCGCACAGCAATTATGAAGTGTGCAAATAGCATACTGCCCGTGTGGGCTGCTACCATGAAATATTAGATATTTAGTTATGTTATTCTTTTTATATTTTTTCTTCTTTTTTTATTGTACTATCTTTGAAATTTATTCTGGCTTGTGCATATTAATAATAAAATATTTTATCTTACATGTACAAATGTTACAAATAAAAATTGAATTGGTTTGAAAATGGATGTATTCTTGTGTTTTTCACTCACCTGTTCTTACTCAAGAACACTAAAATCAAAAAGAAGGATTTTATTGATGTAGATATGAAATGCTGCAAAGCCAAGCTCATCCCAATAATAATAAAAATAAACGTATTTTTTTTTTTACCAAGGTTGAGACTACGCTGGGTGTCCTGTCCAAGTTTGTAGATTCGAGTCCAACTATAAATATTGTAATGCATACTACACTGCCCTTGGATAGTTTTCTTCTAAATTTTCTAACATTTCCCAAGTACAAATAATATTATTCCACGCAAACTAACTGATTACGAAATATTATATTTTTTCGAGTAGCCTTATTAAAGCCTACCGCATTATCTACACGAAATCAAACCTTAATAGAACAACAATAAAATTTTCTCACATGTTCTGACAATTTCACATGGGAACCAATGATTGCAATAAGTACCTACTTAAATATGTTTACTTGCGCAATGACAACATGCTTTTTCACCTTTTTTTTTTAATTTAATCATATTCTTGAGTTTCGCCAATTTCATTGGACGTGACAAGATATTCTCAAGAATGTTTGTATTTCGATTTACTTTCGATTTTAAACTTAAACTTAAATGCAGAGAGTCTTATCACAGCCGCACTTTCGTTTTGTATATTTCATAAATTCCAATTTGTGGTTGTCCTTTTTTTTCCTCCTTAATCGTAGAGATAAAAGTGTCTACTGTGGGAATAGCAATCCAGCAATCCGTAAGGTTTTTTTGAAACAGGTGGTTAACCCCTGCTCCGGCAATTATCTGCGCATTTTGAAGTGTTTACAAAAAACAGAAAAAAAACAAATCACTTATCCCAGTAAAATAAATTAATTTCGTTTTTTTTCGATTTCTGATGATTACCAACCGCGCGGTCGATTTTTATTGCTGATAGCAGAATTTGGTGAAAAAAACAAATATAATTTTTTTTTTTTATCTTTGTATGTTTGGGTCGAGATAGTATTCTTTGAAATGTTTGTGAAAAATTTATGTTTTTCAAATGATTGTAAGGACTTTAAGATTTAATCGAATGTGGAACTGTTTCTTTTTTTTTGTGATAAGATACTGAAAATGCAGTTGCATTTATTTTTTGTGTGAGGAAACCAGCAATTCGTCTACATATGTCCGTGATTTTTATTTTTTAGACTCTATAGTTAGTTGATCTAGAAATGGGCCATTACAATCAAAGTTGTATAGAGTTGTAGTATAGCAGTGATTTATAAGTACCCGGTATCTTGTATAGTGTACTTGGTACTTGAAAATGATTAAGTAAGTACTTTTTCAAGTGTACTCTGTTCCAGATTAAATTAGTGCTTTCAAGTGCTTTCCCAAGTATAAGTTCTCTGTCCCAAAGAAAATTATTCAGTATTGCAAGACTGCCCAATTTATTTATAAGCAGCCTTCCAAGTATACAGGTAAACCTCCTACAAACCAGCACCTTTGGGCATATCAAGAAACGAAAACACTGAACCGAAAAATACAAAATTGTAATGTAATAAATATTGGATATTTATTCTAATTGCAGTTTCAATCAAATATTAATATTTAAAGCTTTATTTCAATTAAAATTCATTCTTATATTTTTCGGTATGAGAAGCAAAGCAAACTTTCGTTCTGAACCACTGATATATCACAAGAATGGACTGAGCGTTCTTGCTGCAAACATGCTAAGAAGGCATGTCATTTACTTGACCTAACGAACAATACACTAAGACGATATTCACTTAATACTGTACTTAAGTCCACACCGGCTATTTCAAACCAACAAATAAACATTCCTGATGAGCCCTTTGTCATGCAAGAAACCTGGTCGAGTGAGCCCAAACTAAGACTACACGACTGGCCCTAATCTCCTCTTTTCGACTTATACAACTGACAGACTTATACAGATTATAGCTTCTCAAAGAATTTACCACTATTTTCTGTTTACTTAACGTGAATTAAGTACTATAAATTTTTTAAAAAATTTCTAATAATTTTGCACACTACGTTTGGACATGGAGTTGCTCATATCGAAAATTCACTACACAAAATGAAAAACGAGATTGGAAGTAATTCCCCTATACTGCGTTTATTTCTTATGGAACTTAGGCTGAGTGTATCTGAGGGGGAAAAAAAAACAAAACACAAAAATTAATTTTTAATATCACTGAAAAATGTGCTCCTCCGCAGAGTTACTGTCAAACTTAATTGAGCTGGAACAAGATTTGTCAAAATTTTTATCTCAATTCCAAAGCATTCCGTACTGTTTCCAAAATTAATTACATTTCAACGTACATCTTGAGCTTGTAGCCAACAAACAGATTTTAATTAAAATTTGTGTCATTTTTAACTATAAGATTTAGATAGGATGACTCAGTCCAATCTTATTATATGTCAGTATTGCGAACTGTCAAGTATCTTTTTGTTCCACGCTTTGTGTTCCACATGGTCTTAAAGCACTCATCGAATGCGGAAAACCGAAAAGCAAAAAGTTTTTTAAGGTTTTCCCATTTTTTCTAGCAATCCCCTAAATATAATTATATAAGTCTTTAAACTTATTAGTTACTCCAATGACTGTCGCAATTTCTTCCAGCTTGTACTTTTCTTCAATCTGTCATTGAATTCCGGGCAAGTTTTATCAAATTGATAGGTCAACCGAAATTGAACAAAAATCTTGTTTTAAATGGGGATAAATTGAATTTTTCGGTTTACGTTTATCTTGGATTGCATTTAGTTTCTTTGCAATGAATTGATTCCTATCCGATGGCAAACAATATGTCAAAATTTGTGGGAACTTCTCCAGGGAGATTAAAGCTAATTCCGGTGTCCCTCAGGGTAGCCAGTTTAGGTCTTCTGCTCTTCTTTCATTTTATTAATGATATAGTCCGAAATTTCAAATTCAGTTTGAAATGTTTGATTTTCGCTGACGATTTGAGATTATTTTTGAAAGTTAATTCTATAGACGATTACGCACCCCTACATAGTTTTTTTTTTATTGCTGTTCTGTGAACAATTTTCACTTGAACATTGCTAAATGTGAAACTATGACATTTCATCATTTATTCAATCCAATAGTTTTTAATTATCTCATAAATAGGGGCGGGGATATAAATGATACCCTAAATTGGAATATATTCCACATGTTCAGTTTATAGTTTGTAAGGCTCGCAGATGTCTAGGATTCCTTAAGCGTAATTCAAAAGACTTCAGAGATGTTCATACTCTCAGGCCCGTAAACACCAATGGGGATAATCTTATTTCCTGTGTAAAGATTTTTCTTATCCGAGAATAGCCCTACTTGCCTTGAACGTAATAACAAAACTCGTGTAGAACCATGTGTTTTTTGCTTACTTCGAAAAATTTCGGTATGTTGAAATAAAGGGGTGTTATGTTTTAAAACAAGAAATGTTGAATAAGCAATATAATGAAGAAAATTTTTTAATTTTTTGTTTTCTTTTGTTACGGAAAAAAACAGTTTTACAAACGAAAAATCTTTACAAATAGAAATGTCTATGCAAAACTAGGCGTTTCGTATCAGCAGGAACCGTATAGTCATCAGTACGGCTTGGTTCCTACCAAAGTAAACAGCCAACCTGGCTTTATATATGCACTTTAAATAAGTTTTAAGTGTGAAATATATACGAGGTGAAGTACTAAGTATTTAGTTGAATGCCTAGCAAGATTAGCCCTTTGCGTGAGTAGTATTACATTGAGAGTTTTTCTATGAAAAAAACATATAGCGAATTTTTTTTAATATTCTTGTTAAAGATTTTCGTAAAAGAGTTTTTTCCACTCAATTCTGCGGATTTGGCAGCAAACTCGGTCAATTTCCTATTGACTAAATTCGCTATGAATTTATTTCATCGCAAAACTCTTTCTTTTCTTACATAATATTAAAGAAATTATTTAAGTAGAGAAAAAATTCAAAAGCAGTGAATGAATAAGGGCCCGTGTACGTCTGTGTGTCTCTCATCCGCGAAAAATTACACAAAGTGAAGTAAACGGCATCGGGTACACCTAGGCTAGGAAACGTGCTATTCTTTGTTGTTTGCTGTCATTGTCGCTTAAAGTCAAATTTGGCATATTTGGCTCATCTGTGATCTATTGGGAATAATGCTCGAATGGAAATTATATTGCGTTAAATCTCGGATTAAATATTACGCTGGTGTAATTCGATGAATTAAATCTCGAGTACCTAATCTTGGTTGGTGTTTGTGCATTACACAATGATTATGTACTATTCCGATTGGTCATCCCAGTTATTATCAATAATTATTAGTTATACTTATAATTCACTCTACGTACTTGTTATATATTCGTCATTACAAAATGTATTATGGTAATCACGAGCTTATTTCCAATTGTTCTGAAATTTTTAATAAATCATCAACAATTGTTGATGATATCACTATGCCAAGAGATAATTTTAAGCCTGTATTTACGATAATTATAGAAGTGTTAACTCTTCATAGAATTAATTAATAAATTATCTGCATGTCTGTAAGATAATGTAATCGGTAGACAAATAAATAAATAATAATAATAAATAAAAATGCCACAAACTAAACTGCTGTTAAATGGAATTCAAATGTTAACGTTTTAGACACATCATGAGTCTTCACACCTTCTAAAAATTCCTAAAATTAATATCTTCAATCCACAAACTTTATCTGACAAAGATGCGACTATACAATCTAACTTGAAAATACCTGGGATTAGCACAATATGCCAACAATGGGGATCGTGCGTCTACTTTATATTATCATACCGTTTATTAGATAACAATAACAATATACTAACGGAAATATTAATGTCTTCTAAAGTCACGTTTCTACTGTAGGCGGTATGCTTCTTCTGTTTGCATTGAAAAGTACTTTCTTATAGCTTTATTTGTAGGTATATGAACTTTCAGAAAAAAATCCCCCAAGGTCTGAGTATACAGGTACTACGGTGCAAATTAGTTCAGTCAAAACACGTTGACTTAGAACAATAACCCCGCAAAATTCACTTACTTGCGTCTTCATTACGATACGGCAGCAAATAGCAACAACTTATAATACTGTTATCATTCCATATTTCCAACTAAATGCAAATTTCTTGAAATGCAAATATGAAAAATTAATTAGTTTTCTCGTTTTTTCTTCTCACGGCTGCAAGGTATTAAACGTTTTAAAGGCAGGATATTTTAGTAGTGGAGACATTTTGAGACTTTGGAAGCACCTTTTGGTTTGTCCACCATTTAACAGGGGGCACTTTCTATATTATGTTTTCGGATTTTAACTTTATGTTAAAGCGATTTTTTTTTTCATTTTGCATAACATTTTATTTTTGGTTTCATCTGGGTAAAAGTTTCTATATTATAATTGTGGGGTATGCTATTGGTAAGCGCTTACTAAATTTCCTCGGTAGGTGAAAGTGCCTTTGATATTTCCGTTTCATCTTAAGTGATCTTCTTATAATATAATAACTCATTTGAAGGAACTACAGATATGAAAGGCATGAATGAAAATCTAAATACTTAGTGCCTTAGGATTTTCAACTGAAACTTTTAATCAAATTGTGTTATATAAGCGACTTCATCCTACCGATTTAGTCATAATCTTCAAACTAAAATCTGTAACCGTTTCAGAGATACTGAAACGCATTCGGTTCTATCTTAATCTCATTATAAAAGTAAATAAAATTGTTAGTGCAGTAAAGATCTATTTAAATTTGTTTGTTTGTACTAGTTAAAAGTTGATAGTTGATAAAACGTCCTATCTCATTTGAAATGGCTCTATTTATGAGTCACAGAAAGAAAAACAATGTAAACGTAAATTTCATTTTGAAATCTTGCAAAGAAAGAGTTCACATATGCAAATCTTGGTTTTTCGAAATTTTGCGTATGAAAATCTCCTCTTTTTTTCAATAAATATTTAAGAAAAGTTATTGTGAATTTATTTTTGTAGTAAAAGAAAATTTCTTCTTTAATTTTCCGTACATAAGATTTCCTATGTTCGACTTTTGAATAGTAATTATAAAACACAATATTTATTAAGAGGACATTTTAATCTGTCTTCGGATAAACTTATAGAAGCCATAGGGCCCATGTGGCTTGTTGTAGGCTGTGATCTTGAATTAAAACAAAAAACTAAAGTAGATCTTAATATATTACGTAAGCAGCCTTTCAATATTTGCTGTAAATTATTCAAGTAGTCAGAGATATTACTGTCGGTATTAAATTACTGTCAGTATTATGAAACCTACTATGTAGAAAATGCTCAGAAATTCGGATTTCCAGATCATCAGAATCAGAGATTAGTTATTATTGGGGTCTGGGGTCTATCAATCATCCAACTGTGACCATTTTACTCATGTTACTCATATTGGACGACAAAGCTAACTTTCTTATATGAATATGAATATTTGATCCTTATCGTAAGTACCTCTAATACTATCTTTAAATCGCTCATTAGAGGCAATTTATTTTCGTACTTCTAGAGGTTTTATGGCACTTAGGGTCCTCTAAACTGCTTTTTTCTATCATGGCTAATCGTCTGCACAAGGAATTTAATTTATATTAAATTAGATACATGAAGGGACCATTCCATGTTTATTTATTTATTTACGATATTACACAGACAAAGTCCAACAATCTACTTAATACCTTAAACTACAAAATAAGAACCAAAACCTAAAATAATATAATATTTAAAAAATGTGAAATAAAGTAAACTAAAAGTGGAAAGTGGCAGTTTTTCCCTCTTTCAAGACCTGTACAATTATACGAGTCTACAGGCAATTTGTCAACCTACTGCATATGAGCAGAGAAAATTAAAGACAAGTACCGAAGTACTGTCAGTTTCAAGATCATAAATGTTGTTAAAGTTGTAAAAACTACAAGAAAAAATATAAAATAATACAAAAAATTCATCTAAAAATAAAATATAACTACAAAAATTTAAGCCAAAATTCAGAAAAATAAATGTATAAATATAAAAATGCGAAGAAGGAAAATTAAAAGAATTTTAAGACTGCAAAAATTACAAATAATACAAAAATAAGTAGGAAATGAAATGTAAATTTGAAAAAATTGCAAAGCAAAATGAGACACAGCAAAGAAAACTATAAAATAAATTTAATTTTTTATGGAAATTGTTTTATCTTTTGAATGTCAGGAGGTCAAAACTAAAGGTATAAATATTGCTAAACTTACAATTAAAAATTTTCTGCATACTTACCAAAGGTGACTTTTCTCGGCGGTTGGTTCTACAGAAAGGAACTTTAAATGGAACATGGAGCCATGAGTATCTCGTTGGATATTTATGCAGGTTTTTAAAAGATTATACTCCATCGCATTGATATTTAATTCAAACAAGAGGATCCTCGTAAACTTTCTCTGGACCTATTCAACTTGATTATTGTATCATGAATAGAAAGGGCTCCAAATTTGACAGGCATTTTCAAGGGGGCGTCTCACCAATGCGGTAAAAATGCAAATGATAGCAGCACTAGTTTTGAAGGATTTACACAGCTGAAAATAAAGCCAAACATGCGATAGGCTTTAGTAGTAATAAGATTATCGTGGGAAGCGAAAAGAAGTTTGTAATAAAAGGTAACCCCTGATCATATATGTCATTTACACGAGAAATGTTGATGTTGACCTGTTGAAGGTAAAAACCTTCCATATGCTCAAGTTCCCCCACACCATTCGACGAATAAAATACATTTTTTTTACTGTGATATTTCCTAACGTCACCAATCCGGCACTTTGTTTTTTATTGTTTTATTTTAGAGAAACGTTTTTTTTATTGTGTGGAAGCTATCTAATCGTCAATGTATACCTACTTGAGAAATAAAAGTCTATTGATCCTTCCAATTGTAGAACATGAGCTCTTATATCGATTCTATCAAACCAACACTAAAATGTTCATCATAAATTGACATAATCATTTCCATTCTAGTCGATCATAACGCAAGTAAATGTCATAGTTCACCTAGACGATGGAATGATTGTATTTACAGTTTTGCCGAGTCAAATATGATTATGCTAAATATTTTGAAAGCCTTGGACAGAGTTTGGCCTATGGCGACTGCGGCAAAACTTGACTAAAAGTTTCTTAACAAATCTTGTGGTCTTAGTTAGACAGACAGAATCATTAATTCCGATGTGCCTTAAGGCTCTATTCTTTCAATTATTTGATTTATCATGTTTCTTAATGAAATTATTATCCATTGCAATTCAGATGACTGTGGCATTACTTCGGTTAATTATATTTGACTTTGCTGTGGACTAACGTGTGAACGCTATAGAGATCGATCGAGAACGGTTGCTTAGATTACTGAATTAAGAATGCATCAAATTCTATCTTGGAATAAGCCGAACGAAGTCAACTTAAATGACTGATATTATCAAAGTGTTTTCTAAACTACAGCTGAAAATTGGATCGGGATTTACTTATATCCGGATAGCCGGATCTGCGGTCTCTCCGATTCCTAAAATCCGGATATCAGGATAATTTGGATTCTAGTATCTGAAATGTAATTATTCGGATCCGGAACCTAACCAGCTGGGTTTGAATCCAAACTATCGGGATCCAAGCTATCTGGATCCAGAGCCGAACTATGCGGAACCGGACAATGTAGAAACCAGTTTAAAAAATACTTTGGAATTCATAACGAACCATCCGAAAAAGTAACTGCATCAGCTGTAGAAAAGCTGCAACAATGTATATCTATGTAAGTTGCTACTATAAAGACATGAATAGGCATTAGAAACAAAACGCTTAAGAAACAACAGCCGCATTGGAATTGCCAGTGAAACTAAAAATTATTTTGATAATGGAACTCAAGTGGGATCAACAAAAAAAATTATGAATTTCTATGCTATCTATCGGGAACTAGTATGCAATTGGTTACTAAACTCAAGGCTGTAAAATACTCAGTATTTAATGGATTTAATACCTGTTTATTACCAATACCAAGTATTTAATAATTCCCAGTACTAATACTCCTGCTTTGGAATTAAAATTTTACAGTCCCATTGCGAATAACACTTTAAAATACCGGAAAGTTATTGAATAAGCGGTTCCATTGCAAAAATACTTAGAAATATTCAAAAGTATTTAAAAAATATTTGAGCATTACTATATAATTCCTTTCAATTCTTTTCAAATACTTTCAATTATTTTTAATTACTTCAAAAACTTCAGTAGGCACTAAACATGATATTGTACTTAATTATGAAATGAATTAGATCAATTGTCTTTTTAATTCTATTGTAAAAAAACGTTTTCCTGTTTTTCGAGGTGCAATAAAATTAAGTAGTCTTTACAAAGAAATCGTAGGTCAAGAGGTTAAAAATACAAAGTCACACTCTAGGAAGATATTTATTATTTGCTATGTTTTCATATTTGAATTTGCAATTTCATTAAAAACAATAGTTAAACTTAGCTAAATGCATCTTATTTTAGTAGAAATGGTACACCAAATAGTAAAATATCATGTTTATTACTAAAGATTTCGAGGTAATTAAAAGTAATTAAAAGTAATTGAAAGAATTGAAAGGAATTATATAGTATAATTCCCAAATACTTTTTAAATACTTTTGGATAATTCTAAGTATTTTTGTAATGGAACCGAAAATTCAATTAATTTCCAGAATTTTAAAGTATTATTTGCAATTCCGGGAATGGGACTGTATAATTTTAATTCCAATATAGGAATATCAGTACAGTACTGGGAATTATCAATTCTTAAATACTAGGTATTGATATTGATAATGGTAATTAAATTTTACAGCTCTGAGTGTACGGTAAAGTGCTGGTATTGGTATAACCTGGTCACAAAATAAGTGTGAGCTACGACAATTCTACCACCGAGTCCCAAAATGGGGAATTTTGGACTATGTTGATTTACATATTTATTTTTCTTGTTTTTTATTACAATAGTCTTGAGTGACATTGTCAAAATTTATGTCATCTGTTAGTTCTCTTTCTATGGACAGTATCGCTAGATTTAGTAATCTTAAATCACCCATTTCCTTCCACAATAATAATTTTTAATTAATTTTAACACTGATGACTATTGTTTAAAAAAAACTCTTATTAATATTAATATGTTAGGAACAGAGTTTTCCAACCTATATTTTTTGATAAATATTACAATTTCAAGAGGCCCTTCCCCGTTTTTCAATTTTTTTCTTTGCTCTTGTACATCAGGTATAGACATATCAGATCATTTTCCTTTCAATATGAAACTGATCCTCGGCAATGTCAACAAAGTTATATGTACTTTACATTCAAAATTTTCGTTTAAAAGATTAGATGGTATTAGGCATGAATACTTCGCTGCAAGGACATGTAGTTGCTCAAACCGTATTTTTATTTCCTGGATAACTCTTTCCAATGACAAAAACATTTCTATTCGTATTTTTTTCTAAAGATAGCCCCATGTCTCGCGATTTTTTACCACTCATAATTTTTTTTCTTCTAACTCGACGATCAGTCGATATCCCAGCTCTTCACATAATTTTTTGGCTGTTATAACTGCTTTTTGCACTAGGGTGTCCCTTTGTCCAATGAAATACATTTGTTAAGAATTCAGTTTTAAATTACATTGATAAGTATTTAATTCCTTTGTTTGCAGGTATTATTGCGCGTCATTAATTTCCAAAAGAACGGATTCCCATAAATGGAGGTAGCACAGAAAAGAAAATGATTGCATTGAGATGAGTAATATTCCAGCGTCTAATCTCGTTTTAATATTTTCTTGCTCAGATGTCAATTTTTCCAAAGCACTTAAAATGTTTAAAAAATGTTTTTTTACACAGTCACCGCATCTCCTCTTGTGTTCCAAACGAGTTGCTACACTGCGCTTAACACCTTGACCAGTGACTGAAACTATTAAACTTTGCAAAAAAAAATCAGGTTGTTCTTAAGTTAACTTTGCTTCAACCACCATTAAATAACAAATGCGTTCCTCTTCCGTATTGGTTATGTCCATTACCGATGGGGGCTCTGTTTACAATAGCAATAGCGTTAAAGAAAGTATTAACAGGTGATTTGTGTTTACATACGTGATTAAGCTTAAAAATCTCAACGTCGATAAGGACTGATTCTGTGGATCACATCATTATTATGACATTAAATAATATAGACAGAAATATAAAAAATGCCGCCCCAAAATATGTGCCGGCTGGACGGACCGCCCCCACCGCCCCCCTCTACATACGCTACTGCTGCCGACCTTAGGTCTTGGACTCAAATTATAATATTTTCACTATGGACGTGTTTTTTAGTTTGCTGATTTCTTGGGGTCGGGTTACTCGATTGCTTTAAATACGATATTTCAATTTAATAACATTAAATGTGACTTTCTAAAGAAATTAAAAAATAAAACAAAACAAGAAAAAAATACACAATTTTTATTAATTTTGGGAGAAAAACACCACCCTAAAAAATATTATTATTGAAATGCTTTAACAGTAATAAATATATAATGAAATATGTGTTTAAAATATGTTATAAATTTTATAATTATATTTTGAGTACAAAACGGGTATTCTTTAACACTAACACTATTGTCACATAGGTATAAAACTGTAATAAAGAACGACTACGTACTTGCGAATTACCTCTTAAAAGAGCTACATATTTGTAATCTACAAGTCAGTAGGTTCCAAGAGCACTACTTAGCCTTAATCTACAACTCTGGAGCTCTCCAAAGGAAACGAATAGTTGTGACACACATCGCTGTAGCTCTCAGCCACCAATGAATACTTGTAGATAGTACCAATGCCATATTTATTAGAAAAAATGGGCGATTGTCCATTGTGGAAAAACAGGGTGGTTAGAAATTTCAAATTTCTTTTTATATCAAAAAAAATTTCTGATTTTTTCTAGCATTCTCTACATATTAGAAACAATTTTAATGCACTTTATCACTCTTACAAATTTTTAATCGTCTAAATAAAAATTTTATCTAATAAACATTGCCTATTTTTTCAGTGAGTTGTGATTTTTTGGGGTATCTAATCTTACTGATGACACCTGTTTGATCGCTGGTTCGAAAAGTTCAAATTTTCTGTAAACAATTTGAGCTTTAAACGTAAAACTGGGGAATTTTGAGTTCTGTCTCTAATAAGAAATTTCATTGACTTTGAATAGTTACATATATCCAAAATTAGTAACATTCTCATACTACCTACGTTAGTTTTGCAGTAATACTTTTTTCTATTGATCTGACTTAGTTCTAAATGATTTTATTCAGATTAAGGGACCCTACCATCGTAGTGTACAATTTTTGGAAAATTTCTTTTTTTTTGTAATTTTTTTACAGTATTAAAAATTATGGACCTCAATAAACATTTTGCTTTTGGTCGTGAAATTCGAATTATTCCGGTACCTCCATTCTTTAAAAAAAAAAAAAAAAAACAAAAAACAGAGATGACCCCCTGTGCGCATAAAGGGGTTGCCGGTTTTTAGAAAAGCCCAATTTAAAATTATAATTCAAATTTATTAATGTCCTCCAAGCAAAATTCAATATAAATATCACAGTTCAAATGTTTAAAAAAAACTAATCCTAATACAGTCAATTACAAAAGAAAACATTAACAGTAATAAAAACTCAGTAAAAATCGAAATTCAAACGACAAATTAAAAATTAAAATAAATTAAGTGTCCGCCCTTTTCTGGCTGTTTAATGCTGAAAGGTAGAGCAAGAAACTACGATAATATGTTGCCATTATACTTTCATAAATTCTATAAGTAAAAAACAACTAAACTTCTGTATGAATGGTGCGACTAAGCTTCTACAAATTTCTATAGAATAAGACAGAATAAAACTTCCATATGCGCTGCATTTGGAGCAGAATTAAACTTCTGTATTAGTGTGTGCTGCAGTTGTAGGAGAATTAGACTTCTGTCTCAATGCGTGCTGCCGTGGTAGTAGAATAATACTCCTGCTTCAGTGTATGCTGCAGTCGTAGCAGAAATATACTCCTGCTTCGGTGTGTGCTGTAGTGATAGCAGAAATATACTTCTGCTTCAGTGTGTGCTGTAGTGGTAGCAGAATTAGATTTCTATCTAAGTATGTGCTGCACTGGTAGCAGAATCATACTCCTGCTTCAGTGTGTGCTGTAATGGTAGCAGGATTAGACTTTAGACTTCTACTTAAGTATGTGCTGCAATTGTAGCAGAATTATACTATTGCTTCAGTGTATGCTGCAGTGGTAGCAGAAATATACTCCTGCTTCAGTGTGTGCTGTAGTTATAGCAGAAATATACTTCTGCTTCAGTGTGTGCTGCAGTCGTAGCAGAATTAGAAATCTGCTTCAGTGTGTGCTACAGTAGTAGCAGAATTATACTTCTGCACGTTAGGAAGCCGAATTAAACTTCTGGGAGATTTGGAATTAATAGGATTAAACTTCTATGCTATAGGAAAATAACATTATACTTTTGTATTTGGATGGAAAGTCCTCATATTAGACTCTAGGACGAGGATGTTTTCAGACACTAAGCTCTGACACAAGGATGAGTGATTTCTATTGCAGCTCGTTTTTATAGCCGTTGCAGTCAGTTATACTCTATTTTCTCATGGTGTTTTCCTGATAGGCTTATTTCATTCCTTCGATTTTTGAATGTGTCACAAACAGCTGACTGACGTAATGTCACTTGATGACAAATAAGTTATACAGAGATACGTATGATTTTGGTAATTTTGTTATATTTTTATATATTTTCATTTGAAATTATAAAAATTTTGTATAGTTTAGGTGATGAATCTAGTCGGAAAATTATTTGGACTTCCCCTGGCATTAGTTCTTTTTTCTTATAGTATAATTTAGTTCAGATTTTTTGTGATATGTTTTATTTCCAAGATAGAATAATCTTTTGAAGGATGACAACTCATTGAAAATGGATTTAGATGAGAGGTCTAAACAGAGTCTATAAAATCACATAGAGAATCACATAGAAATGGAATTTCTGCTGACAATGAGCAATTCGAAAAAAACTGAAGGAATATTTCATGGACCAGCGACGCCGATTGATCATAAGTACATAGTTCATAACAGAGTTATCAAGCTATTTGTCTCTATAGGGCCATATCTTCCTTCACCTCCTTTCATATGAAAGCATTTTTTTAAATTTGAAAGTTTCATATTTTTTAGCAAAAAAAAAACAAAACTGTCGAAAAAGGGACAAATTCAACTTTCAAAATAAAAAAGTCTTCATACCTCGGTAGAGTTTTCCATCCTGATTAATAAATAATCTTTCTGATTTTTTTTCACTTCAGAGATTTGCAGAGGAGTAGAACCTTCCTTCCATCATCTCAGACTTTTTTCTATTTTTTTATGCAAAAATTAAAATTAAAATTGATATTTTGTTTTGTTTAAATAAAAGATAAGTAATTTGATTAAACAAATCCGACCGATTATGGATTATACACATAGAAAAAGAAATCATGAATTTAAGCAATTTTTAATGTCGTCACACTAGGGTTGTGCCTCAAATTAATTTTTTTTTTTTAAAATTAAAAGTCAAATCGATTTTTTCCAAGTCATAAATGCTGAAATAAGATCGCACCAATTAAAAAAAAGCAAAAAGATCAAATCAATGTAGAAAACCATTACATTGGAAATGTTATACGAGTTGTTTCCCACTAGGAGGTCAATACAGCGGGTGGTGATAGTACTCACCTAGACAAAACAAAAATTTTATGGCAGGCGGGGGGGGGGCATATCAACCGTTTAGAAGTTACAGGGTGATTAAGAAAAAAAGCTGGCTTTTACAAATTGTGTACGGCCATAGTTAGGAGCACATTGTATACAGAACTTCATGACCTTTCCAACGACTGCACAGTCAGCCCCATGCCCCTCTACCATCAAGAATTATTATTGTCTAAACTAAAACTTTGGATTTTCTTACCTTTTTTTTTAATTTAACCTCTATTATTTTGGCAAAAAGGTCATTAACATACCTTTTTTTTATAAAAACTGTAAACTGTAGACTCTCCGCAACAGTCGTTGGAAAGTTCATGAAGTTCTGCATACAGTGAGCTCCTAACTATGACCGCACGCATTGTAGTTTTTCAGATACGGTTGTTATGCCCCCCCCCCCCCCTCTGCCAAACAATTTCGACTAGGTGAGTACTATCACCTCCCGCTCTATTGACCTCCTAGTGGGAAACACCCTGTATACATATCAATATATCTGTAATATCTAAACAATAGCCTCGACACAGTCAGATCACCTCTAGATATACCGCTGGGATTACCTGGGATTACCTGTATGACAACTTCTATATGAGCCTATTTTCAACATTGATAAGAAACCTATTAAAAATAGCTGCCAATTATTGTTACTTTTTGTTTACTAAATTAACAATTCGATAAAATTATTTTGAACTGTCAAAAACCGAGTGAAATGATAAACACTTTACCAAAAATTATTATCTACCTACATGGGAAGCAAAAAACAACCGCACCTTCCTTATTACTGACACAACACCTGTGCACCTGGATGACCTTGATCTAAGTTTCATATCCATACATATATACGAATTCAGTTCATCAGCCTCCCCCCCCCCCCCCCCCACCTATGATGTGAGCATAAATAAATAAATAAATGTCCAGAATCAAATCAGGTGACCATCAACATACAAATCATGAAGGTCTGCTGAAATGAATCTAATAGTAAGTTGAGAATATTTTTAGATAACACCTGAAGCTATTCCGAATTGCAGCAATTGTATGCCACATTTAAGGTAGGTACATGTTTTGCAAAAAATAATCAGAAAATAAAAATAGCCCTCCATCGCCCCAAGTTATTTATTTTTCCTTTCGAGAGATAGGCCTTACATATAGTTAACTTCATATCTTGGTCTCATATATCTCGACTAGCAATCAGTGTCATCACAACGTTATTTATTTCCCGTTTTGCAAGTAAACAAGATAAGAGGCCTAAGTCTAACCTTCACGATCTTCAGCTTGGATTGAATTGCCCTGCCATGACTGTAAGTATTGACTGCATATACAGACATATATTATAGCCACCTACAAGACCATACAGATACTGTAAGGAGTAAGAAGAGTAGGTATAATTTCCTAGACCAATTTTAATTTCATCTCAAATCTAATGTATTTCTAAAACTTCACCGTCGTCTAATAACTATAGAGAGCTGTGCGCAAGTCAATAAAATAAGCTCGCTGCGTCGCGCCGCGCCGGCCGGCCGCATTATCTTAAGTCGGAAAACACTTGCGTGTGCCAAGTCTTGGTGAAAATTTTCCACAAGTTGTTTGCCGAGACAGCTATCAGTCGAGTCGGTCGGGTGATATACACACGAGCTGTGAAGTGCAGACGGAACCCAGGCTTAGCCAACCCCACTACAATACCGCGGGACAAAAAATCGTCGTGCAGCAGAGATACCCTCAGTGGTGGCATCCTATTTTTAGCCCCAAACCGAATTGCTCTGATAAGTGGTGAGATGATAACACAGGGAACGTAGCCGTACATCGGTTGTGCGATAATACCCGGACTGGTACTATACTTTGGTAGATTACGTATATATGTATGTATGTATGTGCGTATGGATGGAGTAATTGTTCATGCGTACGTGCAAAAACACCTCATTTTCAATTTCGGATCGGATATTGGGAAAATATTGCAGAAATGAAAAAGATAAAACCTGATGACGCAAAACTCAGGTGATCTAAAAGCAATTTCTAGAAAATTGAGTTGAGAAAATATTTTTTCATTGGAAATTCGGATTACTTGGGCTCATTAGTTGCACGAGTGTTGCGTGCAAAAGTTTTCAATTGAATTGGCGACACATTTTTATAATTTAGATGAAATGAAATGGATAGATAAGATAAATACGTTAAATTTGTCATAGTACATAAAGAACAACTTTTGTAGGAATATGGTAAAATGTGTTAAATATCCTTTTACGTAATCACATACCTGGGTCGGGTGGGTATGCATATTTGCAAGATCAAGATCTCATTACAGTTAAGCCTTTAACGTACGAAGACGTTCTTTGTGGGGTCTGAACCCCAATATGACCTTATGGAACTTTTAGGGTGTAGCTAGTCGATGGTGTAGTAAAGTATTACTAGTATTATACTAATGCCTTAATATCGTTTCCTCAACGAACAAATGAAGCCATTCTTGACTTACAGCTTTTCCACCACTTTATCCGAAGGGATGAATAGGACTAGTATGCTCCGAAAGAAAAGGTCCAATGATCACATTTCGTCCAATGTGAGACATCTTAAATTCCTTTAACAGGTTTACATTAAAGGACTTAAAGCTCCAACGAATATTATAGCAAACAAAGTTTTCTTCAAACGAGGTTACAGCTGTAACCATTAAACCTACTTAACGACAGAAGTCGCAGATAATAGACGCAAATAGATGTAGTTCCTGCAACGGGCCCATGTCTGATATATGCTGACGGATCCAGGAAGGATAATGAACCAACCGCAGTTCCAAAAGTGGAACTCTTCATTCCGCTTGGTGCATCACTTTCCAGTTTTCAGGCGGAGCTCTATGCTGTAGAGGTTGTTGCACGGACTTAGAAACTCGGGCTCCAAACCCCTTTTGGCTGGTAGTGTAAACGGGATAGGTGCCATGTGTTTTAATGCAAAATAAAAAGTGAATTCTCTTCTAATTATTTTTAAATTTACATGCAATGTTAATAAGTACTTATCTCAATCTTGCACCAATTTTGGAGCTCATAGCGCTTTTACTAGCGTTTCCTCCAGAAATTTCTCCAATTAGCCTCTCCCAATATATGGGCGACCGTCCTTTTTTGTCCCGAATCGACGTGCTCCTACCTTTTTCTAGTTTCAACAGGACTATTCGGCCAATTTTGTTTTAAATATATTTTTTTTATTTTATTTTTAAATAATTAACAAAGCTCTATGTGCTCCCCCACCCTTAGCTCGTGAGAAGGTTGCAGCTTAGGAAAGCATTAACGAGGGCTGCAAAACTTCAACATCTACATTTGCTCAAGTAACTAAGCTAACTACTCTATAGCTGCCACACAGCTAAACCTCTGATCGGCCCACACAAACGATGTGCGGGCTGCCTCTGTGACCCGCAAAGGGGGCCAATCGCAAAAGCATATCAGAGGGTCACAGCATGTACCTAACTGGAGCAATATCGTGGGAGAGAGCCAATCCAAGCATTTCATGGCGATTCCGTCTAAGGAAAGAGTAAAGCAGCTTCTGGTGTATAGTAAAACGGACGTTAGATGCTGCAAGCTCCGTAAATTTTTTTACCCTTCAAAATACTTTCAGCCGTACAGTAAAAGTCCGTAAGAACTGTGCAAATGTGAAACAGTCTACCATCTTCTGTCTTTCCTCTAGCATACAATCTACGAAAGTTTAAGAATGACATACGTCCGCCCCTCCACAATTCCCCTCACATTCCCCAATTTCTTTTCCGTATTTCCTTCCTCCAATGCTGTGCTTTGCATCATAGGGTATCCCCTGAGCTTAATAGTATAAAAAAAGTAAAGAAACTAGAATTGGTCTAAAACCAATTCTTATGAAACCTTAGATTAATGCCCGTATGTAATTTCGTATGGTCACCTCTTTGTGAAAGTTTGTTTGTCGACGTGGTTTTCCGCATATATATATATTTCTTGAACGGTTCGTCTGTTAGTAAAAATGATTATGACCAATTTCAAAGGATTTCATATTCTGAAGAACCTTGTACTACAATAAAACCGTATAGGTCTGATTGATTTCACAGTATACGTAAAAAACCTAGATGTTTGTATGGCAACACCAAGAAGGGATTGCCCGAATTAGCCCATTTTCGATATTATATTTACTATTTTTTATGAAAACACTGTGTGCACGATTTCAGATCTCGACGTTCACGAGCTCTTAGGCAGAGTTCAAATATGTGGTGAAAAACGAAATACTTGTATGGCAACCCTACGAAGGACTTACCCGATTTGTCCCATTTGCGAACTTAAATTTACTGTTTTTTTTTTTTTTTTTGAAGGCCCGTGTGACAGACAGACAGACTGACAGACGGACGGAAGTATATACTGACGGACTGACAGACGGACATGCAAAAATCAAAATAACTTTTAATATTTGCGTGGGTGTCCAATCTATTTTGCCATTTCCATCATTATTTGTATGTGTTATACCCGATGAAATCATCTAGGTTATAAAAACGGAGAATGTGCGACGCCAGAGAATTAAAAAATTGTAACAATTAGAAAGAGAGAGAGGGAGAGAACGAGAGAGAGAGAGATAAAAAGAGAGAGAGATATAAAGAGGGTGCGAGCAGGAAAGGCCTCCTGAAGATGATGGAACTCCAGCTGTGGGAATATTTGGGCCCAGTTGCCCCTGCCTATGTCTCCAAAGCCATATATGTATATGTTTCAAGCATACATATTTCTTAGTATTATTTTTATTCAGCCATCTTACATCTGTATTTGTATGCGTGTGGTATTAGATCAGCTAAATCAAGTCTTCTAGTCTGATGCAAGTCATTCAAATTCAAACTTCTTCCATCAGTATTGATCTGTTTCAGTTGTACTATAATGGATAACACATCTACTCATGATTCCATGGGGTTAGGTTTCGTCCCAATTGGCCATTTGGATTCTGTAACGTTTGAACGGAAATTGCACTCTGTGGTTTGGAGATGACGTAAAATTATAGATAAGTTAATTTCTGCATCTGTTCCATGGTCAAAGATGGATTTAAGGGGGTTGAACGACAAAAATTTTGCCAGACGCTATTTTAATTTTGCACGTTGCCTAGCATTATTCATAGGATAACAGGAGGGTGATTCTGATCTCTTTGTCGTTCTATTTAGTCGTGAATTTTGACATATTTTGTTGATTTTTATCTTTTAACACAGTTCATTTTGTGTCTTCACTATTATCTACCACAAAATGAACTATCATGAATTTTCGATGAACAAACGACAAAAAACACGACTAAATAATCGACAAATTAGTCAACTGCTCCCAGAGGTTGTGACACAAATTTTACACTGATAAATGGAAATTCTACACCTAATTAGAGCATTTCAAGTGCTTAAATTCGAAACATTATTTTGAATTTGTAATGTGAAGTGTCATTTTCAGTTCATTCTACGTTATGCAAGGATTGCTGAACTGAATAAAAACACGAAAAAATCAGTAGAAATATTCATTTCATTTAGTCGATTATTTTGACATTCAAGATCGACAAAACCCACAGAATCACCCTACAGGGTTATTTTCAAATTTCTTTTCATCTCTGAAGTCTTATTCCATTCGATCAATAATGAATGAAATGATGTTAACCATTTCATTCAGAGAAACGTAACAAAAGAAAAAGGAATTCTTACGCATCTCTTCCCAAAATCAATCTAAGGAAGAAATAATGGCAACATATGTAAATATTGCTACAAAAAAAAAACTATAAATGAAAAACACAATTTTAATTTTAAAAATTATCAGAATTCTCATAATTGTGATTAAGAATTCCACTCAAATCTCCACTAAAAATTTGTTAAAATTAGTTTCATTTCCCTCATGCCAGTTCACCTCCCACATAAGATCACTTATCAAAACATCTTCAAATGCCAGGAAAGATTTATGGAATTACCCAAAAAAATAATGCGAATTTAAATAAATATTTAAAGGCGAAAATTTGTCATGTGCAGAGCTTTAAATAATTTTTCACTTAGATTCGTTCTATTCACTTACTTACTACCCAGTGCATGACACTGTGCCATGCCAGACTGCGGAAAGTTTGCTATTATTAACCA
This sequence comes from Dioctria linearis, assembly GCA_963930735.1. Taxonomy (NCBI): domain Eukaryota; kingdom Metazoa; phylum Arthropoda; class Insecta; order Diptera; family Asilidae; genus Dioctria; species Dioctria linearis. The sequence continues at coordinate 187,684,899 of OZ005743.1, forward strand.
AAGAAAGAAGGCGATACGGGCAGTGGCGCAGAGCGACTTCCCAACCAAAAAGACTTCGAAATTCAGTCAGTCGATACGAACTCCTTATAGGAAGGAGCCCTCGGGGCCCCAACTATGGAACTGGGGTACTTCACCTATCAACCCACTCAGTCAGTCAATCGGACAGACAGCATTCAACATTGTAGAGTTGGGAGCATCCGGACGGACGAATATTGTGTGGATGGTTCACCAAATTGTTGAATGGATGAGTGCCTTATTCATCCACCACTCCACTAGCCAAGCAAGAATTGACGTTAATGACACCATGATCGCGCGACTTGAGTGTAACCAAACGTAACGCAATGTAGCGTAGCGCAACAATGAGCTATACGGGAATGAAAGACGAAAAGCCGGTTACACACTCTGCCGAATTTGGTGTGTACACGCGCGGTCAGTCGAGTGCGGTGTTAGGCAACCGAATGTATCCGAATGCATCCGATCGTATCTTTTTATTTATTCATATTCAGATAATCACCGCATTTTCGCTCCCTTTCGTTACCTACGTTTATTTTTGTGCAACGCTGATTCTTTTCACTTATTTCAATTCGAACGCTTTGAATTGAATCAATCACAGTAGTAGCACAGCATGAGAACTGACTGACATACATAGCATACGGATACGCGAGTAGATATCTTGATTTCGGATGTAGCCAGTTAGCCATTACGATGGAATCCCAGCTTATCATCGAATGAGTTTAATTAGCGCAGATGCGGGGGGGGGGGACTTTGATTTTTTAATTAAGTATTCCAGTGGTCAACAGGAATTTATCTATTTGTCTTTTATATTAAATACTAAGTTATCGCCCAAAATCAAATACAAGAAAAAAATAAATAATAAAAAAACTATAAAGTAAAAATATAAAAATGTAGGTTGTACTAAAAAGGGTGTTCTAACAGAAATAAATAATTCCTTTACATGCAGTTGCGCAGTTGCAGAATACTAAGTAATACCCGGACTTAGCCAATGAAAATGTTCATTTGCCGAAATACTTTACAAAAAGTTAGGTAAGAGTGGCGGCCATCGTAAAATAATATACGATCAGCTACACTTAGACTATTCTGATGGCACCTTATTGGGATCCTACCTGAAAAAAACTTTCTCAAATTTAGAGAGTGCGTTGGAACAAACTACAAGAGTTAATGTACCATACCAAGTCCTCCAACTCCTTGTCTGCTAATTCCCCCAATTCGCAGAAAAAGTACCAACCAAGCGTATTTGTCCAACGCTTAGCGAGGTAAAGGCATTCATACGGTAGGTGTTGAACCTTCTCCTCGTCCATCCAGTTTCTGCATTAGTCGTTATATCTAGCATGGCATTCGCTCCGCATGTTTGCCAAGAGGCAGTTACCCATGATAACTGCAATAAGATTTCGCACGTCATTCCGGCTCCACTTTAGTAGAGATTCAGTCTTCCCAGGGCATATCTTGGGCCACAGCTGTCTTCAAATCGCATATATGATCAGTTCTTCCAATCTGCCATTGCCAGCTTACAGGACTTTAAATTTAGAATGGTTTTCACTGACTCCAGGGGCCGACCTAGGGATTCCTGCGCTAGACATATTGTATACATCACTGCGGCCAGGCACCTAGAAGAAAATAACTTTGTGTCTAGCAGTCTCCCGAGCTCTCACAGCGACGACACCATTGCACTAATGGTACCCGAGTCCAGGACTTTGATTGTAGTTTCGCTGTCAATACAAATATTGAAATCTCGATCGCTACACTGAGAAAAATAATTATGGTAAAATCAACATATCACACAATGTTGGCAAGTTTAGGTTAATTTAACACAAGTTCTAGTTAAAGCTTTAACTTGAAACTAAGTTAAACTAGCCTAAACCAATAGGATGTTTTTTAACTAAAATAAATTAAATTAAGTTACCGCAACCCTATTTTTTTTTTTTTTAATATTATTAACCCAAGCTCAGCGGATACCCTATGATGCAAAGTACAGCATGGCAGCAATGAGATAGGGAAAGGATTTCGCAGATTGTATGCCGAAGGAAAAACACGCACCTCCAAGAAATTTCGATGTTTCTTTGGCAACAGAGAAGATGTGATCTGTCCAGTTTAACTTACTATAAATATTAATGCCAAGAATGCTTAGTGATGGTGAATCAGAAATTTGGCTCTTAAATACATTGAATTCGACGCGATTCGCTTCGCCCGAAGCAACGACATTGGCAAGATCGTTATTCAATGATCTCATCATGCAATCTCGTTTAGCACATGCTGCATTTCCCCTGGAGTCCGCAAGAGTGTCAATGGAGTAAGCGAAGAGTACTGTCATCTGCGAAACTATGGATGGGATTGAAAGTAAGGAAAAGCAGATCATTAGTGAAAATTTAAAAGAGAGTTGGTGAGATAACAGAGCCTTGAGGCACACCGGCATTTATTGGATGCGGTTCAGATGTAACGCCATATAATACAAAATGTATTTGGGGACTAGATTGGAAATCCAAATAGAAGAGGAGGAGAGAGACCAAGTGCTTTACGTTCGGTTAAAGGGCTGGATCCCAGATTCTATCAAAGACCTTTGAGATATCTAGGGCAACGACTTTAGACTCACCAAAAATTGTGAAGACTACGGTTCCAACATTCCGTAAGAAAGGTCAGCAAGTGTCCAGATGAGCGTCCATCTCGGAAGCCATATTGGCGATCGTTGATGAGATGATTAGTTTTTAGATAGTTCATTAATTTTGAGTTTATGATAGATTCAAAAACCTCTGAAAGAATCGAAGTGATCGCAATTGGTCGATAATTTGAGGGTTCGCTACCCTCTCCTCTTTTATGAAAAATTTACAATAGAAAAGGCAATCCCTGGTATATTTAAAATTTGCGACAGTAAAAAATTTAATTATGAAAAATTTACTATAGAAAAGGCATTCCCTGGCGTATTTAAAATTTGCGACAGTAAAAAATTATTTTTTGTAAAATTTACTATAGAAAGCAGTTGGAAATTTTCCTGTCGAATAAGACAATTAGAATAGTTTGCGCAGAGGTTTAGCCAAGGATGAGGCACAGCTTTTAATTAACAAGGGGCGAAAAACCATCAGGACCTGCTGCTTTGGGTACGTTGATCCCCTTAAGGACCCTGAACACATCTCTCATATGGACTTGCATTGGCTCTTGTACTCATCCACACGAGGGATGCAAAATAGGTGTTTTTCAGGTGGGTGGAAGACGAAAATTTGAAGCGAATCTAGCAGCTAAAATATTAGCTTTATCCAGGGAGTCAACAATCACTTCACCATTATTAAGTAGTGAAGGTATGGAGGGACTGGTGAAGTTGTTCCTGTTGGTTTTGACCAGGGACCAGAAACCTTTGCTACCTTTGCGGCTTGCCAAGATTTTTTGTCTGATATTGTGGTGAAAAAGAAATTTTTCTCTCTGGATAATGGACTTACAGGTGTTCCGTGCGGGCTTGTAGACTTGTTTTAGTTCCGGACATGGGTGCAATTGATAGGCGCGAAAAGCAGACTCTTTCGCTTTTATGGAGACGAATCAATTTCTCTAAGATACTGACTGATTGAGACTTTCCCAATTCACATTCTTATAGTGCCAAAGAAGCCTACTTGTAGGTGGAGAGGTTTGAGGTGGTAAATTGAGCCGTGATTAAAGAATGGTCTGAGTTATCAAGAGGGAAACCGACTGAGATGGAATATTTATCAGGATGAGATGTTAGAAACATGTCGAGTAAATTGGCGTTATCTCCTCCAATTTAGAGAAAAATGACTAAAATCGGATGTTGATTGTAATAGTTTGCAAAAATACTTTTACAATCGCAAAATCGTTTGAAAAAAAGAAAGTTCTATGTAAAATCAGGCGTTTTGTAATAGTAGGAACCGTATTACTCATCAGGTCGATTTCATATTGACTAAACTCGCTATGAATTTTTTTTCATAGGAAAGCTTTCTACATAAGCGTTATTTTAACAATTATTAATGGCTAAATTAATTTAAAATAACCTATATAAAATGTTGAAATGACAACTTTTCGAAAAAGGTTATTTTAACACTAAAATTGAGTAGGATTAACCATCAATATAACTTTATTTTACTCCGATATTTCATTCAGTGTAGGTACATCATAAGTTGTTTCCAGCAGTCCTGCTGCTCTGTTAATAGCCAGAACCTCCGCTGAGAACACACCACAGTAGTCCGGTAGACAGTACGATTCTTGTGAGTGCTAAGTACAAGGGGAGGCAAGGTAATCCGTAGCTTGGAGCACTCTTTGTAGCTATACATTTCCCATAGAGGTCAAGGGGCAAGAGCAGGAATATAGTTTCCATTGCTGCCGTCAATATTGTTCGAAGAGCACCAGCACCCAGACAGGTAACTCTCCGTATTTTAATATGACCACACCAAGATTCTATAGGTAAGGATAGTTCTTTTTTTTTAAAAAAGGCAGGGGACGAGAGATCCGAAGCACGGAAGCTCTGTACTGGAGGATAGGCCTTACAATAGTAGTGTTCATCTACTGCACGATGCGAGGGTGTGTACCCCATTTTTCGCCAAAAGTTTTCTTGCAGACATATAGTGCAATGGCCGCCTTTTCCTCCAACTTAATTTGGAGCCTAGTATCACTCCTAAGTATTTGACTTCAGTTTTAAATTCACATTACCCAGTTTGGGGGAGCGAAGGTCGGAATAACTCTCCTCCATGTAAAGAGTACTAGGTTAGTATTTACGGGACTATGCTCCAGACCACATCCTATATCCCAATTTCCAGTTGAGTAGCCTTTGCAATGCTCTTTGGGTAAGTTCGCTGATCGCCTACTTTACAGAAAGTAAATTTATAAAAAACAAAAAATAAAAACTAATTAGAAAAATCAAAATCAAGTTTTAAAATTAAATTATTAGATGGGCTTAAGCTATAGTAATAAACAACCATATGTTTTCTATTAATATAGAAGTAAATTTACATTATAATGTAATTAATTGGGGTGTAATTTTACATATGAAAAAGAGTAAGTTCCAAAATAGAATAACAGTATTTATTAAATTTACATAATGTAGTTGTAGCGTCCATTGCAATTATTAGCAGCGCCATCTGTTTGATAGTAATAATAATAAGAACTGTATGTGTTGACTGTACGACTGTATCCAAACAAACGAAGTAATTTGACGAACAGGCAGTCCGAGTCTTGCCATCACTCCATTGCGGATAAAAGTAACTGACGATTGTCACAGTAATAAATTAGTAATTAATTAAAAGTTCGTCTTTAATTGGTTTAAACCTAAATATGTCCACACAGCCATAGTAGATTTTAGCTCCTTAGCAATTTAGAGAGTATTCAAAAGCACGACCATGAAAAAATTTTCAAAATAGAAAACGTAAACGGAAGAACATAATTTCTACCGCAAATAAAAAGGAATGTATTAGTAAGCAACCCAAAGTGCGAAAAATTCAATGATTCATCTGTTGACGAAAGCTTGTTTTTAATGTCCGAGAGCCTACGCACTTTACATTTGCAAAGAACACCAGAAAATAAGAGAATTGTATTGTCGACAAAATTTAGTTTGTTTTTTATATAGGAACAAAAAAAATATTTGAGCTAATGACGAACATGACAGACAGACTTCCAAATAAAAAATCTAAAAACGGCGATTCAGTTCTCTATGCCAAACATAAGCAGATTTTACTTCTATGCTAGACAAGAACATTAAAATGGCTTAGCTTGTCCCTAAGTCTATGGAACAACAAGCTAACAGAGCATTTATAATGTTCCTATTGATGTCTATCCTAATGAATACTGGTTAATATTTTCGTTAATTAAAAATTATATCGAATTCATTAATATTGATTAATAATTGACTAATAATTAATAAAGACGGCTTTGGTAGGTGAAAATTTAAAATAATCTAAAAGAAGGAGATTTCAAGAATTCTAGAGAAAAGCACAAGAGGAACAGTTATAATTAGTCTGAGATCAATAATATTACACCATAGATGAAAACGAAAGTTAAATAAAGTGAAAACCAAAATCTTTGTATGGCAACACCAAGAACGGTTGCCCGATTTAGTTCGTTTTTGAAATCTTATTAACTATTGCTTTGAGAATACCATGCACCAAATTTTAGCTCTCTCTGTCAACTCATTTTCGCGCAGTGCTCAAATATACAGTGAAAAACGAAAATTTTGTATGACAAATCTACGAAGGAGTTGCCCGATTTGTCCCATTTTCGAAATTAAATTTACTACTTTTTTTTTAAAAAAAGACTGCGAACAAAATTTCACATCTCTAAGCGAACAAGTACTCGAATTGTTGTGTGGACGGACAGACAGACGGACAGACATGCAAAAATCAAAATAACTTTTAAATTATGTCCAATTTATTCTGCTCTACCATAATCTATGTAGGGTATAAAAAGAATAGAAGAGTAAGTGAGAACTAGGAGTTCCCACACAAAGCCTTTAAAAAAGTCATCAACTGTGAACTGATAAGCATCAGATCAGGCTGTTTACTGGTGTAATGACTCTTCAGTGCCCACTGACCACTTGGATACATGCTTGAGAAAATGGGAAAGACCAGAGACGATAGCTGCCGATTCTGCAACGAAGGGATGAAATCAGCAAAGAACGTACTATGCGAAGGCACAGAGCTTACTCACCAAGGGCTCCAATATGTGGGCAAGTCCTTTTTCTATATCAAAACAATCGGAAAACTAACACTAATAAGGCATTACGCTTCCTAAATAGGGCGAACGTGGACTGGACCTAACACGGCAATTGATTCGCGGTGCTTAGGGGCCGGTTCTCTTGCCTCACCCCTATTTCATAATTGTTGTGTCAGGGGCCAAATAAAGGAAACCACTTGTACCTTATTTGTTTGTTTATTCCAAATAACTTCCAAATATTTATCCTGTAATATAAATTCCAGTGGCAAGCGAGAGTGACATCGTGATGTACAGCTTGACAGTTCAAAATGGACTGACTGCCTTCTCAGTACATACAAAAACATTCACAGTGTATAATTTAGGTCAGGCAAAGGTGTAGGTCACAATAATACTAATAAGGCCTAGGATGAAACAAACAAAAATTACACGAATACAGATGAAAAAAGGACAAGAAGGGAAGTTCGGCGGATGACATTTAAAGGAATTTAGGAAGAAAGACATTATTTGAAATACATATTTTTTTTTTTTATTTTTTATTTTTTTAATATTACCCTTTGCGTCTTAGCCTTGAATAAGAGAGTGTATCTATCCAATAAAATGTATGGCCTTGTGTGGCAGTTAAGGTGTGTTTTATGATATATAGTTTTTTAAGAGTGTGGAGACAGCGAAAACAAATGTAACAGTTTTAAGGAGAAGAATTCATATAATAACATCTTAAATTTTTTTAATTGACTATTTAATTAATTTCTTCCCCGTCCTTTACAGGAATTACATTTATTTTCTTACTGTCCAACCCACCTTTATACATACATCAGCTGGTCGGCGAACCATTTTTATATTCTGGAAACAAATATTTATCGCTACCACCACCGTATTCATCTGAACCCATTTTTTCAACATGTTGCTCTAGATATGCATCATTGAACTTAAAAGTCATCCGTCCAAACTTAAATTAAGTTATGTTTCATTTTTAAACATAAGGATAAGACTTCAATATCTATTTAAACTTTTTTCGTTACTTTGTTCCAAAATAATATAATATTTTTGTCTAAAAGCTGAGAGTTTTGCGGATCTAGCAGAAAACTCGGTCAATTTCATATTGACTAAATTCGCCATGAATTTATTTCATAACAAAACTCTCTATGAAGTCCTAGTCCCGCAAAGGGCCAATTCACACTTAAAAATTATTTTAAACGTACACTTTGGCGTATACGGCAGACAGGAACCAAGCCGTACTGATGAGTAAACGGTTCCTGCTAATGCGAAACGCCTACTTTTGCATATAGATATTTTTTTTTGAAGATTTTACGCTTGTAAAAGAGTTTTTTCCGCTAAAAGCTGGTTACAAAAATATTTTTCTCAAGAGAGCTCACGCTGTATCTAGAACGTTTAAATTAATTCCATTCACATGTAATATTTATAATTTTAATTTTTTTTTCGTATTAATATTATTAATTTATTTCTCATCACTACTTAATTATAGTTCTGCTTTGTTTTCTATAATAAGACCAATCAATTCTGCACATTTTGAACTAATTAAAGCTGGATTGATTGTGTTTCCATGTCCTGGGATTAAATTTATCATTTATATAGCGTCGATGAGTAGATTATTAAAATTCTTATTACTTTACTTCATTATTATAAAATTGTAGATATTCTCATATACCTTGCCATGATGCATCTCAGTTATTACTTACCTTTAAATTTTACATCAATTTCGTTACCATATGAACATAAATGTCTTGGACCAACCAAAAATAAAAGAAATTTTTCTATTTTGTACGAGCCCTGGTTGTGGATACAATCAATATGCATATAAATCTCTCCCAAAAGTAAGAAAATTCCAAATGGTTTTAAGTCAGGGAATAGAAAGCACCTACTGTGTGTACAAGATGGGTGGTTAGGAGAAGAAGTTAACTTCGGTATTGGCATACCAAATATTTATATCAGAGAAACTATCTATATCAATACCAAATCAAAAATCTTCCACCTATGCATTGATAAGCATGACAACATCAAATTTTATTTATATGAAGACTACAGCTTATATTTGGTAGATGCTTCCTTGTGCCTTCAAGAAACAGAACATTAGTGCCATTAACTTGAGTTTTGTATTTTGTCAATTCTGAGTATGTGATCCAATATCACTTCTATTAATGTGGTCACAAAATGAGAACTTAGAGCATGGCTTTTATATAAAAAACGGTCTATAGTAAGTTACTTCAACGCAACGAAGCACCACACATAATAGACAAGTATCAAGTCTTTCACAAAACAACAAACAGGAATGGAGTAAGAGGACCATTGATTTTCCAGACTATTTCAAACAGAATTTAGAATTCTTATTGGCGATAATAAAGAAAAGGACACTTCGAAACATCTTATAAGACTGAATTTGGCTTGTTTGGTGACGATTATTCCACTATATTTATATAAAAGTTGGATTTCTACAAAACAAATTTTTATTCCTGAATAGTCTAATAATAGTAAATTTTTGCCTGTTTAATCCTCTAAGAATCTATACAAATTCCCATTCGATATTGAAGTTCTCGTATTTCATTTTTCAATTTGTATCCTCGTTTTAAAATCCAAAATCATCAATATCATCGAATCGAATCAGACCGGTTCTGATTCCAAGCTATCATTTCATGGTTCGTAAAATCTCATGATTTTATGAAAAAATGAGTATTATTTTGAAAGCTTATAAACATCATTTTTCCTACATTATCCATAATTTGATAGTCTGAGTTTAAGGATCCTAAAGTCTCAACTCTCTTCTTAACAGCTTACACCACCAGCTGGCTCATACGTCATATCTAATCTGTGCCCACTGGCCATTTGAAATTTTAAACTACAACATTATCTAAAGTTCTGTCTAATCCTATAAGATGCAATTGAAGATTAGAGGAAAACTCTTTAACTGCAATGAAATCGTGACAAGCATATTATCCTTGATGCGCCCAATGTACATTAACAAAACGTAGAAATTAATTAATGATCCTAAACCAAAACCGGAAAGTCCTTTCTGCCGGGTACCTTTTAAAATGTAAAATCCCTTTTTTTTTGTTTTTTTTTGTCACCCAAAACCAAATAAATAAAAGGCACACCATCGTTTCAATAAATAAATCCTCACATAAAAGAATCCTATCCTGAGCACATTTTAAGATAAACAAAAATTATTGACTGGCGCCTACCTACATCATGAAATGACTCTAGTCTCACACACGTTAATTAATTGAAGTTTTCGTTGTGACTTGAATTTTTGATCTGATGAGGGTTAAACACAAGACGTTTAGGGTTTTTTTTATTCTTTCAAAAATCTGCTGGGGTTTACAAAATGTAGTTATGCATGTACAAATAGATTACTAAATGCCGGTAAGGAACTTTGAGAGTCATGGCGCAATCAACATTCTATTACGAGAAATTGGTCAGGATCTCAGAAAATGTTAAGAATACTGATATCAAAAAATAATCTTTTATTAATTATTGCGCTTTGTTTTTGAATTTTAAAAATTTGTAAAAATATATTTTGTGAAAGTCTAAGGCATATGCATGCAATGGTTTTGTAATGGTCATTCATTATGTCCTTTAAAACAAATGTCCCAGAAGCTTGGTGGAATCGTAAGGTAGATAGTCCAGGGGTCTCCTTGGTCTCTTTCAAAAAAGAAGATTGTTTTAATTTGAGAAAAAGTGATTATTCCACTAAAACTCAAGATTACTATCACAATAAAAGAATACATACTAAAAAATTATTTAGTCTTTCCTACGGACGTCCTAAAATACAATTCTAACCAAACGTAACGTTGTTATAAGGGTTAGCTAATAGGTTTGTTTATTATCACTTCTAAATGGAAATATATCCTACCGCTTTGATTTCTCTAAAGGTTGAATCCGCCTGTTGACAGACTTTCTGAAAGGATAATAATAATTATTCTGACTTTCTCCCCCTTGGCAGCGGCGTCCCACAGGAGTCTATTGTGGGACCTATGCTTTTCAGCCTGTACATCAATGATTTGCCTCAGGTAGTACGTGATGTTGATATTCACATTTACACTGCTAATTTACAAGTCTATTTTAGTCGTTCAATGGGACTTATCGAAGATTGTGTGGCTCGAATGAACGACGATTTGAGTGAGATCTATACCGGGTCTAAAGAAAATAATCTGAAACTTAACTCGTCGGCCTTGCTTGCAATAATTTTGAATGGAATCCCACTTCCTTATGAGAACAAAGTTCGCAATTTAGGCGTTATTCTTAACTCAAAGATGACATGCTGAGATCACGTTAAAATGAATCCTGAAAATTTATTGCCATCTAGCATGTTTTCGTCGAAAATTCGCTCCCACTTAATTATTGTATTACAGCACTTTACATTTGATTCCCTTGTCTTCCCAAAACTTGACTCTTACTGCAGCAGAAAGCTAAATGTCGCTTTTAATGACTGTGTACGACAATTCGATCATGTATCCCACCTTAATTTCACGGTACTCGGCTGTTCACTGGATACTTATTTAAAACGGAGGACCTTATTTTTCTTCTATAATCTATTGGTTACCTCTCAACCCCATCATCTAAGTGGTCCGCCCTTTTCGGGCAACCAGGATATATATACTCTCGATTCCGCGATTTCGTACTACTATTTAGGTAGGTTCTAACATTGTTCAACTAACTTGTCTGTGGAATATATTGCTCCCAAAATATTCAAAGGGCCAGCACTATCGGCACATTCAGGAAACTTGTAACAGATTTTCTTAATTGATTTTTTTTCTCGCAGTGACATATTTTTGTTTATTTTTTGTTTTTTAATTTTATTTTTTTTATTGTGTTTTATGTTCGCTTTTATAATACAGTTTAACTCGGAGTTTTGATATTGTACTAACTTGATTAGTAGTGTAGTGTACTCTTATGTTTAGTTTAGGTCTCCATTTTTCCCATTTAGTAACTTCCTTTTTTTTAAACGATGCTGATAAAAGATTGTAATCTTTTAGTATCTTAACGAAGTAAATTTGAATTTGCGCTCGGTTTGTATTCAGACTATTAAAATTTGACCATGTTTCGTTTTTTCATTCGCATTTTCTCGGCTGATCCTTGGATACGAATTTTAAAAGGCGCTTTAGTTTTTTAGTTTAGTGTTCTTATATCTTCCACTTAGCTTAAACAAACAAGGATACTTACGAGAATTATTCTAATTTAGAACATCATAACGTAACAGGAACATATTGATTTCACGATTTCATCAGTCCTGCAAGGACGATTTTTATCTTTCCTTATCTTTCCGTTAAATGTTTAGAGTGTTGGCACTGACAGCTATCTACAAGCACAACTTGCCCGTAGGAAATATTTTCTTGATCCTGGCTATCGGCATGTGGTCCCAGGAAAACAGTTTGTCTGCAGTACATCCCTACAGCCCTAGTTATTTGATATTAAACTTATTATCCTATTATTAGTGCGGAAAGTTGTCCTCAGCATATACGTGCGGGACTATCTGCCCTTCATTCGAGAATAAAGTCCGTCAGATATCCTGTAAGGGCTCCACTTCTAAGGTAGATACATACTTATCGACACAGCACGAACCGGCCAAGCCAGGCAAATATTTTTATATGAAACCCATGTTAGCTAATTCACATCAACCGGAACCGGCAGATACCGGCACGTAACGGAAACTTCATTGCCGGTCGCTATCGGTGGCTAGAAACCAGACCCGCATTTGTCGGTTGGTGGTCTAGTTGTGATAATTTTTCTATAGTTTTATCGCGATTCCTGCCTTAATTGAAAGTTTAGTGTCCGTTTTATGTCGTTATATGTGCACGAAAAATGCCGGTGCCGGTTGATGCTTGTCTGTGCCGGTTTGTGCTATGCCGGTAAGTGTGCATCGACCTTAATCTTAATATAATAAAATATGAAGTACAGTTTTAATCAATGCCAGTTCGTCCGAATTTTTGTTTATACATAAAAAATATGTGGGATGAATATAGAATCACAATGGGATCTCTTCTTGCTGCATTTTGTGAAAATCTTTGAATCAGCTAAAATGTATAACAGTCACGGCTTGTGTTATCCATTCTGCAGAGTATTTATCCTATTTTCTCTCATTTCTAATAAAAAATAAAAGGGCTAGGAAACATGCTGCTCTGCTTATGTATGCTGAAACGTCAGTATTGAAGCGTTTATTTGTATATTATGTGTGCAGAAGTATTTCGTCCGTATAATTTGATTTTCTAATATTCATAAATTACTTATAAAAAACTGCTGAGTAAAATAAAAGTATTTTTAAAATTTTAACGATCTTGTGAACTGCTTATCTCCACCTACGTCTAATATTGAACTAATTCAATAGATACTCAAGAGTACTACTAACTTTCACTCCATCTCAGTTAGAAATATTAACATTTGATAGCTAATTTAGTAATTTCGATTGAATGCTTAAATTAATTCGCATTGTTTTTAGCGAATAGCTTGGCATACCTACTTTATACGTCCACCATTAATACTAAAGGTGTCCTACGGTCATCCTTCGTGCATGTACTATATTCGCTTTATATGGTAAATTTGACGTACTTTGTACATCAGGTGACAAAACTACGAGTGTCCGATGAACAATCTACGTCCTCCGGTTTGATGCTTATGTTATCCCGAGGACAACCCAAGTTTAAAAGACAGAATGGTATTTGGGATGTATAAAGATAATATCTCAACCCCGGACTTTCGGATGTCGTAAGACGATCTTGAACACGTCCCAGGGCAAAATCGGGATGACCTTGGGATATTTCCATAGTCCCACTGGGATTATCGAATAACATACTTGGGATCATCTTGTGCTGTGTGGGTAATATTCTCTGTAGTAGAAAATTTTCAATTGAACCTAACTTTTTAATTAATAAGATTTTGCTTGTATTTCCTTTACATTTTTACATCTTATTGTATGTCGTTTTTTATTTAGCACTGCTCTATTTAATATATAAGAAAATATGAGAACTCTTGTTTACACTAACCAATCTAAGCCTCATAGAAAATAAAAATATCATAGAATCTATGTGCTTTGCTCAGTTTTACATGGTTATTTACATTTTAAAAACGAAATTCATCATTAAATAAAAATCAATTAAACATGATCACTTTCAATTTATCTCAACACGTTTTATTTTCATATTCTGACAACATTTCCAGTCAGCTATTTCAGAAGTTTTCATTCTTTTCTTTTGTTACACGAATCCTTGAAAGACCTTGTTTATCTTCAAAGAAAGATAATAAGATGTGAAAGATTCTTCTTCTCTTCTCAAAACTGTCCATGACCAATCATACATCTACAGAATTTTAATGTACAGTAAAGAAGTCACTTAGGTAGAGGATAGTATTTCGCACATATTTCTCCATTGAATTTCAGATTTTATCAATGTTTTCTCAGACCGCGTATTATTTTACTTGTTTTGAACCCAACTATGTATATTGAGTGCAATTGAGTTCAAGCAAGTTCAAGGTAAACAAGTTTAGTACTTACTAACTACTTATATGTATATATGTAGATATGAATGTTTGCACCAAGCAACTAAGTATATATCCCAAGTTCCAACAACAACAATAATACTCACGCCCTATGTCTGTCTATCTCTACTTGAGCTCTTCGGTTGTAATTACACCTTTCTACAAATCCTAAAACGTGACGAATGAGTAAGTAAACGATCGGCTCATTGCAATCAAACAATATACTTCACGTCCACCATGAAAGTCGTAGTTATACATTATCGCTCCCTTGTGAATAATTTTAACCAGAAATTTTCCATAAATCAAAAAATCTATTTAAAGAAATTTTTCGCGGAGCTCGCGACGTCTGAAACGACGTTATCACTTCACTTGACTTGACCATACGTCAACAATCAACGATGGGGCGACCTTTAGCTTTAGCTCAATCTCTATGGCAAAATAATATTCAAAACGTGCTGACCAGAGTCACATGCTTCAGCGCCAGCAGATTCATGGAAGATCCCCGCCAGTTTATTTTCTAGTAAAAGTAAACAACAACAAAACTTGTCTATCGCAGGCCGCTCGCGATTATCGGCTGGAAAACAACTCGAGAGTTGAGAGCTCGAGGCCCCCGGGGTAAATATTTGTCGGCTAATTAACATAATATGAAACGAGATGCTCGAAAATAGCTTATGATTTAAATTTGTATATGTGATATGGGGGTATGTTGAGGAGTATTAATTAATACCGCCACTACTCAAAGGTATAGAGTCTTAACAATAACAAGAAAAAGAAATTGTTTTAAATTTCCAAAGATCAGACCATTCCCATAAAGACCACTAAAATTTTAATGCCTTGGGTGCAAAAAGAATTGATTTGCACTTGCGCACACCCATCAATCAAGTCTCCACTTTAAATGGTCTTACAACTCAGTAACCAGTCGACCCGATCGCGCTCAGCAATAATTACACCCAACGATGTAAACCGAATGCAAATGAATTTGCGATTCGAGCCAATTACGCATGCGCACAATTCACCATTTCATGGCAATTTAAAGTGTTTCGAGTTTCTCAATGCACACACGATTGCCCTGCCACAATCACAGATGGAGTGCGGTTTGATCATTAAAGAAAATCAACTGATGAGTAAATCAAAGAATATTTTTACTGATCGTCATCAATTGATCGATAATTTATGGCTGAATCTCAAGGTACTACATAGGTTCCAATTTTATGTATAATGTAAGACCATCGGCAAAATGGTGTGTTTTTCTTTTTCATTTTTAATTGTCGCATTTCTTGTCGATTTGTTGTTAATTGCTGATTACCAAAAATGATTATGGGAAAACTCTTGAAAGATTCTTGGGTGAGCTGGCTATTGATAAATCTTTAAAGACGCACACAGTTTTATGATTAATTTATGTGAGCTCGTAAATTTCAGTAATAAGGGGGCAAACAAAAAACAAAATTTCAATTAATTTTTGCAAAAAGCACACCCGAAATTTACAGCTCCGACAAATAATGTTCGTTTAACATGAATTAGAGTTATTATTAGGGTTTAAGGGTAATTAATGTTGATTAATTTTAGTTATATAGTTGCGTGCGGTATCAAAACTCACCCAGCTGATGTTAAATATGGCACATTTAATTTTTATAGTTGTTTTATCTAAAAGGGTCATGGCGGACAGAAAGAGATAAAATAAAATAAAAAATATGTAAAAATATCCATTTTTTATTTAATATGAAATGCCAATTGAGATACTTTTAAATGACAAAACCGAAAGTCAATTGAAAACTAAAAATTACAAATCCGACAAAAAAATTATGAAAACGTCAACTTCAATAAGTTGAAAAGGAGGGTGATTCTGATCTTTTGTCGTACTTAAATCCCAAAATATACGACAAAATGAAATGAACTTTTCTACAAGTCTTTTGTGCTTTTATTCATCTCAGCAAGCCTGAAAATGACAGTTGACATTATAAATTCAAAAATATTATTTCGAATTTGATTCAAAATTCAAAAATATTATTTCGAATTTAAGCACTCGTAATAATGCTGTAGGTAAGTGTAGAGTATACCTACATTTACCATAGTTTCAAAATTTTATCACAACCGTGGAATCAGCTTACTAATTTGTCATACTTTTAGGCATATATTCTGACGTTTATTCATTGTAAATTCATTTTTGTGGTTGATGAAAAAAATACATGAAAATGAATTCGTTGAAAATATAAGTACGGCAAATTTGTGGTGAAATGTTAAAATATATAAGAAAAATGTTCCACTAAGCTACGACAAAAGATTAGAATCAGCACCCAGATTCTGATCCTTTGTCGTAATATTTGGCGTATATTTTTGTCAGATATTTTGACATTTCACTACAAATTTGTCGTACCTACTTTTATTTCCACAATAGGTAATTTTGACTAGGTGTTAAAAATTAAAATAATCCTTTATATTTGTAATTTAAATTGTGATTTTCAGTTCATTCTACTTCATGCCAGATTTGATGTGTAGATTAAAAGTTCAAAAGAAGATGATGAACAATTCATTTCATTTTGTCGTATATTTTGATAATAAAATACGACAACAGATCAAGATCACTACCTAGGGCAAAAAGAAAACGTGTACCGTTTTACTGCTTTTAAAATGGATTTTGACATTTTTTACCATTTATTTATATGTTAGTGAACGCACCGAACACAGGCATAACTAGAAAAGGTATTTATTTCGAAGTGAAGTTGTCTTACAGACACAAACATAAAAACCGATATTTTGCCATATGCGTAGTCTCAAATTTTTATTAAATTATCGCAAATTTAAAATCTGAGACAGATGGGTAAGAAAGATTTTAATTTAAATATTTAATGTAAATGTTCAACAAACGCTTCAATGGGTGCCAGGATACTCGAGAATTGATAAGAATGATAACGCAGACGTACTGGCCGGAAAAAGCATACATGTCCCTTATAAGACCGGACTTCAATCATTAGCTCCAGACAAGCCAAAAGATTTGTTAAAGGAGCTTCACCAAAGAAAAGCCTGAATCTCCTAAGGCTACCTAAGAATCAACCCAGAATCATAACAGGAGTCCTAACCATATTGATTTGAATAGCTCCTCTGCCCAATACTACAATTCACACAGAAAACTGATGTTCTGACAATCTTAAGCTTTCTTTCTTATCTTCTGAACCGTAATAAAATTTTTATACCTTTCCTAACGAAATTATTTAACAAAATTTATCTGAACCAAATGACTCCGATTCCGTCATGGCATGCCGTGCTCCCTATAGATTCAGACTCCGGCTGCACAAAAATTCATGCAATTATTACTCAGCCGAGAGTTTGTGAGCGTAAAATGGTAAGGTTACTTCGTAATCAAAACTATTTTGTTAAGTTAGGAATATAGTAATAGTTTGGGAAGGTAAGGAGCAAAGCTGTAAATTACTAGAAGACTATTTGCCTGAACGGATAGTAGTTTAGGCTCTATGGCATATATAAAGTCAGTGTTTGGTACTTTTTCCGTAAGTATCAATGTAGAACATTTTAGAGAACGGACTCACACGCATGGTTTCATGGTTTAGGAAGTATTCTCTAGGGTTTTGGTATGTGGTATCACCCACCGATGTATGTAGGCTATATCTCGAAGAAAATTAAACGTCCTTTCTAAGAAGGATTATTGTATGATCTATAAAGAAAGCGGGGCACAATAAGCTGATTAGTAGCTGCGGTGCAAAGGCCACTCGCACCTTGATCCCTAAATCTATTCTAAATGTTTAACAATCGAATGAATCTTCGGTACCATGATTTCCTTTATGAACAGTTGAATTACTTTGATGAGGCCTACATAAACCGACATATTTGAATTAAGGTCCATAATAGGTTTTCATAGATTTGAAGGTCTCAAAAGAACCAATCTTAGCGGAAGCAAATATCTACTGCACCTCTTTATAGAAGAAAATTTGAGGTATAACCATTTTTAGTATCTGGCGAACATATATTTTAGTACTATGAATTTCTACAGAAATCGTTCTTTGAACCCCATGATTTCTCGGTTATGCTCTTTTCTATAAAATAGGCTACGTGTCTTCACCCTGAATTTTGAAACTGGATCATTTTTGTTAATAGGATTATTACATCCAATGAACTAACAGAAGCAAAGGTTACTGTTTACCATAGACAGATGTATTGTTTTTCAGACAGAGCTTGTGGCGATTTATCATACAGCAATATTGGCATCTATGTGCATAGAGTCAGGACACATCTGCAAAAAAAACTGAGAGCTAAACAGCCATTAAGGTGCTGGATGCTGTGCTGGTGAAATCAAAATTGGTGCAAGACCAGCCTTGAGGAATTGACTACACAGTATAAAGTGACCCTATGGCGGGTATCTGGCCACAGAGATATCCCAGGTAACGAGATGGCTGATGAGTTGCCCAAAAAGGGTTTGTAATGGATAGCTCCGTAGCAATAGCTTATGTGAGGATCCACATAGGAGCCCTAAAAGAGGAGTTCATCAAGGGTGGTTGTCAAAAGGCGAGCTTCCATGGGATTAACAGGGAAACCTACCGTATCACGAGGCAAATGTGGCCTGTATATAACAGGAAGAGGACAATAGAGCTGCTAAATGGCAGCAAAACATATTCGAGGAATCTAGTAGGAGTCCTTACGAATCATTGGGCATTACTAGAAGACTGGGTATAGCGGCGGACGATTTCTGCAGGAGCTGTAAGGATTCGGATGAGGAAAAAAAGATGTAGGCTATTGGATGGCTACTTTTCTTTTCTTGTCTGGAGGAGCTGCAAAGAAAAGAGCTCAGATGCATCCTGTGTTTCCTAGGGGAAGCAGGATGGATCTAGGGTATTTTTTAATGGTTTTCCCATCAAAACAAGGGGCACAATGGACCCACTGGTGGTCTAAGTGGCTAGGCACTTCTAGTGGCACCCTTACCCAACCTAACCTAACCATAGATAAACTGTATTCTCAACAGGTTTATCTTTCAAAAATTACTTTATAAGGGACTGAGATAGTGGCATTGACGGTCTTTACTCTTGGACCTACTGATAAATTAATATATGCGTGTGGGAATCGGAGAAAATAAACATGCCTCGAACCACAACCCGAACATCCTAAAATATAACATCAAGCCTCAGATATCCGCATTTTTAATCTTAGTTAGCTACATCAATTGCCGATTTGAAAATCAAACATCCAGTCCATCGTACAAGGATTTCAACAACCTAGTTGAGACCTCATATTTTGCGATTTCCAAAAATATTCACGCATCGATCATAAATATTCGAAACTTGATATTGCAATGTTCTATACCCTAGCAAATTGTCCAATTCTTCACTTTACTTTTACTTTTTCATCCATAGAAATGCCAAGATGCGACATAACCTTTCCATCCATATGATAAATTCGATCGTGAGGATTAAATTGCTCTGTACCGATGTTGAGTTTCAACCAAGCTTTACAAATGCAGTGAAAACACCAAGACACAATGCATTGCAAATATCACGAAAATTTACTTTCCCACGTTTGTCGTACACACAAACTCTGATACAACAAAAAATTCAGGAGAAGAAATTTAAATGAGTCACTACTCTGATAATCATCTACAGTTACCTCGAATCGGCCAACTATAACATATATATATCACCCACAGTTTCTACTTTAGCCCTGACATAATTACTCTAATGTGCCTAGAACATAGCCGCAAGAAAATTCCAAGATCAGCTCACTCAACCATTCTCAGACCCCATTTACAAAAATTCTCAATAATAAAAATATTTTAGAAATCGAAACGCGCCAATTTAGAAACATTTTCGCAAAATGTTGAGCTATTTGAGTGAAATTAGCGATTTTCTTGGATACGCTATTAGCCTTATCCCAAAGTAATTTAGATCAAAATTAGTTCAAAATTATATGGCAATTTGTAGTAAATGAACCGCTAAAGTCCTATAAGATCTTTTTTAGATCTAATCCGTTTACCCGGCAAAATCTTTTGATAATAATTTTTCAGATATAATTATTAGAAAGAGAGAGAGAGAAAGAGAGTGAGTATAGGCAAAAATTGATTATCATGGAAAAAGGCGGACTGCACAGTTCAGCTGGTGCTTAAGTCCTAGTAATTAAGTATAATTATGTTTTGTTCCTAATTACATCCTCCGGATGACCTAAAAGTATTTTCTGTTTGTTTTAAATTAACTCTAAGTGGACCTGTTCAAGAAATGTGTGTAGTTCCTAACGAAATTTAAACCCTTTTCAAATTATAGAGCCACAGATCAGATGGCGGGCCTGTGTTTCAATAATTGTAGACCTTTTAAAGTACCGAAGATTAAAGGAATTTTATGAGGTCCAAAATGTGATCGTGAAGTGATCGAAGGTTGGACGATCATATTGTGATCTTTTTTAACTAGACCACCCCTAAAACGACTGCGTTTGAAGAAAAACAAAAATAGTTGAAACAAATTTTAAGGTGTATATCTAAAACATGTTAAGCATGCTCCTTATATCCATATGATCATTTAATGAAGATGCATTATATAAGAATAAGAGGCATCTAGGAAAACGATTAAGACATTTTAAATTTAAGTAGAGACACGTCAGATGCGTTATCATTATATCCATCGGCCCAGGCACACTCATTGAATTTAATGTGTGGTTCAATCCTTATTACCTACTGGGGCGATCACGTATCCCGCATGATCGTGCGCCTTAAGAAATTTTGCGTGCAGCGAGAACAACAACAAAACAACTTCACTCCAATCTACTAACAGATCTAACATTATCCTCACGGTTTACCTATATAGCCAGGTATGAATCGAAGCTCCTCGTTCACTCTCACTTCTTTTCAATCCACAAACCCGCGACCAGAATTGATATGGTGATAGTCGGCTCACAAAATTTTCTTTGCATAATTTTTCAATCAACTCAAGATTGGACATTCAGGTAATTGGGTTAGAGAGGTAGGTATATATCGGTTGCAGTAACTTGTGACTTTCGATCGATTTGAGAGGTTTTTTGCCGATTATCAAGTCGCATAATGGACAGTGAATTTCTCAAGATAGGTATCTTCTGGACGGACGAAACCTTTAACAAGTGCGCGCTTTTAATTTTTTACCAGACACATAAATTTCGCCTTGAAATTCAGGGTTCGGTTGGTAAAATTGAAATTTTAGCTATGTTTTGGCATGCTTTAAGAACATTAAGAATTCGAGCGGCAGGAAATCTTTGGCCATTAGATTGTCTCGTATTTTGTGGTGAATTGGACAAGTGCTGGCTTGAATTTCGATGAGATTCAGTAAAACATAGCTTTTAACTACTGTACAGGAGCATTACGTTCAGCGCCAAGCTGTGATTATGTCATAGGAAGGATGAAAAGAGTCAAGACGTAACTTGTTATTTTATTTAAGTAGAGTTTTTTGTTTTTTTTTTTCTATTCATTAAGTGATACAAGATTGGTAGGTAGTTGGGGTTTTACAGACGATCTTAACTACCTTTTTTTGTCTTATTTTGATATTAAATTCAAGAGAACTGACAGGTACCATTTATTGTGGATATAACAACAAAAAAATAGCACTTGGGCTATATCGTGATTGCAACCCATTTTTGCCAAATGTTTTTATTTCACCAAGTGACCGGCAAAGTTTGCATAAATTTTGATTTTCTCATCAAACTTCAGACAAATCCAATTTCCCCTGAACTTGTTCACCCTACGTGAATAGATAAGGTAAACTTTTATTAAGATTTAATACAATAAGCTCTACTTAGTGTATTGCGATTGTATATGGATTTCCTCGCCCACTCTCCCCATCTAGTGGTTCTTCCAAATACTAATCAACATTGGTTTTCCGAGGCGGATCTTCTATCTTCTTTTCTATTACTTCAAAAGGGCATTGAATAAAATAACTTTGTAGTCTCTCTTAGTTGAACTATTAATGTATGCACGGTGGCTTGTTGCTTGTTGTTTTTAGTGATATACGCGCAGGACGAAATAATTATGGTGTCAGCAAATATTGAAGTTGTATTTTCTGAAGTATTTCTTACATTCTATAATTCAGCTTGGTTTGCTAGCAAAATCTAAGATTCGGAGGTGTACTGCACCGGAAAAACTATACTTTCTTGAGAAATACAATACAATTAGAAGGGAAAATCCTAACTGTTGTGGGAAAAACTAGACCCACCGTTGCCCTTTCGTGACCTATGGAAGAAAATTAAAGCAATGAATATAACCAAAATTGACAAGCTCGATACTCACTTAAACCTGGATGAGCTAAAAGACTATTTCAGCAGTTCCGGAGGCGTTTTCTTTACTAATTTCGTTCCGACATTTTACTCAACTGGTTAATTTGACGGGAATTTTTGAGCTCTGAGATCAACAAAATCTAATGTTGTTGGTCTGGACAATATTAATCACAGTTTTCTCAAATTATACCTTCCATTTATAGACACGCCAATTACTCACATATTCAACACAGTTATTACCGCAGGATGTTCCCAACGCTATAGAAATTAGCGAAGGTCATGCCTGTAAAAAAAACATGCTAAGGAAAATCTAGGGTCTATTATAGACCTATTAGTATTATTATATGCAATAGAAAAAGGACAAGCGACATCTACATACTTCGCGTGAAATGCTTATTAAGTACAGACATATACAGCTTTCGGAAAATCGTGTCACAGAAAGGGCAAGCGACATCTATAAAGTACGGACATCAACAACTTCAACTCAGGTTCAGAGTATTAATGTTTCCAGAACGGAATATTCAGGAATGTTCTAGAACAATGTGCAGGGTATATATATATATACGGCATTTATCACCGCCAGGGGCAAGTCTTTTGACAAACAGTGAAGTGAACGTAGTAAACTATTTGGATTGCGATACAGAGCCACCGTTAATACCAAATATAACTATCGTAATATGATAAATCTTGCATATAACTCATATGCCAGAGACATCTATGGGCTTCGCCGACATGAACATATTTTCGAATACTCCAAAGGTATACTGCGGTCCTCACTTGATAATTATTTTCGATTTCGAATTGCCTATATAATGTTTAGGATAGTAAATTCTATGTGACCTAGTTATTTGTGTAACAATGTTCTCTTTCTCACATCATCTCGTACCAGATTGTTAGTTTTTTAGCATGTAAGCCGATCTCATTATTGTTCATTATTGAATGTTATTTCTCTAAGTTCACTTTAAATTTATATTTAGCTCTTCTAATAATATAAAGAATTTTTTATTTATTTATTTTGTTTATGTCAAACAATTTCAGCTCAGCTTCATTGTTTGGAAAGTGGTATATGAAACAATAAAGAACTGACTTATTAGCCAAACGAGAAATAACTTATTTGATTTAGAATTCTGCCCGCTAGCGGTAAGGATCCTCAGTGTTACCACAATAAATTCTTCTCACAACACTTCAATTGAACATATATAAAACCTGCCTATCCAGTAGTAAGTAAAAGTTTCAAATACTATAATCAACATTGGTCCTTCGAGCCGGATTGTCTAACTGAAGCTCTGGGGTGTGATTCTGATCTCTTCGTCGTAGCTTAAGGCCAAAATACAGTGAGAGCGATATAACAAAGTCGCCGTAAATTGGTTGCTGTCAAAGATTCGAATATATGGAAGTCCCATATACTTAACACAATGAGAGCGACTCGACAAGTTGCCAACAAAAAGTTTGGGAAAATCTCTAAATTAGTCGCCAACATAATTGACATTTCTGTGTGGACAGTGAATAATTGACATTCATGTTATGTGGATTTGGTTATTTTTATAAAGAATAGCAAATTAAAAGATTGTAGTAAATAAACTAGTTATGAAAAACTTTAATAAAATTAATTTGTTTAATTAGTTTGAGAAATTACGAGTTTTGAGGAGGAATTTATAGAGAAAAATGGGGGAAAAGTTATGCTGTACGATAAACGTCATCCCTTGTATGGCAATCTCATCTTCTTTTTTAAGCTTTTTCTGTATGGTTTTACAATTTTAAGAAAGCCGCATAAGCTATACTAAAGATTTTTCTTAGTTCTTTCCTTGTTTCCATTTCTTTTACAATAAATAAAACAGTGACTGCTGTCAAAAACATTTGTCGAGTCGCGTACACTGTGTTTTAAATGCGATATTGTTGCCAACTAAGTTGCCAACATTGTTGTGTCGCTCTCACTGTGTTTTGGCCTTTAGGCGTATATTTTAGTCACATATTTTGACATTTCACCTCAAATTTGTCGTACTTTTATATTAACCATATTCATTTTAATATATCCTTTTCATCAACCACAAAATAAACTAAAATGGATTTGCATGAATTAATGTCAGAATACACGCCTAAAAGTACGACAAATTAGTCAACTGCTTTCGAGGTTGTGACAAAAATTTTATATTTTGGTAAATTTATATTCTACATCTAATTAGAGCAATACAAATGCTTAAATTCGAAATAAAATTTTAAATTTGTAATGCGAAGTGTCATTTTCAGTTCATTCTATGTAATGCAAGGCTTGCTAAGCTGGACAAAAGCACGAAAATATCAGTAGAAAAGTTCATTTCATTTAGGCGTATACTTTAACATTAAAGTACGACAAAAGATCAGCATCACCCACCTAACCTTCAACAGGACAGTGGCTAAAAGACTTTAATAATTGACATTCGATATTTGTAATCACTCTTAGCGGCTTCCTTTTATTATAGTTGCGGAGGAGGGGGGCTTTCATGCAGTAATATATATAAATTTATCAGTTTAAGGTATGAACCGATAACTACGTAATTAGATTAGAAAATTTATTACAAAATACATTTTCGATAATGTTAGAGATTATCATTTGCCTCCTGCTATCAAGTGAACTTAAAAAAAAAAATTATCACCAGCTGCAAATATGAACTTCAAAAAAGGAATCTCATATGTAACCCAATTAAATTCGCTAGGAAATTGCACCCAGCAGGGAAGTGATAGATCCCAATGTTGTCTTAAGGTCATCACCAGATACCATGTAATCATCAAATATTTATATAGCAAAGTTCACGACGCGCTAAGTATAGGAATCTAGAAGTTTTCAGTTATATTTTTCCATTGGATGACATTTTAGGTCATGACGACTTGGGTAAAAATGGAAAAACAGAAAAAAAAACAAAATAATTGTTTGTATCGCTCAAAGCTTGAAAACAACTCATACTAACTTGTGATAGCCATGTCTGAGCACGCCTATAATTAAAACTTATTACATATCGCGGCGCCTTATCTAGGAAGTCCGCCTATTTTAGTCTTTTATCAAACTAGGAGTACTTTTATATATGTAATGAGTATGTAGGCGAGCATATGTAATACAAAATATTTTATTGAAAATTACCCACAGCACGTGCTGATTGACATGTTTATATTGAAATTTAGCTGAAACTGAATAAAATTTGCTTATCGTCTAACAGACGATCATCGCAGCTACCTTGCGTCGATCGTTTACGCTCAACTGTTGATTATGTTGAATTTTATTGCTGGCATTAATCAGTGGACATTGGTCAAAGTGTAAAACCACTCCAAAAAAAAAAAAGAGATTGCTCAGACTGACGTCAACAAGCCACATTGAAATTAGCAGTTTGTCACCATCCGCCATGGGTGCCAAAGCGGATTTATAAAAACATTTTTCATGACTCATCGATGGCGTGCACAAAAATGATCGATGGTCAATTAAGAGTTGCTCGTGTGCGGCGCAGTATTGTGGTGTTGAAATTTTGCAGTCAATTTTACTGGACTGGATGAGTTTTGATGGTGGGACGGGTTTCTTGGCGATAATTGACATGAAGCCTCTCCAATAATAGACATTTTCGTGGTAATAAACAAGTAGAATTGAATATGCTCATGAAAATTAACCTGCTGACATTGGAAGTCTTACATCATCCTTGTTGCGTAGATCAACACAAACAAGATATACGCGACTACTGTAGTTGGCGTTGGTGGTTTAAATGAATATAACTTGAAGCAAATCAATAGACCTGGGATTGTATGGCTGATCTCCTTGATTTATATTTATTTATTTAGTAAAAAGAGGGATCATTTGTGATCTATACTTCTTACTAAACCTATGTAGAAACTTCCGCTGGGGTGTATTCTTTACTTCTTTAAAAATTTCAAACTTTTGTTATATTGTAAAATATGTTTTCCGTTATTTCATATATTTTCGTACAGAACCGATCAGTTTATCAAAACAATGCAAACTTACACTGTATAATGTGCAATCTTGCACTGCACCGATGGATATAGTTCTATTCGTCAGAAGAGGTCGCTAATCTCACTAAAAAGTGTAATTTTTATTTCTTCGAGCTTTCTCCTTTTTTCCTTTCTAAAAATTACTCAAATTAATATTTTTTTCTTCTAAAAATATTCTCTTCACCTTTCATGAGACTCAAAGAAAATGTTTGAAATTCGTATATGGAAAGCTACCAAATTTTAAAGCTAAAGTATATTGGTTGGGTGATGCGTTCTTTTAGAGCAGCAGTGCAGAGAATTGGATAGCGTGCAAAGAGCACATCTAGTAAATTCAGAAATCACTAGGATTAGTAGACAGTTTACAAGTGTTTATTTCTCAATCATCAGGTGGACCAGATTTAATTCGAAGAAGATTTCGCATCTAACAGACTAAAATGTATTGAAAATAATTTCAATAAATTTACAAAATGCATTTAAGTGCAAAAAAGTTATTGAACTTTTTGACTCAGCGATCAGAGAGGTCTCATCAGTATGGTTATCTCTGATCGACTACCATAGAAGTTCAAGTTTTAATATTCCAAGATCCCACTGTAATATCCTGAGAATTCAAGAATACTTAATTGGTTCCTGTCTTATGGTCCCTCATCTATACAGATCTCTCCCATTGCATTCAACGATAACTGGGCAATCTTTTAAGCAAAACACTCTTTGGAATGCACGCACTTGGAAATATCTTGATTTTAAAACCAAGTTATTGTGATCTTATTCGCCCATCTTGTCTGGCAGACAGACTATGCTTCAGCGAACTATCGTTTTCCGCTCAAGAAGGCGTCTATTACATTTGTTTTCAGAAATATTAAAAAAAAAATGCAAGGGTCGTAGTTTTCTTATGGTAAGCGAACTGAAAATTCCTCTGACATTCGGCAAATTTTAACAAATAGTGGCACAATTTTGTCCAATACCTCGACAAAACGACATAGAAGCTCCAATATTCATGGTAATGGTACGAATCTTGACATAAACTTTACTAAAACTCTTGAAAAAATGTATGAAGTCTTCGTTTGCGGGTCGCATAGAGACCAGACTATAAATAGCCTTTGTTGGCTTTTACATCATCAAGAATCGTACTAAACGCTAAAGATGCTAAATATGCTCTTACCACATCTGTCAGCTTTTATATCTTTCGTTGATGTTGGTAAATTTGATGCAGTAGCAATTGTAAGAACTGATTTCAATAAATCCAGGACAGCAAGTGCTACTTTCCTAGTACTTACTTATTGCATATTTTTTGTCCTCCCGGTTGCCTATTACTTTCCTGTCAGTAGAACAGAAAAAAAAATGAAATGGAAGCCTTCATGCACTTCTTCCTCCTTATATTAAGCTTGAGGGGATCATCAGTCTCGGTAGAATAAATACAGCTGGCATTTATTTTGCGTTAGCTGTGATTACTTTCCAAAATAGTGCAAAATACTTAGAAACATACAAACGAAAAAAGGTGTCGGCTTCAAACATCACGATTACATATGACTATCTGTAAAAACGCATAGAGAAAATGTTTCTCTTTTCAGGCCTTTTTTAAGGACAGTTCAATTTGTTTGTTGTTGAATTATGCAGAACGACCACAAAAACGTTTTCTAGACTTACACCACAAAACGCTCGATATTGTGACATTTTTATGAATGTAAGAGGCCCCGAACTCTAGCTCACAAGGAGAACATGAAATTTTAAAGATTTTGCAGCACGAGGAAGTAAAACCTATTTACAGGAACCGATATTCCTTAACAGGAATATCCTACTATAAATTTAGAGGTATCTGTCAGTTCCGAGTTCCGTAGAGACTAGAGCTAATATTTTCTTCTATAGTCAGCTGAGGATTATAGGAATTTATTTAGAAATTAGGACAAAAAGTCTGCAGAGCTCATATAAAAGTCACACTGAAACTATAAAACGTGAATTAAGATAGGTTTTTAACCACCATAACATTCGATATATTAAAAATCTCTCTTTCATCTAAACAGGTTGGACCGCCTCATCAATTCCAGAACTTGGGACATTTGCCATCTATAATTATTTTTAAACAAACACACATTCATTTTGATAAGTTACAAGTCACGACACCTATAAACCAAGTTAAGTGGTTCGAGGAGCCGCTTCAGTAGCAACGGTTACCCTAACACCAAACGTCGTCATTCTAAGAGAACTGCTCATGTTAATTGCCGACTAATTGCACGTTTCAATTACGACTGTTAATGAAACGTGAATTCTCATCACAGTATAGTGCGCGGCAGAAGCCTTTAACAAATATCTTCAAGTGCTGGGAAATATACGCAATGCAATATCGCGTGTGAAATATTGCAAGAAAGTGTAAATGAGCCGAAGAATGCCCTTAGATATGAGTGTAAACCATAGCAAGACCGCAATCATATAATTTCTGAGAGGCCCAAAACCTACAAATTCTTCTTCTGAATTTCTCAAAATTAAAACATTTTTCCATTCGGACTTTTATGATCTCAAGACCCCACAGAAATCTTCGGTTAGTCATGACTTCATGAGTGTTGAGACAAGTGGTAACCGGGAAAAGTAAAAAAAAAAAAAGATTTGTATTACAACCAAACAAGGCGCTGCTCTGTATGGCGGCGTGCGCAGTTTAAGAGAGAAGAATAAGATTGCGACAACCTCCAGCTCAGATACGCGTAAATTCGCAATTCGAAACTAAAACCTTTGGCGGGACTGGTCTACACAACCGCTACAAAGTAAGCCGCCCGATTTCAATTTTGCCATAAATTTCCGCAAACCGCAAATTATAAAACAACTTCTCTCCGTTTTTAAATATTTTTATTTTTATTTTTATTTTTTTTATATAATTTAATCATTGGCCTGTCAATCATAGCATTCAGAAGCGATTGTGGGCATTCAGTGACTTCACGCGAGTAATTATAAGTTCGAGACTGGATTTGCTACCTTGGAAATTATTTTACCGGCTGGACAGGATAACCCGTAACAGTAGGCCTTCCTTTTACAATTTTTAACAAATCTTCGGAGATGTAATCCAGTATGGACTGAGCGAAAATTAAGGTATTAAGTTTTAAAAAAAGACGTGCAAGGAAAGATTTTTAAATTCCGGTTTTTTTTTAGGGAATTGATTTTTCTTGGGTCATGTTTACTGCTACTCCTTTTACGAAATAATTTGGACAGGAGAATACTTTTCATATAGGTGGGGTACCCATAGCTAACAGTTAAATTTTCTGCGGATATTTTCTTGAATGGAGGAATCATACCCAAAGACTAAATAGAGGGATACTAATGAAACCTGACACCTCACTTGGCTCTAGCCGTCCAACTTTATCCCGTTTCCATTTGCGGCGGAACTAGATATATAAATTAATTCAAAGCACATTTTATTTTCTATATGATAATTGAACGACTTCTTCCCATGCTCCTCTGAACGATTTATGCAAGGTGGTATTCTTCCTTATACGATATAGCGAATCTACTGCTAGTTAAAATGACAAATTTTCCTGCGCATCAATTGACGAATTCTTCACCAACGTAGACATCAGCTCTTCTAGGAAGACAAGGATATCTTACATGCAGCCACAGCCAGGAGATACGTATATCGAATATATGGATGATTGAACTGGGATATCTACGTACTCCTTCAAATCTATCCTAATTGCGGAAATGTATCCAAAAGAAATTCTTAACCTAACAAATTATTCAATTATGTTATATTATTATTATTATTTTCTTGCAGTTTGTATCTTTGCAATTGACTCAGAACCTTTACAAGGATACCAATTTGTTTATGCTTCATTCTCAGTTTGATGTCCTATGGGAATCAATTCCAATCCTACTCCGAGGTGATCTATATTTGGAATTTCTGAAGCCAAAAAGGAAGTGCAGTAAAATGATATTATAAAGAAGCATTAGTATTACCAGATGAAAGATTGTGCATATGGATTAGTAAGTGAAGAACGTCCAAGGTTTAGCTGTTCACATGTTGGAAGTGGATCATAATGGTTACGAACGTACAACGCAACACGATAAATCGGACGAGGTGTGGTTTAGAGGGCTTGCGAGATAATACCGAAAGATTTTTACTGACAACAAATCCTCCAGATGGTACAAACCTTAACATTATATGGATTTCATCAAATGGTACCCTCACAACTGTTTCGAATATATTCAACGAATCGGATGAGACCGGATGACGGATATAATCCGGGAAAAATTTTAACGTAAAAAATCCACATCGATGGCGAGTACTATAAAACGAATACTCTTAGCTTATTAGGCTAATCCATACGACCTAAGCTATTAAAAGCAGATCCACAATTATCAAACCGGATCAAGGTCCCAAACTAGGACACTTAACAACTATAACGACTACTTGCTGTCCACCACTAAGAAAATCCTTTTTCAA
This sequence comes from Dioctria linearis, assembly GCA_963930735.1. NCBI lineage: Eukaryota > Metazoa > Arthropoda > Insecta > Diptera > Asilidae > Dioctria > Dioctria linearis. Next base: position 187,715,659 of record OZ005743.1, read on the forward strand.
ATAACTGAAGTCCCTACATAAGAAATCAGCAAGTTCGATATAGAAAAGTTCATACTTCCATGTGTTATCAATGCAGAAGCAACCTTTTCTAAACACCTTAAAGGCTATCGTGAAGAAATCTACAGTTCTCAGTTTAGTAAGCTTCAACTCAATTGACAGAAGTTATATTCTCTATAATCTCTAACTAGATTCCAGGGTAGGTAACTGGTAAAAACGCTTCTTACCGTTCCAAAGGTCGCGTGTTTGAATTTCACTTCAACACTTTCTCTCCTACCTAGTTTCTTTTCGGTATTTATAGTTCCTTCGCTCTTACCTATCAAAAATTTTCTCATCTTTACTACCTAGTAGCTCTTTCCACAGGCTTTTCGGGAAAAAGGGAGTTCTGAACCCCAAAATGTCCTTATGGATCTTCCAGGGCATAGTCAGACCCATTCTTTCTTATGGGGCAAATGTGTGGTGGCCTAAAAGATTGCAGGCAACCACCAGAAGATCCCTTGACAAGGTGCATGTTTAGGCGCCACTGGCGCCTTTACATAATGTCCTCAACAAGCACTTGAAGCCATTCTTGGCTTACAGCCTCTCTACCTCTTTATTCAGAAGGAAGCTGCAGCTAGTATGCTTCGAAAGAAAAGGTCAGATGATTGCACCTCCTCCAGGGTGGGTTATCTCAGTATCTTCGAGTAGGTCAATATTAACGACCTAGAAGCTCCAAAAGATACTATAGCCAAGAGACTTTCTTTTGAAAGAGGTTACAAGGTAACCATTAATGAAAGAAGCCAGATACTAGACAGTGGACTCCAGCTCCCGTAACGGGCCCGAGTCTGGTATACTGACGGATCCCGGAAGGACGGGAAAACAGGCGCAGGGGTGGTTGGTCCAGAAGTGGGACTATCCATTCCGTTTGGTGTCTCACCTTCCATTTTTCAGGCGGAAGTCTATGCTATAGAGGTTGGAGCTCAGGAAAGCCTAAACAAGTGCTGTAAGAAGTCCAACATCTACATCTGTTCAGACAGCCAAGCTGCGCTCCTAGCTCTTTCCTCTCAAGCCTTTGAATCGAAACTAGTTTGGAGCTGCTACTCGAAACTCCAACTACTGTCTAGGGACAACCAAGTAACCTTGCTTTGGGTCCCTGGACACGAAGGAGTGGACGGTAATGAAAAAGCGGATGAACTGGCTAAAACCGGAGCTGAATGTCCGTATATTGGTCCCTATCCCACATTTGGCCTACCAAAAAGCCACTTTAGGGGGGAACTGCTTAAGTGGGAAAACAGGCAACTGGATCTCTTTTGGCATAGCGCGCCCGGTATGTGGCAGGCGAAGAAATTCTTCAATCCTTCTCATTATCTGTCGCGTCAACTTATTGGACTTAGCAGACAGTTGCTCAGACTATTTGCTAACGCAGTCACTGGTCATGGCCCCTTCCGTCACTTCCTGAAGAAGATAGGCAAATGCGACATTGAACTGTGTCGACTGTGCGAAGAGGAAGATGAAACCTCGATGCACGTTATATGCGAGTGCCCAGCAGTTGCAGGTCTAAGGCTGCAAATCACTGGAAGAGAACTTATCTCTCTAGCTAATGTCTGCAATCTAACTCCGAAAGCAATAATCGAGCTCGTTAAAAGACTCGATTTTGCCTAATCACTATAGGGGAAGGCACAATAGATCAACTATGGTCGCGGTGTCCGCAAGGTCCGGGAGGCCTAGTCGCCCCTACTCTTAACATTAACATTTTAACATTAACCTAGTAGCATCACAATATTACAATACTCCGGGGTAAGCAGAGGGTCATTTATGAGTGTTTTAACACTTGTAAGGCTCTAACCATAAGCAGAGACGACAACCAAAAAGAACATCTTTCCCAAAATGCTTTTTCTAATTAGCGACAGATGGCAGCACCTATATTGCATGAGATAGCTACTGCTTTCTAATCACCTAGCATAGTGATCAAAAACGATTTAAGAAACTGAAGCAGAGCTTTCCCGAATAATGAAGTCAGATGTAGAGGCTATGTGGAAGCCTAAGAAGAATGGGAAGGTAAAATAATGAGGAACAGTAGAATGAGACTGAGAAGCCTTCTCTAATAATAAAGAAATTATCAGGGGCATCCTATTTTTTTCCGCAAGTAATGGACTTATTTAAGAATAACAATAGAACCGAGCAGTTCAATAACTCCTTTCCATACTCAGAAAAAAGAAACTGACTTATCTCAACATCAAGTTTTACCATTTTTCAAGTCCTGCTTTAGAGATCTCCCGAACATGCTTGTTGTTTTAATTGAATAAAACTTAAACTTAGACTATCTTTTGGACCACAATAGTTCTCAAAAATTTTAATATTAGGCTATTTCAGATTTATTTGTTCTTTACCTAACTGCAAAACGTGGTGGTAAAGTACAAACATTCCGAAGAGCTATAATTGCAGAGGTTTATAAAAAATCGTCTACTTAACAAAATAATTTTCCAATTTTCTTCACATTTTAATTTTTAATCCCCATACAATGATATACCTAAAAACCACGTTTCTCTTATCAGTTACATTAAAGTCTAACAACTGATAGCAATTTATTACAACTGTCCATCCTAAGATAACATCTTTTTTCTACATACATTCACTGCCCCAACAAAACATAATTCGTGGGCGTGTAAAATCATCAAAAGTGATACTGGACCAATTTATTAAGAAAAATTACCAGTGAGAACCAAAAAAAAAAATCAGAGAAACAGAAAAAGATAAAAAACTTTATGTCGACCACCACACGACAAGAACCCCTTAAAAGTGGTTTCGACCTCAATTTACCCCCGAGACTGAGCCGTGACAGGCATATTATTTTTTCCATTTCAAAATCGTAGCTCCTTAAAATCATAGCATTCCTCACGACCAACGACTGGTCCTAATCCTCTGATCCAATACCAGAAACAAAGAGAAAAAAAAGAAAAACTCTACAAACAGACACGAGGTCAGGAAAAAACGGACCACCAAGAGGGCAATATTCGGGATGACGTCGAGATAAAAATATAAACAAGATTCGGTCGTCTAATATGAAGATAGAAAGTAAGAGAGAGAGAGAGAGAGAGACAGTTTGTTATTTTAGTCCCAGAAAATATCTTGAAGTGTGCAACCAGTCCTCCTCCTGACCTATTATCTCTTGACCTTTTTTTTCCACATACCCAAGCTTATTTGAATTTTTGCGAGCTCCGAATTCAGGCCTATGAAATGTGCATGCGCCGAGAGTAGATCATCATCATCATCATCATCATCAATATCACGTCTGTCATCAACAGCAGCTAGTCCTCTTGACGAGGAACACATGACATGACCATAATACAAAAAGCAAACGTGCACTTAAGTAAATAATCCTTACAAATCCCAGTGCTTAAGACCTCTACGTCTAGACAATGTCCTAAACATCTTGAAATGTAATCTAAATTAAGGAAATCCAAAGAGATAAGGTCACTGCGCAGAGTGCAATTGTTTTATAATTATGCGCTGCAGTTGTCAGATTAAAAGAAGGCTGAACGGGGCCTGTCTTGTCAATTGTCATCCTCCTTGCAACTTTGCAAATTTGAACGCTATGCATTCATTCATCCGAAATCGTGACATTTGAATTCCTCCGAAATTTTATTTAGGTCTGCTGGACCACCCAAAGTGTAACCACATTCACATGTCTGCTTAGAGTTAAAACCTCATTCAGATGTAGTTTTTTGGCATAAAAACCACCGGATCCATGATGAAGTCTCCATCAGAGTCTAAAAAGTCATCTGAATGGCCATCACTGCGCCGCCGCGGTGGTACACTCCACAAATGATATGCTATTGCTACTTAAGACAGACGTGAACAACCGTAGGCCGTTAATTAATCAGTGGCCAGATTTGATTGATGTTTCGACTTGTGTGTTCTTAGTTAGTTCTTATACATTTGGAAAGGTGTTGCAGGTGAACCGCTGGAGATTGATCTATCACTCTTCAACTGCGGATTATAGCTTATAAGGCGGCACCTTTGAAAGCGTGTGCGGTTTTTCAAAGCTATAATACATGATCGATTTATAGTTCTTTTTATATATGTAGGTCAGGTGGTGAGTCTCTAATGCTTTTGCAACGTTTTAATCATTAAACATAGGTCCTTTATTCGGCATTCAAAACAAGATTTTTTTTTTATTTAGCTAATTTTGAACAAAAGACGATTGGAGATTCATTTCATGGATTATAATTGTGTAACTTTCCTGAAGCTGGATCAGGAAAGATAACTAAAAAATTGCAACTACAGGAGAGGCATTTCCTTACTATCCACTATGAGGAAATTCATATTTATAATGATTTCTACTCAGGAATTAAGACTAAAATAAAAGGCAAAAAATTAGGTTTAAGGAAGAATGATCTTGGCAGGCCTTAGCATCATCTTCATTATGCTTTTGTTTTTGTTTTTTTTTTTTTTAGTATTGAAATGGTCTCTGATTAATTAAATAGTCAACTGTAGTCGATATGAAATTGACCTAGTTTGCTACCAAATCCGTAACTCGAGAATTGAGTGGAAAAAAACTGTTTTATACAAACGAAAAATCTTAAAAAAGAAATTTCTATGCAAAAGTAGGCGTTTCGGAACAGCAGGAACCATATACTCATCAGTACGGCTTGCTTTTTTAAAGATTTTTCATTTGTAAAAGAGTTTTTTTTTTAATCATCAAGTTAATCTAGATCTGTGAAACATTCTAACAATTTCTTGCGAGTAAACAGAGTCACATTTAATGGCGTATCAACTAAAGTGACTGGTTTAGCAGCAGCCGGCCGGTGCAAAGCCACCACTTAACACTACTCTTGCTTGTCTATGAGCCAATATAAAAATCGGGCTGGTGCTTGATAGAGTAGATACGAAGAGCCTCTAAAACCTGAAAGATTATTATATCCTAGAAGTTGTTCAGAAAGATGATATCCCAAAGCTGTTCATTGACAAAACGACGAGATTTTGGGGTAATTTAAAAATAGAAACAGGCTGAAAACCAATACATCACGACAGGGAGCAGCTTGTTCATGGGTCTCAGAATCGATTAACAATATTTCTAATTGCTTTCACAAATAAGATGGTGTGACTCAATTCAGGATGACCTAGTTAAGGTTTAAACCAAGATAATGCAAGGATAAGCCACTGATACCGTAAAGCTAGGCACTATACTCGAACCAGCCTTTCCCACAGTCAATCAACACACTCAATAAATTCTCTTACCATATCATATCGATAAAATTGTCAAATATAACAACAATGATACAAAACATGAAGCCAAACAAGTAATCAATAAGGCCATCAAGAGGGACGCCATACCTAATTAGTTTATCTCTAGACTGCAAATGCTCACCGTGAAACACAGGCTAATTTATGGGAGAGCACCAGAACAAAGTACACTTCCTTAACATTGAACAAATATCGCGATCTTCTTTAGGGTGATTCTTAGACAGATGGTAACAGATGGTACCCTTATTGTGAATATTTTAGAGGAGATCGGGATGAATCGAGATCAATGAAGTACATCAGGCGTTCACCGAGATCATTATCAAATTCTTCAAACTTTCTATTTTCGCGATGTTACCATAAAATACAAGACGACGAAACTTTTGGTGAGCTTGGATGAAAGGATAATAGAGGCTAATCCTTTCATCACTTAATGATGGATTTGTTTTCAGTCAACCATGGATATGGAAAACGTCAGGGAATACGTTAACGACAACCATCTACAGATGAGATCACATGAGTGTGATGCTAATTTCCACCAGACGATTCGAGGACGTACAAACTAGTAGGCCAGACAATGTACTAAAAATATCTCTTGAGTTTATGATAATGAATGTAACATATTCTTGATCAATGAGCGGAAACCACCTAAAACTTGCAAGCAATACACTTGAACTAAACAGAACAGAACTTGAACTAAACATGAACGAAACAGAACGCATTATTTCCTTTATGATCATGCCTGTCAGTCTGGACTGGATGATGATTATCTAGCCAAACAATCCTTCATCGATATCAAAAAGATGTAAAGTGCTGAAGATTCATTCAAACTGAGTTCTGAGTTCGGCAAGTCATTTGATGCCCTAATTCGGCCACTTGATAATACATAAGTAATATTACATGACTTTTCAAATCATTTGCAATAGAGGTGGTCGTTGGAGCTGTGGCAGGAAATCCATACATAAACTATGCATATTTTCCTTTCTCATCAAAATCTTAAAATGTTTTTGCGAATGGAAAGTGTGGAGCTTTATTCCTAGAAGCAAGCTGTTACACCATCAACGGTTGTGTAAAAAGAAGAAAAAAATCGCACATTTGCAATGAACTGCATGCGGCAGACAAAGAGGGAGAGAGAGTTGAGAGCCCATTGTAAAATGTAGAATGAACAATGAGTCTAGCAGGTCTCGAAATGGGGTTCAATTTTTTTCCAATTTATCCATTCAACAATGTACGCTGCAAGAGTTTTTGTCGAAATGACGTCCGTTATTGTTGCAAGAAATAGAAGGGGTTAAAGCAAACAGCCTTGATGTATTCCAGTATTAGCACTTAAGCTTTTAAGAAAATGATCCCCATTGTCTACAATTACAATTATTAAAAAACACCTTTTCATCCCAACTCTTCTATATATATCAACAGCAGTTTATAATTATTTTTAGATTAATCGAAAGCCAACCGTCCACAAAAAGTGTTCGTGCGCTAAACAAACATTTGATATTCATGGCTGAATGCGTTCAATACCTTCTTCTTAATTATTAGCAAATGTACGATGAGAACTTATTTTCACATAACCTTCACCTTTAAGTAGTTTCGGATCAGTGCTTATAGTTCTAGAATAAAATCAACCAAATCTGCAGACCTTAATTCCCTTTTACGGTCATTTTCAGTTTCATCCATCAGTGATTGCCCACAACTTAATTAGAAAAACTGGAAAAAGTTAATTCCGAACGCACCAGCGAGCGCCCTCCACTAATACGCGTGCAACGGACCATGAAGGACGCTCGGCCGCCGCCGTCGCCGCCGCCGTAAAATCAAATCAAAATTAACCAAGTTAGCTACTTTATTCTATACGCCACCATCGACATGGGGCTACAACACTACAGCTATGGGTAGGCTTGCGGAAAACAAAATCGATCGCTTCATTGTGCTCATGCAGTCATGCATAAGTTCATGGCGGAATTTCTGCTTTTATCAGCTCGCGTGCCTTCCACATTTAATTTTTTTTTTATTTGATTTTTTCACAAACGTAAATAAAACCGGCCACGACCGTACACACATAGGCCGATAAGAAAATAATCGACCGTCAGTTAATTGAAGTATATTAATTCGGTTACAGCACGCTTTTGCTAGGTGAACAGACAGAACATGTTCACCTGGTTACTATTGCTCCCTACCCCCCATCTGGTTCATTCATTGCACTCCACTGCCAGAACTAAACTCTCTATATAGAGATCTATGAATAAGGAATTGATTTGTGCGCATGCGCAGATGAATTATTCGCAATATTAGGACTGCTAGGCTATTCTAGGTACAGCGTGATATGTCGAATTATGTGCGGCATCGATGGTAATTCATTGCTTGGTTTTATTCCTAAAGGCAGTGAACCTATTAGTTATTATTTGCAAAACTCTTGTAAATATCTTACCAGGTGTATAATTCTTTATATCTCCATCATCCCAGTAGCGGTAATATGGCGTAAATCGTTCGATTTATTCGATCTTCGATTGATTTACTACCCATGCCCGATGCACAGATTACAAAACTTAGCACGAACGAATTTATTCCAAGTCGCGCAAATTACAAGTTCGTCGAGTGAGAGTGGGTTAATTAATGGAAATAAATTTTGGGTAAATATTGTTGCCCACGAACATAGAATGGGTGGAACCGAATGGTAATTTATTGGTCAATAAAATTATAATTACGATTGATGCCACTTACAACTTCTTATGGACTTCCGTTTCGTAAAATTGAAAAAAAAAAATTAAAAAAAAATGATTGTGTCTTTTGGAAAGAGAGATGATCACCAAAAGATCATTCTTGCACTATCCCATAATGGTAAGAAAACGTAATAATAGTGTATAAAAAATGTTAAGGCTTTTAGGTGCCATATAATACACGGAAATATACTAATTCGAATCTTCATCACCAGTATGAAATTTTTCATTATCTTAGATTCAGAAGAGAGTGAATGGCCTGTGCGCACTAGAAAGCCATTTATTATGTAGTTTATTTCCAACTTAATTGTCTTACATTTTTAACCCTCTTCCATGTATTTATTTGGTCGATTACACGTTCGAGATTTTTTCAAATATACTTTTTAACAAATAAAAATGATCTAATTACTGAACCCTGAGGAACCCCGGAAAGGTATCTATCGAAAAGAAAAGCTGGAAACTGAAACATACATATACCCCGTTCACATGAAGCGGACTGGAGTGGTCCTGATTCGCATAGTATTAAGTGTGCAAATGCGATGGACTGAATTAAATCTACGAGAGAGACATAAAAGAAATTTAGAAGTTTACTCATTTACGCTCAAAGTTTTCCTGCACTTCCTACTGCAGCTTTCAACAATCCCGAGAATTTATTGGATTTTGCGTAAAGACCGGGCAGATATTGATTCATAGTTGTATTTTTTTCGTATGTGACAAAATGAAAATGGTTGGCGTACATATGTTTTTATCTGCTGTTTTACAAGGTAGGTATCGAAAACCATCGCCATTACGCTGTAACTAACAGCATTTATTTTGTGGAAGAAGGACTTTATTATGAATTTATCCTCTTTTTTAATGGGAAAAGGAAGAAAATCTTCATTTCGTTTCACTCCACTATTCCCGAAAACATGGCTGTGAGTTTTTTTGTTTTTTTTTTTAACCGACTTCAACTACGTCTTCAACAATGGCTGAAATAATAAGTTTACAAACTTAAACCTTTGAAACACAGCTAGTACAGATATCATAGTACACGCATAAATCACCTGTGTGTCGTTACATTCCAGCATAATACAAGCTAGCACTAGTTTATGACATGCGCCAAAAAATATTTTCGAAGATTTCTTGAAAAGCAAAACTTACTAAGTTTTAAAAGCTGTCAAATGAAACTATAATTCGATGTGTCACCTGACATGGCACATGTCACCTGGCATGGCACATCGAAGTGGTATCCGGTACCTATACTCGCTGTGTGTCAAAGATATAACTACACATTGAAAGTGCGGATTAAGCTCAGATGAAAAGGTGAAACTTCGTGGAATCCAAACTTTGACTAAAAAGCTAATTGGGCATTTTGGCGGGAAATATAATAACATTGGAAACAAAAGCTAGAAATTTGGATGTGATGCGAAAAAATGGTTGAGGTGATCGTAGACTCACTGAGTTACGGTTAGTTACAGGATATTTTGTAAAAAAAAAAGTACCCAAAAACAATCTCCATACAAAATATGACTTGTTTTGACGAGTTCTGTCATCCTGCGCAAATTTTTTATCTAAGTGCGAGATCCTGGGCACTTAATTCTTAAATCTCAGGGTGATGTACTTTTATCACATCAATTATTATTACTTATTTATTGGCCGGTATAAATACTACATGATTTACAATCTCATGACAAGTATTGATAGATTAGGAAAAGAGATTTGGATAAATAGTGAAACCAAATACATTCTCCCATAAGAATGTTGACTACCATCCTGGGGTCATAGGTTCGAATACTACCTCAACACGGTCCTAAGCTTTTCCTTCTACCTGGTTTCCTTCTTACTTTTATAGCTATCTAGTGATACTAGAATCCTAATTAAATTGGAGTGAATGAGCGCATCAAAACGGCGGCCATTGCGCGTGCTATCTGCAAGAAAATTTTTAGCATCCCTAGCATCATGCACTCAATTTGCACTGCTCTTCTAAGATCTATACTCACCAATGGAATAACTTGGTGTGGTGGAATGCTCTAGAAAAGGCGACTCATGTGAAAAGTCTTGCTAAACAAAGCCCTGCCTGCCTAGGTATTACTCTCCGAACATCACCGATCGGTAGAAATGGAGATTATACTCCGTCTCCCCCCATTGAGACTAAGAGAGTCAGTCGGGCTGTTGGATAACCGTAAACCTCTTGGTCACAGATCTATCTTAAGGACTGTATACGGGGAGCTCTGGATTACACTGCCCTGCGACTAGAAGGTTTTCAATTAGTGTTCCTAGTAGTTAGGAGTGGGAATATAATCACGCCTTCCGGACAACTGCAGTGTATTCCAAAAGGAAGCTCTAGCTATTCGTAACGCAGTTAAATTGCTGGAAACAACTTCCAGCATATTTAGTGATCGAGTTATCAGGACTTGTATTTACACCCAAGCTGCAATCAAAGGACTGGAGTCGAAAACCATTAGATCGCGCCTAATTCAAAATGCCTCAGTGAATTCAGGAGTATTGGTGATAACCACAGAGTTGGGTGCCTGGGCATATCGATATACCAGCAAACGAGGTAGCTTATGTTGCAGAAGAATCTATAGGTGGACCCCTAGAATAAGTTAAGACAGTATAGACTACAAGCCTATGTAAGCTTGCTAATCACAAATGAGTAGAGCTAATGACATGCGCCATTTGAACACAGATATAGCCCAATTTATGTCCTAGGAAGGCAGAAACTCCGGTAAGAATGAACTGTATGCCTTGCGACCCATTGTTTTGGGAATTGAGAGAATTACCAGACAAAGAGTTCGGAAAATCTTTTGAGATGCTTTAGCTTTTGTGTCTGATTTTAATGCACAATATTTTTCCAGGTAAGTGGTATCACAATGGATCTTCGATGATCTAAGTGTGGATAATTGTAGGTTTTCCAATAGCCGCCACTCTAAGCTATAGCGAGTTAGCACAATGGGTCAGCTTGGCCTCCATGCTTGGGATCTTTCCTCCCCCTGCATATATAAGAAAAAGTACGTTATTGAAGAAGTAACGTGTGTAGATTATCACTGGTAAGTAAAAAGTAGTCTCCTGAATTCGGCGACTAAGTCCGTCCTCTACAGTTTATTTGGCAAAGCGTTTCAGACTCTAATTGCCTGAACAGTGAAAGATGCGTCAAAGAGAGTGGTGTAAAATATGGGTAGTGAAAAATTCTAAGTTTTCAACTAGAACGTAAAATGAAGATGGGAAATATGATCATATCTTCGTAGTTCAAAGATAAACCTAATGATGCTAATTTTCTTCAGCTTCGAAGTCCAGCTTAGAAAATATAAAATAAACTTTAGTAAAATATGGCAAGACTACTGATTTAACTATAGATGACAATGTATGTAGTTTGGGGGATAGAATTCTAGCTGATAACCAAGGACGATGAATGCAAGGTAGTGTAAGTAGACTTAAGGAAGGTATAGGTGGACATATTTGCAACATTTTATATTAGAAGTAATGGACAATTAATTCATATAGAATAGCTGTGTCATTTATTTTGATGCATGGCAATGACAAATGATCGAGTGATGTGATCATGAGAGAAGGCTATATCACTGAGATTTTGATTGATTAGAATTTATTTAACGACCACTTGCATATTCCATTCAAGTCATCATTTACACAGGCCACACAGTTCGCGGTGATTGGACTTATCGAACGGGAAAAATAAATTTAGTCATCATCGGCATACATGTGTACATATATTAGCGTCATCTATCACTGAACGTAAGCCATTGATACATTCAGGTTTAAATACAATAGACGTAGGATAGAGCCCTGTGGAACTAGACAGGACGGTCAAAATAATTGTCATTGCCAAAAAATACTTTTTGGACTATCTGGGTAAGAAACTGAGCTATTCGAGAAATTATATCGCTGCAATATTTATTTAGACGTTTACTGTGACAAACGCTATCGAATCATATTAAAATATCAGGAAGCATCCCCTTTGTCGAGTGAAGAGCGATTGTCACATTTAAGATAGGCGTTTCAAAACTAGATGCCGAAATCCTGGCTGGAGCTCGAAAGGAAACATAACAAACAAATATTGATAAGGGAATTGAGCAGTAGGTTTTTTACGTATTGAGAATACGTAAGCAATTCTTCATTCGCTGGAAAGTATCGACTTGGTAATATTAAATGTTGAAAAAATGTAACAGAGCCAGCGGGCCTATAATGCGTGGAGCAACTAGTTTGAAAAATTTTGATTACATATCACTTACGCCCAAAGCCTTCGCTTTAATAAAATAACTGACGTCATATACTTCGAATAATCAACGCCATAAAAACAGAATCCAGAGAAACCCTCAAATTTTTTTGTTGTCCTCAAAAAATAGTCTGCTCTAGACATAAAATTGGTTAGCTCCGGTCCTGAGTTCGAACTCCGATTCGCATTAAAAGATCAAACGCAACGTTGTCATTAGCAGATCGTATGAAGCCATGATCGAGATTATAAAGTCACAATTCATATGTAGGATGACCAAGTACAGCGAATAATACGTATTTAATTTATCGTTCAATCTAGTAGCTCCCAACGGTAGCTTCTTCCTTTTAATTTTTGATAATTAATTTACAATGAACAAAATCTGTGATATGTCAGTACCGCAGTTATCAATAAGCCGTTGACCCGATAAATTTTTGCAAAAAAAAAAATTGATTGATAAGTAATATCAAGTTGATTTCGCTACACTCCATTCTTTGCGTTCTGTGCTAAAATTTCTTCGAAATGAAATTTCTTAAAATCTGACGATGAATTTATGTCACTCCACCAAACATCTACCCCCATATTTTATATCTTTATTAAAATCTTAATTTTGTTGTTAACTAAATTTAAAATTCAAGTACAGATCATCTCGTACCTATACTCCTCATCAGCCCACTTATTTTAACTGCGCCAGCGCGGCCGCATCAATATTTCAAATGAAGAACAACATTTTTTAATGTGCCACAGAACAGTGCAGCAAAACCTCAGTTGCAGGGAAAAGGAGAACTACGCACGAGTCAAGCACGCTACGATTTAATAAGAAAGTAAGCGCGAAATTGCAAATGCAGTTAAACCACGAACTGTGGCCGTTCAGATACGACCAGTACTGCAATGGAAGTTGAAATTAAAAATTCATCTCGGCTTGCAAAGGAACCTCAATCTCTTCAGTCGGTGTCTTCACTACTGAAGCCGTTGCAGATCTTTACCTTATTTCTTTTTGGCTATAGGTAGTAAGACCGCATGTAAGAGGCCGCGTATACATTTTTTATTTAATTTTATTTTTATTTTTTATGATTGTACTTTGAAGTCGGCATTCGGTTACACAAGAAAAAGACCGCAAATTCCATTGCCACCACAGTATCTTTTGGTATTATTACTTAATTAGTAAGTTACAAGTTAATAAAAAAAAAATGTAAGTTAATTTACGTAAAGAGAAATGATAATGTTAGGTTGCTGGTACTTCATGAGAAAAAAGTTTTGTCTTTGGAAAATCATTGGAATGAACCATTTTGAAAAATAAAAAGACAAATTTTTATATGTCCACATACAGAGTAGCTGCTCATAGTGAAAATATGGCAACGATGTAAAATAATTTAGTGATTAAATATTTATACTAAATGCGAGGCATACTTGCATCTACAACCAAGGATCTTTCGAAAACTATTGGTTTTAGGTAAAGACGAATGCCTATTTTAGGCCCGACACCTCCAGACATGTTTATTTCAATTAAGTGGGGCAAGACTTGGGGAGACTGTCAAGTTTTTATCTAGTACATTGTGAAAGATCTAGTACCGAGGCAAAATTCTTAAGTGCTGAGAAGAAGTTTGAGTAACCCTGCTCTTACACTTGGAGCCTTAAAGAGCCAACTCCATAATCAATTTCATAGCATTTCCCTCTTCTTAATTCGAACTGAGGTACTGGATTTTTCGCACCTTAGATCGACTCTAACTCGGTAAGGTTATGTTCGATCGTAAAGCGGATTTCACTGTTCACCTCAACTCATTACTAGCTATTATTCGTGGAAGAAACTTTTTCTCTGCATACTTTTAGGGTTGGAGTAGGCACCCCCGGCGGGGTGAGGTGTTCCAATACGGCATGTCGCATATCAAATAAAAGGTCCCGCCGAGTACTATCGGGTGGTTCCCTTTTTCTCAATTCAGAGATTCTCGGGACGTTTCTGCCGCCAGAAAACCCATTATCCCATTACCCCTCTTGGGTCGCATATACCCAAGTTACTACATTTTGCCTATATTTTGCAGTTCTTTCCTCCATTACTATTAGTGCTCTGTTTTGAAAATTTTGTTCATAGGATGTCAATTCCGCGCAATCACGAGAAGTAAAAAAGTTCACTTTTTCACCCAAAAAAGTCGCGCAAGCTACATCCGATCGCCAAAGATTTCCCCCGGATAATTATTGATAAAATATATTCAGAGTATCATAATGATTCGTTTAAGAAATCTCTCATGTCTGGAGTTGTCGGGCCTAAAGTTCTATAAAAAATGGGCATTCCCCTTTGTATAAGATCTTTTTTGTGCAGATTTTCATAATTAATACTTTTTATAAGAACTAAAATTAGCATAAAACCGAAATAAAGAAGGGTTGAAGGAATAAGTTCATCCAGATTGTTTTAGAAGATAAATCCTAAAATGACTAAACAACATTAAATAACTGCAAAACATTTTCAACCAATTCCCAATAAACGTGAAATATCCAAATTCTTGCGCGGCAATCTCACAAAAAGTGTTTCCTGATTTGTTTAAAAAATTGTTCAATTAGATTTAAAATTTTTATAAAATTTCCGTTTGCCAAGTTAATGTGATCTAAAGGTATTTTAATCACATGGACAGAACTCATGGAAATTGCGTCTCGTTAGTCGTTACCCGCAACGATTTTATCTTTGATCTTTAAATCAAAGACCTCAACTCTTCTATATTTCCTTTTTTTCATTCCGTCTGACATATAGCTTCTCTGTACATCAGAACCCTTTTTGAACATCCATCTACTCCTAGATTCTTCGCATTCCTTCTATCTTAATAAGTCACTTGGAATTAAATGTACAAGCAAAACCAGCACGCGCATGTAGTTAAAACCCTTTAAATGAAATTAAGAAATCTACACTCACCACTGTACTGGAGGGCAATTGTCTAGGAATATTTTTTAATACTCAAATCTCCCGCTGGTTAAGCTTAATTAGTTCGATGGTAACAAAACATATCGCTTGGGGCGTTAATAATTTAAATGCCGTTAACCACATCCGCCCACTCACTTTCGGTTATTGTATCTCATATTACCTGCGTCTGCGTAGCCGGGTAATTGTACTGGCCAGACAACAGCAACAAAGCAAATGAAAGATGACCGAGAAGACATCTGAGGACATCTCTTGGTGCTGAGGGTCAACAACACCTTTCGGAGGTCCACGGAGGAACTAATAATTGTCATGTCACGTACTTCTGTGAAATTCAACACGCCAGGGTTGGACGTTTCATAATTAATAAGAAAGAAGTGGCTATGGTAGTGGTCAGTAAAAGGCAGACGTATCACGGTGAGGGTGGTCTTATGGTCTCTACATGTACGTGCCTTAACGACAACGGTTACTCTTTGAATACTGTAGGCCAAAACGTGGCTGAATGCAGTTGCATCAAACAATTTTTCAAATCCTCTGACAGTACCTATAGGAAAGTGGCTGACTTCACGATTTCATTTTATATCCATATTCGTTGGTCTTATGGTGATGCATTTATTATTCTGGTTTTAGTCTATCGATCGTGTTATTCTTTCACGTACATAATCGCTGTAATCCGTTGCTTAACCGACCTTGGTCAAGGAAGGAGAAGTATGTGCCCCATTTTAAAATTTTCTACGCATCATGGGATGCTTGTTTTACCGCAGAGCAGACATCATGCAAAATTACTTGACCACCAAAGTTGCTGGAATTACTACTCCATCCCTCATCGAAATTTTCCTTTGAGCCAAGTTTAATCTGCAACATGGATTCGATGTCGATGCCAACTGAATCGTTATCTGGCAGTAACCGCAGAGTCCGATGTGCCTACAGCAATGATCCCATCTCGCGACGGTCTCCTAAAATATGCCCATGTGGGTCCGATAACTACACAATTACGATTTTGGTCGAACTATTAATCATTAGATGGGGCCAAACCGTGGGCCAAAAAGCATGCCTCCCTCCCCAAACTGCTGCCGCTCCTTGCTCCCGATCCACCTAATTCAGTATCCGTATTCTGTACTTCCTGTGGTCCAAAGAACCCCTTGTGTGGTAGCAGCAACTTGAATGGCTGTAATTTCGTATCGGCTACTGATTGAATTTCAAATTGCTCAATTTTAGGACCATCAGATTCAGTCAGGCTGTTAATTCATGGTGGCTCGTCTGATCGAGGGGATGTATTTGCTCACAAAAAGGCCAGAGAAAT
Organism: Dioctria linearis; assembly: GCA_963930735.1. Classification (NCBI taxonomy): domain Eukaryota; kingdom Metazoa; phylum Arthropoda; class Insecta; order Diptera; family Asilidae; genus Dioctria; species Dioctria linearis. The sequence continues at coordinate 187,732,008 of OZ005743.1, forward strand.
TAATCGGAACGGCCAGTTGTTGGTAGGTACACGCAATGTGAGTTCTTCTTAGTGCCTGTAAATTGTAGGGAGGAGGATCTGTCTTAATTGGCGGTTAGTCTGCCATGAGCACTTCATGGTGGAGGGTCTGTCTCCAAATTGAGTCACTCAATATGAATGAATTTGTAAAATGTCTCAATAGTTTAAGGCAATTGGTCTCGGGGAAATTTTGATATTGTGGAAGTCTTTCTTCACTTAATCACATTAAGCAGAAAATGTCGCTTGATACCTGTACAATTGAGGTCAAGACTATTTTCATATTTTTGATCATACCCAAGTTGAAGTTCAAAATTACTGCACCTAGTGCAAGAGCTTAGAAATTGTGAACACAAGATCCAGTTTTTGCATTTCCAGTTTCGAATCTGCATAGATTCTTTAAGTTTTCGTCAATGTAGTGCATTCTGAGTTCCCATATGAACCACATCTCCTTATTTGTTAGGATCAATATGATTACACTTCTTATTACCCGCACTCTAATTTCCGATAAAGTTCAGAATACCTAAGGCGATTTATGCAAATATAAGTCTTCGACATAGTAGAGTTAATGTGTGAATTTTTTGTTCTGTGCCAAGATTAGAGATTACTCTATCAACCAAGACTATAGGATCAAGGGATTAAGAAAAATTTACATAAAGTAAAATTTCCATCCCGAAAAACTGCTTGCCTTACATTTGCATTTACCAAATTTCATTTCAAGCGTATGGCGAAAAGTAAAGGAACCATAATAGAGCCCTCTGGTACTCCATGGAGGAGAGGTAGCAAGGACTGTGAAAATTGGATAAATGACTTGTAATACGATAAAAGTTACCTATAAAAATAAGTCGCCATGTGGATAACATGAAAAGTTGCATTTTGCACATACAATTCAAGTAGAAGACTGGCTGGCGGCCCAGAGAGGATCCACGTTTTCCCGCCAAAATGGCAGCAGACGATCCTTGAATTTTTAGCTAATTATACTATAGCCGTTTTACATTTCTTTCGGAAACAGTGAGAGGCTATAAAAAAGGAAATATGTTTCGGATAATTATATCACTCTTATAAGAGAAACCAACAATATGGAACTAAAATATAATGCTGAAGAAGACGATGTATGAGGCGAATATTTTTTGAATCTCAAAGATTTGTACAATCAAATTGGAACTGTTTATGGTTTTTTTTTTACGATGTAAAGATACTGAGCTTCAAACAAGAGCAACTATGAAACTATTTGTAGAAAATTTCATATGAGAATCTATTACTAGAATGGTTTGGGAGAGTAGTAAGTAGATAAGTATTTCCTGCACGGTACAATGCACTACGAGGTTCCAATGCTGAAAGAGCATTCAACACAATCGGCATTTTATACCATTTGTAATTTCCAAATTTTCTCGATAAAGTTTCCCAGTTGCCACCATAAATTAGGCTCTGGTAAAGTCGTCGAGCAAAAATTATATTCCAATAGACAGCAGTTGATGTTGTTATGGTACGTTGATCGAAACTTCTTCTTCCCTTTATATTACGATTGTGAATAAATTACAGATATAAATTTCAATTGTCTGTCATTAATAGTGCATAAATATTACAAAGAAAAATGTTCGAGAAAATTCTAACGAAAATAAGAATGGCTCAGAAAATCTGAGCGCATCAAAGCAAAACATAAAGGATTATGTGTATGACTTATATACGCCTAAACCCCACAGAAAAAGAATTTCGTTGTGATAAAAGTGCATGCACTCAATATGCAACTTCACTTATAAATATTAAACAGAATTATAATTCGCTAAAAATTGAGGAAAAAACGAAGAATTAAAGATGTAAGTTCGGTAGATATTTATTTATTTGTTTATTTAGGTCTACAGAGAAAAACTCCTGCAGACTAAGCATTAAAACTAACTTAACATTAAATCAAAAAGATATAAATATATTCTATAAAAAAGAAATGTAAAGAATATCTAAAGACGTAATTATCTATAAATTTGCATTACAGTATTTCTGAAACTATTACATTCATCAGTAAGATCTACGAAAGTACAAACAACGTTAAAATTTCAAGAGCAATGAGTGATGGGTTCATACTGACCGTAACAAGTTCTATGAGAAGGAATATATAATAAATCTCTAGATCGAATAGAAAAGCCAGGCACATAAATTTTAAATAAGGCAATCAATTCGGGTGAGCAAATCTAGTAGCAGAAAACATCTCTGACAAACATAATACTGAAAGCCTTTCTACGAGACTCTAAAGTTTGGAGCCCAAGTAACTGGCACCTGGCCTCGTATGAAGACCAACTTCCCAGTTAAGCCCGCGCAAAACATAGCGAGTAAATGATCTTTGTATAGATTCAATGCGTTTAATATGTAAAGCAGTATAAGGGTACCAGGCAACAGAGGAATACTCCAATATGGAGCGAACTACTGAAACATATAAAGCTATTAAAATGTAAGGGTCTTGAAAAACAGTGCAGTTACGCTTAATGAAACCGAGCATTTTAAATGCCTTGCGGGTGACATATTCAACATGCAAAGAGCAGTTCAACTTATTATCAAAAATGATGCCAACATCTTTAATCTCAGTAGGTCTGTCTACAGAAATGTCTTTAATCACGTAATCAAACAAAATAGGATTAATGCAACGATAAAAGCTGAAGCTCTTACACTTGCTAGGATTGAGCTCCAAACTATTTAGCAAGCACCAAACTAGAAGTTTATTTAGGTCACTTTGAAGATGTAGACAATCTGCTAGATCTCTAATTGGCAAGAAAATATTTAGGTCATCATCGTACAAAAAACATTTATTGAAAGAGAATAGTTTAACCACATCATTAATATAAATAATAAACAACAGGGAGCCAAGATGACTGTCTTGAGGCACCCCTGATTTAATTATAAATTTACGAGATTTAACAAAATCCATTTTTACATACTGCGAGCGATTACTTAAGTACAAATCAATCCATTTTCAATTTCGTTAATACACAAATTTTTAAATAATACCAAATTGGTTGTTGAGGACTTACACTTCACGAAGCCATGTTGCTGGGAGCAAATAATTTCTTTACGTAAAAATACATCCTGTTCGTTACTATGCTTTCAAAACACTTGGGAATAGGTAGAAGTTTGGCAATTCCTCTGCAGTTTTTAATGGAATGCCGAGAACCTGCTTTGTATATAGGAGTAATAAAAGAAAATTTCCACTGGTCTAGAAAAAGTCCTAGTCTAAGTGAAATATTGAAAATTATTGTTAAAGCTGGTGCGAGAGTAGCATTGCAGTTTCTTAGTAAAATGTTAGGAACTAAATCATGTCCGTAAAAAACATCATTGTTTAAAGAGCTGAGCGAGTTTTCAATTTCATTAATATCCAAAGATATGGAACCAAGATCAATAGCAGCATCAGAGGTATCCCAAATAGAGTAGAGGAAAAGAAAGGGATCTGAAACATAAACAGATTCGAACCAGTCGGCAAACAAGTCGCAGCTTTCTTGTAAATTGTTTGAGATCACATTATCAAGTTCCATTTGAATAGGAAATCCAGAAGAAGATCTCTTATTTTTAATAAATGTCCAAAAAGCTTTACTGTTAGTTTTGATATTTCTTTCAGCAGACCAAATGTATTTCTTAAAAAGGTACCTATGTAAAAATTCATATTCCCGCTTTAGACGTTTTAAATTAGATGCATTTTCTGAAGAATTGTTTGCTTTACACAATTTATATGCCTTATTCTTTGCATTTTTTAACCTTAGAAGTCCCCGATTAAACCATGGGGGATGTTTGTTCTCTGATCTTTTAGAAATAGGTAAAAAACTGTTAATGCCTGTATGAACCACATTCAAAAATGTTATGTACACAGTATTCAAATCATATACTTGCGCAAAATCTAACAATTCATTCCATTGAATTGACATAAAGAATTCGTTTAATTTCTTATAATCAGCTTTAAGAAAATCATAAACAAAAATGTTAGTTATACTTGAATATGCAAAATTATAAAAGCTAATATTAATGGTGATAGGTTTATGGTGTAAATCAGGCTTCGAAAGAGCATTAAAACTTCATTGATATTACAAAAATTAGAATGGGAGTTTACTTGAACTAAATTACAACCAATTAATGAATCAACTATCAAACTTTCACACATAAAGACATTTATCTTCCTCTAACCAGCTCCAACGAAAATCAGGAAGATTAAAGTCCCCAGGGCAACAAAAGTAAGTATCAGGATGCAGATGCAGAGACGCCAAATCGATTATATTGTTGGAATGTTTTTCATATATAGCTAAGTTGCAGGCAGGAGGAATGTAGCTAACACAGATTAACATATTTACATCTCCAATTATTTTAACAGCCAGTTGTTCCACGTTACCATCATTGCATAAGAGATTTACTCGATTAGCACTTAAATTTGATATCCAACCACGAACAAAGCAAAGCTCCACTTTGACATTCTATTTAGATTTCAACTTCAACTCAAGCCAATACAAATTTTCAATGCCAAATTGCGTATGGAGTAAATGCATTAGCATCCCTTGTAACTGTTTCCAAGTTGTTTGATAAAGATTTGAGTTTGGGTTCGTTTTTTTTTTCTGTGAAGGATGAATTTCAAGAAGATCGCTCCAAATCGTTGACCGCTCCAAATCTTCAACCAACGGTGATACAAATTTTGTCCTGGCGAAAACAAAAATGACGAAGATTCAAGAACGACGCACCAGAAATGGTAGGTGATGAACTGTGGGTTTGAATGGTGTTGTGACTGTATCATAAATATTAAATCATCACCTGAAATTTTTTTAATGATAGCCCAAAAATAGCCGCGCGTACGTTTTGTCCAATATTTCTTGGAAAATAAAAATAGAGGATTAGCTGATTTAATAAAATTGAAATAAGTAATGAATTTTAGTTCTACAAATAAGTATACGATATGGGAACCAAAAAGTAATCCACGATATGGAGGCCAAAAGATACAAGTCTGTAGAGTAAAATACTAACAATTTTCTGACATTGTCGGGTATCAATGAAATTCTCCCAACACAATATTCCCCGAATCTAGATAGCTTTCATGGATTTACGTGAGCACCTGTCATTATGGCTTAGCCTCACGGCAGTCTTAAAGCACGGATTAGAAGACAAGCGTCAATCAACGCCCTCGAGAGGCAGAATATATTTATATCTTGTCTCAGAAGTACCAGTTTATGTCAGTGCATGCTTGACATAGGACTTACTGGTCGAAGCGACACCTACCTAAAATCTCTTCCGATCTTTGGGTCACGGCACCCGGTTTAGCGCAACTCCACGCCGAGAGCCAATCCTCTAAGCATACATTGATAAGCGACCATCCGTCAAATCAATGGACGTAGTATGCAATTATGACAAAAGAACAAACTACTCTGTTTAGAGAAGAACGTTCGCCTAAGTCATGCAGACTCAGACAATCTCACTCTACCAGCATATGGGCTACCACAACCACTACGATGCTCTCACTAGGGGGCCTTCCCGTGTTGAGGTGAATATTGCTCTAGGAGCTCTATTCGGGGCTCCTCAACCCCGTAGTACCAAGTTAGCAATGTGTACCCCCAGTGAATCTTACATGCAGATCCTTAAACGTTACTGGTACCTCCGTTCGGGCTTAATCATATTAGCACTTATAAAGTGACAGCAGTGGTACAAATACCAAGATGCATACTAGGTCATATATGCGCTAGGCTTCACTAGGTACACGCACTATCATCACTAATCAGATTTGTCAATGTCCTCAGCACAACGAAGCACGGTGAGCATATATGGCTTTTCACATCCAGTTATTCTCCCCTGGAAGCTCTGCGCTTCACTAAACCTTTGCACCGCCTCTCCGAATCTAGAGTCACTTGATTTCTGGTTGTTCCCAAAAATAAAAGAAAATTGAGTGGAAGAGCCTGAAGTTCCAGTGATTATTACTGTAGCTACCGCCAAAATTAAGAAGTTCCAAAAACACGATCTTGTAGAATGCTTCGACTCAAAAAATGAAATTATATAGAAAAATTAAAAAGCAATTAATAATTAAAAGTAAAAATATTGAGCTAAAATCATTTTAGCGAACATTTTTTAAACCCCTCGGCATATCGTGAATAATTTGAAAAACATAATTAATTTATTAAAGAAAACTTAAGTGGAGTTTCAGGTATCATTCAACAAATTGAAAGAGGGGATACAAGGGAAATTTAAACTAATTTAAACAATGTTTCTTTACTTTTACCTCAAGTAATTACTTTATATATTACCAAAAGTAGGCTAATTATGATTTCATCTCAATAAAAACCATAATTCCGTAATCAAACATAATCTCACGATTTGAATTGCAGAAATTGTGTCAAGCTTCCGTCAGAGACACGAGCACACCAACCAACCAAAAAAACAGAAAATGAAAATTATTTATTTATTCGGCGTGAAGTAGTGAAATCAGAATCTTAAAACCACCGCCCTTGACTTAACCGGCCTCGAACCAAATTAAGACTCCTTTTGCTGCGAATCCTTCTTATGCGCGACTAAAAATGGGCACTGACATGCCACCGCTCAATGTGACAGGCCAATTTCGAAATTACCCGGGAACACAATCAATCACGGCTGGTATTTCCCTTGATATGCAGGTGCATTTGGTTGGCGATTTCTACCTCAATTATACATCTGGAAAAACACCTAAAAAGTACTCGGACAACAAAATTCTTCATTGTAGTAGATGAGCACTTTGAGAAAAGGTGTACAACAAAAAACCTGACACAGAAGCCCACAATTAGCTGCCGAAATGGAATTCAAGAAATTCACAATTAAAGAAATTACTATCCTTCCCCCTCTTGTGGCCAGAAGTTCACCGCTAATGCATGATGAAGAGGATAATCATTCAAGGTACAAAGTTCTCTGCTCTTGAGAGACTTGGGTCCCAGAAGTATTATGCATAGGTGTCCAGTCCACTGTCCAGGACTGTTTTGCACGGAGGTGAGATGATTTGCGACCATTCAGATGATATAATCGAGCAAAATGCATCCAATAAGTGCGTTAATTAACGTAGCTACTGCATGCCCTTGGGATTCTCAGCCCACAGGAGCCTCATTGCTGCTGCTGCTGCTGCTGCTCCGCTCCATTACAGTAGTCGCGCGGTTCATGTTTGTTTTGGTCATGCCCAAACAGCATGATGGCTTTGGTCTTTTTCGAAGTGATTTCTTTGCTTTGATTTTATGAGATGTTTGCGTGACTTTCTTGTGTGACTTCATATAAACGAGAAGTTGAAAGTCTTAAAGTAATTATCTTTTGGTGAAAGGACATTTTACGAAGAGACTGGTTCTTTGAAATCGCACAATCTTTCTATAATTTCACTGCACTTTCTTCTAATTAACCCTTTCCTTATATTCAAAGAATAATTACGCATGCGCAGATCTCTCAGTGTCATAAATACTGCATAAAACGCCCGAAATTTCAATTTGCCATATTTTGTCTCCAAATTGCCGGCAATTACGATAAATTCTGTAGAATTTACATACATACCTACGTGACTATATGTGTTTATCCGAAGTCCAATTTAAAATATATAGAGGTTTTTGCGCCGCCAACGGGCTCTACAACGCCATAACACACCTACTGGGGCGGCATAAGTGCGAGAATAGCTCACCGCGCATAATATTCAGATACGCCAGCACGACATAAATAACAGCAACACTGGCAGGTAAACAACAGTGGGCTAATCAAATAACTATTTTGAGTACCCACCACCATGGAACGTGTGTGTGTCCAGGGAAGGAGACGCTGCCAAATGTAGGCTCACAATGGGGTCCTAATAAGGTGACACATGCGCGCGGGGTCTACATCATGATGCTCATATTTGGCGGAGACCTCAATGGACCATGGCGGAATTTGTCAATTTGTATACCATATAGTCGGCATCGGTCAGTCAAGAGAGCATTTCCCGTCGGCGACAATTTTTTTTTAATGTGCGCGTATGTAGATGGTTTTACCAGCCCAGCCGCGCTGCTGCTCCCCCGGCTGGCCTTCTTTCTAGATGACAGATCGTAGGCGCTTGTCGTACGCTAGTGGCGCGGAATGTCTCTTAATTTAAGAAGGAGTTTTCTTCACAGTGAAACTGAAGCGGTCAATGAAGCCGAGTGGTTTCACTTAATTCAAGACAGGCGATACCTACCGTAATTGACATCGGACACTGAGAGAATTGTAGGAGTTGTTTCTACAACTATAAATGGAAAATATATCGTAGGTATAGAGCTATGTATGTGAGTATGTTTGTCAATGCGTTACTGCTGTGCATGATTCATTTATGGAGCCTATTTAAGTAAATTATCATTGGAGAGTTGGTAATTTATTGGCCGTTGCGTGACAGGCAATCAATGATGTGATTTTTGAAACACTTTAATTTGAATGAATGGTAAACGACGCATTTACTGCAGAAAATGGGTAGAAGGAAGGAAGAAATGAACATGTTTAAGTTTAACAGCTATGAAACTTGTCCGTTGTTAAATTTAATTAGAAATTAAATTGGGAATTAAGGGCACTGAGATGATTAAAGTCAACTCCAAAGAAGCAAAATGGTTTGACCAGTTTTATATGTAGATATAAGTAGCCTGCGTGATAGTTTGTTCGAATAGCCTTAGGTACAAAAGTCTTCTCATTAGTTGAACTGTCCAGGTAACTCAAGATAAATAAAAGTTTCGTCAAAAAGGTAAGCGTTTCTAGAAATTCTGTCTCGAGCGCAAGGCGTTCAGAGTATCAGGCATTTGCTTTAAAAGCTAGTTAATATAACAAGGCTAAAAGGAAACGCTTACTTCTGCAGAAATGCAATGATAAAATTTGTATGAAACTGAAGAGCAAACAAAGTGCTTTGTGCTTCAAGGTTGGCCAAATTTACTCTAAGGACTACATACGTTCCTTTCAACCTGACTCACCCCTTTTACAAACTCTTGGTAAAATCCATGATTCAACTGATGTTTAAGAAGAAAATTATTTGTACTATGATAAGCTAAACAAATAAACATTGTTCAGCCGCTACTTCCAAATGGGGAACATTTCGGTCTTCAAGGCCAAAGTCTACCCTTAAAAGTAGAGAGCCATTGAATTATTCTTGGTACACAGGGTGTATCGCTACCGTTGTAATATTGAAACCTGATCCATAAAAGTAGTTGTATGCATGCCACTAACTACGCTATCTCAATACTGGACTCAGATATAAGAACACCAGGAAAGGTTGTTTTATCTGTGATAAAGCCATACCTCAACTAGAAGAATTAAATTTAGCATATCCGACAACCGAATCATATATTCGTTCCTGGATTAGTGCCGCCAGCCTTCTACCATTTTCACATAAGCTCGTCCTGCAAAGAACCACCTAAATTCCTATAGGTGCAGGATGATCAGATTAAGTATAATCATAAAGCTATCGTAGCTACGATTAGTAGTACTATTCGCCTCAACGTGGAGAATGCCCCCTTATGGGAGAATCGTACTGGTTATGGTGGCCGTTATGTTGGCATAGCGAGATTGTCTGAGGTTGCATGACTTTCATCTTTGAACAGAAGAGTATGTCTTTTGTATAACTGCCTGTATAATCTGTTTCTAGAACAAAAGTTTTTCTAGTCAATGGTACCACGCTTGTTTTTTTCTACTTTACATGAACCATCTGCTATCATCCAAACAACTTCCAGAATGGAAGTATTAGTCGATAGCCACACAACTTGACAGAAGAGTTGAGGTGCACTCATACACTTCAAACCTATCCCTCAAATCTCTTACTGAGTGGTGACTACTAACTCACTTCATGATTATCAGTTTTGTTGAATTTTAACAGTCACTCATCTCTGTGGTTGACTTCCAAATATTTCCAGACCATATAGTGAGCATTGATTTTACATTCATCCAAGACTCCAAACTGATTATTCCTAGAAGATTAAAATTCAATCTTAGATCTTAAAGGTGGGATGAGAGAGTCATATTGTGAGTATGCGTAGAGTAGTAAGCAGTTTCTTATCTTATTTAAGCCGGTGAGAACCATAGTAGTGTATGTCAAAAATTTCCAGGACTAAATTCTAACATCTTAACCATCACCCTGCTAAGCACCATCGTGAAGTGAGTCAAAAGTAACATTTACAGCTACTGATGGCAGTGAGTCTTTGTCATTGTCACAAAAGATGTCCATACTTTTTAATTTACTTAACTATGGAAACTTGATTTACGCCACTCTGATTCTCACCGGCTCATATGTTTCTAAAGTAGAAGATGTGCGAACGTACAAGATTGGAATCCAGAATCTTCAGAGAGATCATACATTCGGTCTTTTCAATCCTAACAAGGTTTCGCCCCGTATTAGTAACGAAGACACTAAACGCTTTACTGAGTTTCAGATTTATATGTATAAAAATTAAGAATACCTTTTAACCTTTCCTTTCATTGCCTGAGCTAGCACGAAAAGGTGATCCTTTTCCAAATAAAGATTTATACTCATAAAGATCTCTAGAAACCAATCAGTCTTCCTTTGCAAGCCCAAAATCAATGAGTTATCCATTCTTCTCTTCGCTCCTTGGAATTTTATGTCTTGTGAAACAAATTTTCCAAATCTATAACTCTTGACTTGAGGAGATTTGGTACTTGAAGATTTTTCAAACTTACGCTGGTAATTCCTTAACTGCGCTGGTTCACTTCAAGATAGACCATGCTTGGTGGCCCTTCTTCCATCGTCCGAGCAGCTAACTAGGATGTGTAAATGTAGCGTAATCTTCGTTTAAACAGAACTAATCCCTTTGAACTCCAATATGAAATTGATGATAATAAATTTCTTTTCGACGAGTTCTACACCGGTCTGGATCGACAGAAAGCTGTCATGGTGTTTCGTGAGCACCTAGCTATTATGACTTAATCTCACGGCAGTTTTAATGCACGGATTAGTAGACAAGCGTCGATCAGCATCTTCGGGGGGGGGGGGCAGAATATATAATATTCTGTATCAAGAGAACCAGTTTATGCCAGTGCATGCTTGGCATTGGACTTACTGGTCGAAGCGAGACCTATCTAAAATCTCTTCCGATCTTTGGGTCACGAAATCCGGTTGATTTAGCGCAACTCTACGCCGAATGCCAATCCTCTAAGCATACATTAATAAACGAACATCCTTCACATCCTCGGACGCAGTATGCAGTTATACAAAAGACATACTCTTCTGTTCAAAAAAGAATGTCCGCCTAAGTCATGCAGACTCAGAAAACCTCTCTCTGAACACATATGGGCCACAACAACCACTATGAGGCGAATAGTACTACTAATTGTAGCACTATCCGGGGCTCCTCAACCCCGTAGTACGAAGTTAGCAATGTCGACTACACAATTGGTATGACTGCATATAACATGACCCTAAGGTCATAAGTACTTCCAGTGGTATCTTCGCATGTTGATATCCTTGTAGTAGTGAGACTGGTTACTTCATTTAGACCCAAGATATTATTAGCAACGTCTAAAAAGATTTGTACATATCCTATACAGGCAAACACAAACCTTAGTAGACGTTGTCAACGGGAACTACGCGAATATTAAGATATGCCCGATTCAAGACTGGAGCAGCTAAGAGATTAACACCAGTACTCTTATAGCATACCATGCATACTAGGGATATAAGCGCTACTAACATTCATTCTCGATTTCCAAACTTCATCAGCCTATACTTAATCTTTGACGACTTCTCCATGAACAACTTACTGTTTGAGATTTTATTTTTCTGACTTGAATGAGCACTTAAATTCTATGTATAATGACGCACTGTCGCCATTTATACCTTACTACAGTACCCGCAGAGTCAAAAATCTCATATTTTACTTAACAATCGGATCGCGCATGTGAGCATTTAACTTCTTTGTACGTGACAGAGGCCTAACTCCAGACGCCATCGTACCCACGTTGGGACATCCAGCGCCATCAAAACAAAACTCCAATACTCCGTTCAACAAATTTCTTCCATCAAGTTTGCATGTTTTCCTTTTATATGCTTTTCAGCTTGGCAGCCCTGCGCTTCACAGTGTTTTTTTCAGCCGCCAATCTACATCCACAGTCCGCAAAACTTAAATAAGTTAGGACAGAATTAAATCGGTTATTTCGAAAAGGGCTCAACTGGATGTTTCAGCCATTTTGTGTCTCGTTTTTGTGAAATATGTTTTGAAGGCGTAGATCCATCGTGTGAATGCGAAAAGGAGCTTATATTTCTTATTGCTTTAAAAGACAGGTATCCAACTCTAGACATATCATCTCCAAAAGTTAGCCAATAAGATTCAGTACAAATTCTGTTTGATATATTTCAATTTGTCTTTCGGGAGGCTTCAAATCATATGTTTACCTACTAGATTTTTTACATCTGAAAATTAATGTTTACTTTACGAATGTTGTTGCTATCAATAAAATATATTTAGCCGATTTTTATACCCTAAATGAAATCTATAGAGTATACTAAATTTGTCATTCCGTTGGTAACACACCGAAATAATGATGGTAAATAAAGATGGTAGGATTGGACACCCACGCATAATATTAAAAGTTATTTTGATTTTTGCATGTCCGTCCGTCTGTCCGTCCGTTTGTGCGTACGATAACTCGAGAATGCGTTCACGTAGAAAGCTGAAATTTTGTACGGACTTTAAAAAAAAAGTAAAATTAAGCTCGAAAATGACAAATACTTCGTGGGCTTGCCTTCCAAAACCTTCATTTTCCACTATATAAATATTTGGACACTATCGAGAACGCGTGACATAGAGAACTGGAATTTGGTACATTGTGTTTTCATAGTAATAGCAAATAAAATTTTAAAAATGGACTCAATCGGGCAACCCCTTCTTGGTGTTGCCATATGAAAATTTAGGTTTTTTGCATATACTGTGAAAACGTTCAGTCCTAGACAATTTTATTGTACTAAAAACTTCTTTAGAATACCAAGTTCTATAAAATTGGTTATAATCACTTTTTCTGTGCGACAAACCGTTCTAGAAATATATGCAAAAAACCACTTCAAAAATCAAACTTGCATAGATCAGTGACCATACGAAATTTTATTCGGTCATTCATCTTATCATAAGAATTGGTCTTAGCTATAAAAGCAAAAGAGTCTGCTTTTCGCGCCTATCTATTGCATCCATGTCCGGAACTGAAACAAGTCTAAAAGAGTGGACATAACACCTGTAAGTCCATTATCCAGAGAGAAAAAGTTCTTTTTGACGACAATATTAGACGAAGAATCTTGGCAAGCCGCAAAGGTAGCAAAGGTTTGTGGTCCCTTGTCAAAAGCATAAGGAACCAGTTTCTTTATACCTTCACTACTTAATAATGATAAAGTGATTGTTGACTGCCTGGATAAAGCTATTTTAGCTGCCAAATTCGCTTCAAATTCTCGTCTTCCAACCACTTCACAAACAGCTGTACAAGAGCCAATGCACATCCGTACGAGAAATGTGCTTAATATCCTTAAAGGGATTAACATCTCCAAAGCCATAGGCTCTGATGGTTTTACGCCGCTGTTAATTAAAAGCTGTGCTTCATCCTTGGCTAAGCCTCTGCGCAAACTATTCTACTTGTCTTATTCGACAGGAAAATTTCCAATTGCTTGGAAACTAGCTCACGTTCAGCCTATTCCCAAAAAAGGAGATGGTAGCGATCCCCCAAATTATCGATCAATTGCGATCACTTAGATTCTTTCAAAGGTTCTTGAAACTATCATTAACTCCAAATTAGTGAAGCATCTAATCACCTCATAAATGATCGCCAATATGGCTTCCGAGCTGGGCGCTCATCTGGAGACTTGCTGACTTTTCTTACAGAATGTTGGAACCGTAGTCGTCACAATTTTGCTGAGTCCAAAATCGTTGCCCTAGATATTTCAAATAGATTTTGTATTAGATGGCGTTACATCTGAACCTCATCCGTCGGTGTGCCTCAAGGCTCTGTTATCTCTCAAACTCTCTTTTTAATTTTCATTAATGATCTGCTTTCACTTACTTTCAATCCCATCCATAGCTTCGCTGATGACAGTACCCTTGATTTCGCTTACTCCTTTGACACTCTTGCAGACTCCAGGCGGAATGCCGCATGTGTTAAAGGAGATTGCATGATGAGATCATTGAATAACGATCCTACCAATATCCTCGCTTGGGGCGAAGCGAATCGTTTCGAATTCAATGCATTTAAGACCCGAAGCTGTCTCATCTCATTAAAACAAGACCATAACTTAACCACTCCCGTTTCTTTTGATGGAGCATTAGTTTCGGATTCACCGTAACTAAGCATTCTTGGCATTAATATTTCCAGTAAGTTAAACTGCACAGATCACATCTTCTCTGTTGGCAAAGAAGCATCGAAATGTCTTGAATTTCTGACAAGGTGTAAGAAATATTTCAGCCCGTCAAATCTAGCGCTCCTCTGCAAATCGTAGATCAGACCCAGAATGGAATACAATTCCCATGTATGGGCTGGGGCTGGTCGCACAGCCTTAGCTTCATTGGATTTTGTCCAAAAGAGAGCCTTCAAGCTCGATATTGGCGATATGGCAATAACTTGTCATATCGGCTCACTCGGGCACCAATGCAATGTTGGCTACATGCATGGTCAATGCTCTGATGAAATATCTAGTCTAATCCCTTGTAGAATAATTCCTGCACGCAATAATCGCTCTGCAAACCGCGCACATCCTTTTGCCCCTCAAATTACTTTCGGCCGTACAGTAAAATTCCGTGATGTTTTTTATCCCGAACAGTGCGAATGTAGAACAGTTTACCATCTTCTGTTTTTCCTCCGGCATACAATATGTGGAAGTTTAAGGGCGACATACATCGGAACCTCCGCCACTCTCCTCATATCCCCTAATCCATTCCCTAACTCCTTCCTACCATGCTGTGCTTTGCATCATAGGGTATAGCCTGAGCTAGGCTTTTATACTAGTTTATTTATTATTTTCGATTTATCAACCAGTTCAATTCGAATAGAATCCAGAAAATTTTTATAATTCCAAATGTTAGGTCAACAAATAATTCAAATACGCCCAAGATATTTTCATCCGAAAATTACATATGTTACAATCGTCAGTAATTTCGACTATATTCAGTTATTTGTTTCTCCTGAAAAATTCAAATTTTCAGATTGAAGCCCATTTCAAAATGACCGATTCAATTGTTATTAGGTGAAATAAAAATGTGACCTAGAGGTCTTGCCATGTGATCAATCTGATAATGATAATACCGCAAGTAACTCATCGAACGTGAAAAATACGAGAAATTCTAATGCTGAAGCTCTTACGAAAAGTAAATGATAATGGCTCACAATTTGATGGGTCCGAATTCGATCACTACCTTCACATACCAATCATCCAGGAGTTCTCCTGGCTAGTAATAGGATGCTCACTTAAACGTCATTATTTAGATTTTGTAATTTGCAAGTGATATTGCCCTCGGTGATTCGAAGCTTCATGTCCCTTGATGAATTGAAGAGTGTTAATTTTCCATGCTACGCAAGCAAAAATTTCCCTAACGAGACTTTTAAAATTCCAATTTCATGAAAAAATGTGTTCATCTTTAATTTATTATCGTCTTTTTATTTTGTAAAGTTGCTTTTCTACAATAAATAAAAATTTGGTTTAAACCAAAATTCAATAGCCCGCAGGTAAGAAATTACGAGGTATCGTAAAAATGTTTGTATCTGGCTAAGATCATGTTCTTACGGTTTCGAACGCGTTTTAATGACTAAATTTGCTACTGAGGCTATGTCTGGGGATCCAGAAGGATGCTTAATAAATGACTCTAATTAATGCCAATAAAGGTTACGAAAGAAACCTCGACCACCCTGATTTATGCTTCCTTGGGGAGCGCTCTCAATATACATAACAAATGCCTCCCAACTTGAATTCTCACAAGCGCTTCCGTATCGATTTGGGTCTGAATCTGGACCACCTAAGTGAGCGACTGTGTACAATGTCAGTCTTACAGTGACCAAAATTACAATTTACGAACGCTCCCCGATAAGATAATTGCCGGACTTGTGGCCCAGTTCTTCCTTCCCTCCGAGCCGATCATTTTCTCATTATGCTGATGCGGCTGTAATTAAGTAATTTCCGATAATTGTCCCCCGGGATGACAATAACACACGCTAATGTACCGCAAGAAGGCAGATTGATTTGACACAAAAGCGCCTCTGATCACGGTAATTGCTAAATCTTTCCCGTCAGCGAAGTAATATTTACCTCTGTGCGCGTATTGAATTCGATACGTACTAAAGATGGGCCAGGCCAGGGGCTAAAAATAACAACAAATTGCACGTTCGTCCTCGACTGTAGTTCATCCTCGAAATATACAAGAGAGACGCAATGCGCAATCACTCGCAAATCTTTTCTGCATCTGCATAAAATTTATGGTATCATCTCTTGCCACTTGTTTTTTCCGAGTTAAATGATTTTTTTTCTCTATCTCTACCTTAATGATTCCAAGCAATTCTGAAGGTAAGCGGCATTAATATGTGCGGTTTGCTTGAAGTAAGCGTAATGCAGGTAAGATTTCAGCTACCTTGAAAATGCGTGTATTTTTTTTTTTTTAATTGAAAAATGCTTCCTGCTTAGAGAGTGAATTTATTTTAATTGGTTTACGATGAATATGTGGAGTACATTTCACTATTATCACAGGCTAAATCTATTCCCGTTAGGGTTTAGCTGCTTTTCAATTCAATTCAGTTTTCTACCTAAAATATGAAAATAAAATAAAAAACCACTTAGAAAAGTGAAAATGAATATAGCTATAAGTGAAGAGATTTTCTTTTATAGGTAGGGGAACGAAAGATCTCAAGCACGGAGGCCCGGGCGGCCCTTAATGCTAACCTGCTAAAACACAAAACTTCTTACCAAAACCTCCCTGTCCACTTAAAGGCAGAAACTCTCCAAGCCTCGACTCTTTCTCGAGGCGGTCTAAATATTTCCAGCACGGGTTTTTAAATGAGGCAGCACGACATTAAGCCGAGCAGCTAACCTTAAAGCTAGCCGCAAGGTTCGTTTGCTCATATTGGAAATTTTCCTATCTACTAACTGTCAAACAATTTTTTTTATGTAAAAATGACAATGGGCGTGTTCACTGCCACTTTGGTAGCGTAGTCCTTGTCGTAATGTAATTCTATCAAACCGACTACAATCGACTATCCTCCTGAGCGTAGTCGAATGTAGTCGATTATTTGGTACATTCAAAATGCGGAGTGAATGATAGTCGTAGTCGAGCGTAGTCGTTTACTGTCAAAATTTGGCGGAGTGAACGCTCGGTAGTGACTCGTAGTTGACAAAAAGTCACTATTTCGGTGGCAGTGAACGCGCCCAATGATAGCACTGAGCTGGTATAATTTTTGTTTTCAATTATCTGAGGCAAGCCTTGAAGCCTACTCCAAGGAAACATAAGAGAGGCCAGGCCTGAAGTTTTCATGGATGCGTTTCTGCCTTAATGAAGCGAAATAGGTGAGATAATTTTTTCAGTGAATCCACATAGAGAAGGGTGGACCCAAGAGTCTTCGCAGGGCAAAGGCCGGACAAGCACACAGAAATGGTTCAGTTGGCTCAAGCTCTCCTGCCAACCAAGACTCAGGACCGTTAACAGCTCCTATTAAACGGGCGTAAAGCCAGCTGTGGCCAGTAATGATACCAACCACAGTTCTGAATTGTTTTCTTCCGAACTCAAAGAGAAAGTCAGTAAACTTCCTGTAAGGTTTACCAAGAAAAAATTTCGTACACCTGCAAGTGATCTGGTTCATACTTCGCTGCTGTACGAACATCCACTTTGATGGGAGACTCAATCACAACAGACACAACAGCAGGCTCTGGCCCAAGAGGGACAGAACTAGAACCGAGCCCAGCTAGCAAGGCCACATATTGCCAGGTACCCATTTTTAAAACACCGCTTAACTGAAGACGTTCTACGGTCACTCAGTAAGTTAGATGTTATCCAATGGCCACTCAGTGCAACCAAGGCTGCCTAGACTGTTTGAAAGGACACCAATGTTCTTTTCTTTGATTTCCATATCAAGGGCCAGAATAGATTAGATTTGTGGAGAAGTGTGTAGGCGTTAGCGTTAGCCTCTCGTTGACTGAGACCTGAATGATCCCCGTTCAATTTACTCCCTTTGTAGCTTTAAACTGTTAATAAAGTCCAGAACCATTTTTAACTTGAGGTTTCACACGTAGTTTGATGGAAGAAAGGCATGTTCGAGATGGAGTAATCTCCGTCTGACCTTCATTCATAGCTGTCGATAAATTTTTTCTGCCGACGACAGAGTCCTTGTAACCTTTCTCAATAAAGCGATTTTTGTTTGCTCTCCCAATTATTTATGGTAGCTCTCTCTGACTGAGGTAACACTTTGAAATGCCACAAAATGGCTCTGATCCAACAAAGAGATTTTGCACTCCTCTTTTGGCTAGTCCGAAATCAATTTTATTGCCTTTATGGCCCTCATAGCCAGGATCACTTTGTTGCTCCTTAACGAAACTTTGTAGGTTTTCAGACACTCCTTGACTTATTCTTGACGTATTCTTCTATGGCAAATACCTCAGGCTGAAATACGGTAAGGGTAGAGATCATGGTCTTTAAGGTGTGGCATCTGGGATGTATATGCCTAGTCCAACAGTTTAGTAGAACGCGGTTTTTATCGATCTTACAAAATCCACCGTAGTTGTGATCATTTGCTCGAAGCATGTTTCAAAATACCTAAATGTTCATCCAGATCACCTGGCTTGAACTGTTTCTCCTTTTGCAATCTGATAACACTAGAGATAACTTCGTGTTCTCTTGCAAATTCGTGGGTGGAAGGTTTAATAAGGCTTTCATGACTGCTGTTGGACAGGTACCCATGGCAAAAGTCATTCTTAGACAGGCATGCTGCTGGGTTTATTATGCAGAGCCTCGGTTTTCTTTTGATTAGTTTTTGGCCACTATGCGAGGACCACGTAGATGTAACAAGTATGGTGTATATCCAGTACATCATTCTAGGCTTCAGACCCCATATTCTGCCAATAAAGCGACGACATAATATGTAGAGAGAAACTACCGATCTTTCCGTCACTCTGGACAGATGCGAGTTCCAGGGAGGGTTTCTTATCGAGAGTGACCTTCAGAAATTTGACTTCATCTGATAATGTCAATTCCGTATTATCAAAAAATGGAATTGCTAGTGAGAACTTCGTTCTTCCCATGAACGAAACTATAACCGTTTTGTTGGGGTTTATGTTAATGCCTTTGTTCATACAACACGTGCAACATTTAAGAAGGGCTTTTTGTATGAGGTGGGATATGACTTGATTATGCTTGCCCGGTATAGTGACCACTAAGTCATCCGCTTAACCTTGTACATTAAATCCCGAACTGATCAGTTTCACTACGAGATCATCAATCACATTCGACCACAAGAGTGGAGAGTGGACTCCTCCTTATGGACAGCATTTAACTGCAGTGATCATGCCTGAACAGTTCCGGTTATCCTCCTGCATTTAAACGTGGAGTCTATCCAGATAACCGTGGATGGTTCGAAGCCCTTATCTTCAACGGCTAATCTAATTGCATCGGTGTGTTAATGGCAGTCGAAGAAGTCTTGCCAGCTTAATAAGCAACATTTTTGGAATAAAGTGGTAATTTAATCAAAATTTCAGTTCGAATGGGTAGGTCCAAGATTTTTTCTATAGACTTGAGCAGAAATGAGGACAGACTGGTGAGTCAGAACGATCTGGCTAGAGAAGAAGGTGATTTTTCTGCTTTGAGTATAAATACCACCCTGATGTCTCTCCAACATTGGGAAACCTACCTTAAATCGTAACTGGCTCGAAAAATATTTTGTAACGGAGAAATATTTCTTCTACATCCTTCTGATACCATAACTTCCAGCAAATTCCAGCAAATTTAAAGGGCTTAAATGTGCCAATGGCCCATCTAACAATGAAAATTGTTCCGCAGGGCTATTGTTTCTGTTAGACCCAGTAATTGTCCACCTCAATTGGATCTGGAGGATATCATGGGCTATCTTCGCTTCGCTTCCATTGCGATGGCGAATTCTTAGCATGAAAAACAATAGTCAACCTTCCAGGTAAGAATTCCAACCCAATGTCTTACTCGAGAAAAAAAACATCGGCTCCGGTTCCCCTCCACAACGGCAAACAATGATGAATTCGTAAATTTGAACAAAATAAATATATATATTAATTACTGCGCAAAATGTTAATCTACTGAAATTTTTTCCCAAATACTTTGCTTGAAAACCGTTCAGAAAAGGCAACACTAATCACGATATATTCAAAGGAAAAACGAAAGAAAATTCGATGAAATCGCATAGAAAAATAGACACAATATCATTTATGAATGATCCATTGAGAGGAAAGTAGTTTAGATATATCCTATCTGCGACAAATCGGGAAAGAGAGTCTCTCCAAGAGCATAAAATTGTCACATATGTATCAGCGTGTTTAAAATCATGTGCTATGACAAGAATGACATTGCACAAAATAATAAACAAACATACAATCGGGAAACATCTAAAATAAGTAAGTAAGATAGAGGATAGCTAGAAAATTAAAAATGTGACAATTATTAATAGAACAGTTTCAACATTGTATACTGAAGATGTACACAGTGAAGCAAACTGATCCTGCCAGTTTAGAAAACTTCTGATGAGCTCCGTGCCTGGAGCGAAACTGGTTAAGTAAAGCCAAATAGGGGCCAACACGGCCATTTCCCCTTAATTAAACCCCAAAATTTTACCGTTTAACCATATTATCATATAACGTAGTAAAAATCCGTATCAAGACCTTACGAGATGTCCTGCTACGCAGGCCAGCAGCTCCCCATAAGGATGGCAGCAAGACAATAACCACATTAACAAACTAAACAGGACATGTAACTGCATGAAACACAATACATAAAAGTACGGAACACATCATCTGTACCACTTAATGGAAGGTTTTTCTAGTACCTCACTTAAGCACTACGGTGGCTAAACTAAGTGACTTACGGCGCTGGACAAGTGGTGCCCCACCTGCTGTACAACGTTTCGTCATGCTGCTCCATGAAAGCTTCATGGACACAGATGACATAAAAACCAGCGCTTGCATTTTTTTTGCAAAATTTAATAATTTTTCCTATAAAATTTCGTGGATTTTAATTTGGTTTTTCTTTCATCTATTTCGTTTTATATTCCGTATTCGTTTTAGTCAAGTAAGCATATAGAGTTTAGTTATAGGACCCTACACTTTCACAAGCGGGAATTATGACCGAAGTGATGAGTGATAAGAAAATTCTGAGAACTTAACATTTTACCGGTATTATACCAACCAGTAATTATTTTAGTTTGTTATAAGATTGTGTGTGCATTGTGAAACAAATAGCTATTCGATCCGTATCTTTTAAATGTTAAGTTTGTGCATTTCACATTTGCGAGCGGTAGCGAGTTCTTCGTACTTTTGATCTATATTCAGCTTTAAACATTTTTTAGACCAGAACTCCCCCCCCCCCCCCACCCACCACCTCATAAGAGTTCTGTATCGGCCCCTGGTTGTAGTACAAATATTAGTTTTCTCTCCTATCCTTATAATAATTTTTCCCCTCAACCCTTCCTATAGATTTTCTTCTTTTCCTTCTTAGTATACATATTTAATCTACATTAAAAAATACAATTATTTACTTTATGTACCAATTTTTCTCTCATGTTTTTATTTCTTGGAGTTACATAGCTCATTTACACATTTATTTTTAGTATCTTATTTAATTTAAAAGATTCATTTTGTTACTATTTTTATATCTAAGCTCTTGTCATAATATTTTGGCTCTTGGAAATTTTTCCTTATACTACCTTATACTTTACTTGATAAAATTAAACCTGACTGAAATTGCAAAACGTTGTGAAGGCTTTGGTGTACTCAAGATCAAACAGAAAAAAGCATCTTCAAACAAATGTTTTCCACACGAGTAAAACTTTGAAGGCAAAAAATTTATTTTATCGAAATAGCCAAAAACATCTTTAAATTGAAAATTCTATCGCCGATAGCCGTAGCAACGTATAATTTCCACAAAATTGTATCTGGGCTATCTGTTTTAATTAATACTAAAAATTATGATTAATAATGATATAAAATTTGCCTTACTGTTGGACTCTCTCTTACTTAACATTGTCCACCGATGTACCGATGTTAGGAAAGAAAGAATTAGTTTCGCTAATGCCGTCCAGTTATTCAAAATTGACGATGTTTTTTTGAATGGTACCTATGTTGTTTCCAGTTTGGATGTTACTTACTAATCGATAACCATTTAGATTAGAAACTCATATTCAAGCCATTTATGGAAATTGATGTTGAACTTAGAATTTTATTCAACCTTCGATGGCTGCATGCCTTCTACCAATTATTTAAATCAAATGTATTTGCCGAAAAACAAACATTCCGTACTGATCTAAAATGTCTTACTTTTTAATCGTAGAAGTCTGTAAACAATTCTAAAAAATTAAAGGTAAACAAAACAAATGCTTAAAACTATATTAACTTGTCTTAAATTATGATTTCCTTAACCTTGCGCTATATAAAGCGAAAAACACCTGCCCTGTTTGATTATTCAACACCTAAATAAATATTTTTAAAAACGAAGTAAAAGAGACGTTCATACGATCAATGTAAAAATTGATAACATCATTGAACGATTTCATTGGCTCACAGAATAGAGTCAATGAAAAATTGTATTGTTTGAAGAAAATACTCATGAAAATTTAAGGAAACATGCATAGAATTAATAAATAATGTTTATGAAATCAAGGAAAATATTATTGACCATTGCATTGGCTACTTTACATATTTTTATACCCAAGATGAAATCTAAAGGGTATACTAACTTTGTCATTCCGTTTGTAGCATCTAGAAATAATTTATGGTAGAGCAAAATGGATTAGACACCCATCCATAAAATTAAAAGTTATTCGTCTGATATAGTTCGGAGTTATGTCATAATTTGTCGTTAATTTGTCGTGAAAACCATAAATTTGTCGTGTTCTTTTTTCTAAAGGAAACGGATGTGGTGCGAAGTTGACGTCAAGTTAGCACCGCAACTCACTGGAACTCGTCCAAAACTTATCGGATTGGAAAATTATACATCTTGGTATTTGTCGTTAATTTGTCGTTAATTTGTCATGGAATCCATAAATTTGTCGTGTCCTTTTTTCTAAAGGAAACTGGATGTGGTGCCAAGTTGACCTCAAGTTTGCACCGCAACTCACTGGAACTCGGCCAAAACTTATCGGATTGGAAAATTACACATCTTGGAATTTGTGGTTAATTTGTCGTGAAAACCATAAATTTGTCGTGTCCTTTTTTCTAAAGGAAACTGGATGTGGTGCTAAGTTGACGTCAAATTAACGACAAATTCTAAGATGTATAATTTTCCAATCTGATAAGTTTAGGCCGAGTTCCAGTGAGTTGCGGTGTTACTTGACGTCAACTTGGCACCACATCCAGTTTCCTTTAGAAAAAACGACACGACAACTTTATGGTTTTCACGACAAATTACGACAAATTAACGACAAACTATGAGATAGCTCCGAACTATATCAGACGAAGTGGCGGTGCTAACTTTACGTACGTATGTCCGTCTGTCCGTCTATCGGTTCGTCCTCACGGTAACTCCTGTAAAATTGGTTATAATCATTTTTCTGTCTTAGACCAATTCTAGCTTTTTTACTTGTTTTTTTCTTATGATGAGTGAAAGTGGCAATGAGTTTTTGTTTACTCCTGACGTTCTCGCACAGAGGGAAAAGTCTTGTGAAATATTCAAATTTTCAAAAAGAAATGATAAATTAAACGTGAAAGGATTTTACTTTAATTTAAGCAATAAATGAGATGGAACTGTGTATTGGGCATGTGATCTAAGACTGACGTAGTTATATTGATGCTCTTGCAAGTGTATTACTAACACTAACAGAATCTGGTAAGCACGTACACAGTAAATAATTCCCTAAAGTGAGTGGCAATAATTTGTGCCACAAAGCTTAGGTTTTCGTCGATAAGATTAGGGAAACCTCCACCTTGCAAAACATAGATTAGAAAGTTTTGCTATGAAAATTCATAGCGAAATAAGTCAATCTGAAATTGACTCAGTTTGCTACTAAGTCTACAGCTCGAGAATTGAGTATGAATTCTCATAGCAAAACTCTCTATGAAATGCTAGTCCCGCGTAGGGCTAAATCTTTCTAGGCATTCAAGTAAATACGTAGTATTTCGTCTCATATAATTCACACTTAAAATTTATTTTATATGGGGTCAGCTTAGCTGTTTGCTTTGGCGTATACGGCAGACAGGAACCAAGCCGTACTGACGATTATACGGTTCCTGCTTATATGAAACGCCCTCTTTTTGCAATGAAATTTCTTTTTTCAAAGATTTTTCGTTTGCATAAAGAGTTTTTCTTTTCAAAACATAGATTAGGTTTTTATCCCTAAAATTAAGTAAGTTGCCGTCAAGCTGGAATCGGGTGATAGACCAAATCATAGCAGTTACCAGAAAAATATAAAAAAAAAATCTACGTCATGTATTTTTCAAATTATAAACATTTCTTTTGTTTTCGAGAAAATGTACACCCTGTGATGGTTTTTTAGCTCCTG
Source organism: Dioctria linearis (assembly GCA_963930735.1). Taxonomy (NCBI): domain Eukaryota; kingdom Metazoa; phylum Arthropoda; class Insecta; order Diptera; family Asilidae; genus Dioctria; species Dioctria linearis. The sequence continues at coordinate 187,756,659 of OZ005743.1, forward strand.
TTGCTACAAATCTTTACTTTTTTTCAATTTTATTTTTCTTATGTAATCCCGAATAGTGCTTATATGTAACCTGTTGCTTTAAATTCTAAGCCAACTGTTCCAGCTTGGAAGAAAATGTCACATTTTGCCGAACCAAGAATAGAAAATTAATATTTCACCCAACTTTAACTGACTGTAATGAACAAAAAATGTACTACGCCAGTTTGGCAAGTAATTTTAAAAGTTGACGCATTTAATAAGCATTCTAAAATGGTATAACACTTGCTACAATATTTCTTAGATTACGGAAAAAAAAATTTGTAGCAACAGGAGCTAAAAAACCATTACAAGGTGTACGTTTTCCCGAAAACAAAAGAAAAGTCTATAATTTGAAAAATACATGACTTAGATTTTTTTTATATTTTTCTGGTAACTGTTATGATTTGGTCTATCACCCGATTCCGGCTTGACGTCGACTTACGGGACACCACTATATAAAAAAATTCAACTACAAAAATCGAAAATAATTATAAAAAGAAAATAAAGTAATTAAAAAGAATTAAAGGATAACTAAATTAAACTAATTCAGTCAATAGTGATTATCAAATCATCAAATCAAAAACTAAATCTGAGAATTTTAAATTAAAAAGAAAAAAAAAAGATGTGTAAAGTTCTGATTTCTAGCTAGTCGACTTACGGGACACCCTGTATATTTTCCCTTTTATTTTGTTTTTGGACTGGTCTCTCAATAACTTATATAACACTCTAGTTTGAGTACAATCTAAAGATTTGCAATCTTGTGTACATTTTCCGAAATAAAATTATTGTTATTGTTGTTATTACTGTTATTGAGTAATTTTGAAGTAGATTCAAAATATGAGGAACAACTTGTGTGAACATTTTATGATTAAATATTATGCAATTGATAATTATCGAATTATTTTAGTATCATCGACGTTACAGTTCATTAAAATTTTTGCTCAGGACCAGTATTGGAGTATTGGATGACAGATAAAACATTTAAGATAATGCCATCAATAGTTAATCATTTATATACAATTCACTCCAATATATTCAGTGATTCAAAAGCCTTTCCAATTGCGTTTGCGTTATGTTCAGGTAAAAGCCAAGACATATATGATTTTTTTTTCAAATGTTATTTTATTAAGCAGCAGAAATTAACGTAAGGCTAGAGCCAAAAGTTTCCATCACGGATTTTAAAAAAGCTGTAATCAAGAGCGTGAAGATCTTTTTTCTTGATATTATCTGCAAAGTTTGTCATTTTCGCAGAGCAAATAATATACAGGAAATACAAAGCTTTGGGTTATATTCGAAATATGGTCGTGATAATGAGTTTTCTTTGCAAATCCGAGCAGTTTTGACCGTACGATTTTTGCTAGCCAATGGCATTCCTTAATATTACGAAAACAGTTTCAAAAAACTAGACGGAGACGGGAAAAATTTGGAACATGGTTCAAATAAGTATGTTTTTACGGAAAATCTAGTAGGCCTGGTTTATTTCCTCCAAGTTTTTGGAATCGTTTAAACCTTGATAAAAGAAATTTTTCTCGCACCCAAACTTATGGACAATATAGAATCATGGCACCATATAATATATAATATGGGCCACTGGAAACTGCGGAAAAAAATTTATACAGACAAAATGTTATCAATTTAATAAATTTATTTAAAAAATTGATAACAAAGAAGATTATTGCTCAAACTGCAACTGCAACTGATGAAAGTGCAAAGGGCGTTTCGTATCAGCAAGAACTTAATACTCGTCAGTGTGGCTGGTTCTTGTTTGCCGTATACGCCAGGGAAAAGCTAAGTTGACCTCACATATACATATGCATGCACTCAAATAAATTTTGAGTATGAATTATGATTTTTCTGTATGAATTTGTCTAGTCCCGCTTAGGGCTAAACATACTCAGAATTTTAACTGAGTGCATATATGTATGTGAGATCAACTTAGCTTTTACCAAGCGTATACGGCAAGTAAGAACTAGCCGTACTAAGGAAAATTAAGTTCTTGCCGTTACGAAACCCTTTTGCATTTTCGAAAAGAAATTTATTTTGTTAGAGTAAAAATCGGTAAATTGCAACATATCCGACCCATTTGTAATAAAAGAAAGGAAGCATTTTAAAACATATTTACAAATTCAAAGGATTATGGTAAGAAAAAGTGACTAGAAAGAAATAGAGCTGCAATTTGCGATAGCACAAAACTTAAATTTAAAGTACTTTTTTTGTTTTATTATCCCTTTACGCTTCGAAGCTACTTAGCTAAGGATAAGTAATTTCCTATTATTATATTATTATTAGAAGAAATACATCTAAATGCTAATTATTCTTTTATTAAACGTATTTTTGTTAAGTGTCTGTTTGCAGTTTCATATAGTATTAATAAAGTTATTCATAGCCAATGACAAAATGTAAATTAAACTTTTATTGTGTCAATTATCGTTTCATTTAATCAATAAAAAATATTTATTTATTGATATTATGGACAATTTTATTTTCAGTGATAGTGTTGCAGATTTTTTTCTCCACTATATACTGGACTACCATTTAATTATGTGTTAACTTTTCGACTTATAATTTGCATTAAATAATAAATTATATTCTGTCCTTACTACTTAGTGAAGGAAAAGAACATCTGCTCACCTTACTAAAATTTTTTCTTATATCCATTTAAAAACATCATGAATCTTGCCTTCACCTTATAATATACTGAGGGCAAAAAAACAAAAACTTGTGATTGGAATTGCATCTTCCACATTGACTTAAAATGCCTTCGGATAAATTATGTCACTAGACTGCTTGTCCTATAATATTAGCACTGTAATATATCTTATGCTAATCAGCTGTTGTAAAACGTCACTCTGTTCAGTTTTATAAACACTTTGACTACCGAGTTTTATCCTTATAAGCATTCATGAGAAATTTTCGCACAATTTTATGTGTAATAACCTCACATATTACACCACATCAGAGAAGAATTAGTTAACCAGAACGTGAACCAGATTGATATATTGCGCCTTCAGGGGAGCAATCAAAGGCGCACTCTTAAAAACGCAATGACATTGGTTTGCATGAAACACTTTTGCATCAAAATTGAACGAAAATTAAAACATAAAGCGTTACCTGTGGTCTTATGCAGGACTAATTACAGTAATTACCGACCGTTGTACCGGGCGAAGTGAAAACATCGAATGAATGACACCTAAAGTTGGTGAATTACCTGGCGGCATAAATATTAAAGGTAAGCAAGCACAACCTCTGCCAGGCTAATTTGCCTGGTGTGTTGTCCAATCTTATGTAGTATAACATATGCAAGATGGTGTATCATTTTTTTTTTTTCGTTACGAAAATTAAAATTAAAAACGCCCAAGGAAAGCTCATTCTTTTAATGTCTTCACTCATTTGAATTTAATATACGCGCGTTATTAAGGAAACATTTAAGCAGCAAAGAGAAGCAGGAAGTAAAATAAGAGACATTTGAAGAGCAAAAGTTAATCCGTTTGGGATCGTATTTGAGAGGAGAATTAAAGATGGAAAATTATTCCAGAATCTCACAAAATTCTAGATTAATTATAATCTCTATGCGTATGAAGGTGTACGAAAAGGTTACTTCATCAGAGTGAAAATGCTGTAAGACGATTGCCCTAAAGAGATTGGATAATATTTGAAGTTTTGAAATTACAGATAGCTTGCAATCGAAAATGGCAGATAAAAATTTTTCAATTCGACCAATTTAGCAATTTTTCTGAAATTTAGCACATATTTATATGTAGCTATTTTAATCTTGCTCTATTGGCAAAATATTTTTTTTATCTCAGTAGGACAGCCTATGTAGATACTTAATCCTAGTACTTAATTTTTACTTATTATGTCATCGTCAAAGAGTGAAATCAATTTGATTTTTTCCTAACTTACAATGTAAAAATTGTGCAAAATTGTTGTCACAAAGATTTGGTATTTTTCTCTAAAATGTAGAGAATATTCCCTAAAATGTAGTGGATATTCCTTACATTTTAGGGAAAAATACGTAATCTTTGTGGCAACAATTGTGCACATTTTTTACCGTGAATCACAAATATTTAATTCAAACTTCGACTAGAACTTCTAGATGCAAGTGTTATAGCAATGCATTAGTTTTGGGAGCAATTCGAGTTTAGTTGAGTATAATTAATCTTGAATTTGTTGTAATTATAATTATTTGGGAGTCTTCTATTAATGACAAACTAAAACCAAAGTATAAATAAGGATAAGTAGAAACAGAGGCGAACAAAATAGGAAATTATCCGTGTTTTTTTAGACCGAAAGAGGTAATCTCATATACTTTTGTCTTTTGCATGAAAGAAAAGAACTTGGCTATGCATTATTGTAGTGCGACTGAGATAACGAGTTGAAAACAAAAATCGAGAGAACGTAGGATTACCCGAACGACAAAATCTTTCTCTCAAAATCCTTTCAAACTATTCTTAATAATGTACATTGGGTAACCCTACCTCCATTTGGCAAGAAAAAGATAAATTTCGAAATGAACCAGGCACTAAAAGGAGATGTAAAATTTCTGTCAAATAAAATTCCCCGAATCCAGCATGAGATTCTCCTACTTAATCTCTTTCGAACAAAACAAATGTAAACAGAAAAACGTGCTGTTCAAATATCATGGGATTACACCAACAAACATTAGAATTCGTGAGAAAAACATTGGGACAATTTCAGAAAAACCTCTTTTCATAAAAACGCGGGAACATTTTATGAGCGTAAAATCGGAAAACTCCGCCCATTCTCTCTTATTTACGAAAATAAATCATTTGCCATTCCATTTCGTTGCATGTTATCTTCGTTTTCACATTTTTTGTCTTGTTCGTAAAATGTTCAAGGAGGGTTTGATTTTTTTTTATGTTTTTCTCTTCTTTCCTTCCTTTTGTCGCCGTGTACATTTAAATAGAAAACAATAGGAACACTCTTCTGTGTCCCTTCTTTTAGTTATTTATTCTTTGCTAAAACCTGAGACAACTTACAACTAGATGTGCAAAGCTCCATATAAACCCGGAACACTTTTTGAAAGCTCTTTAACTTTCTATTCAACCAAAGAAAGCTATCATTGCGAAGAATTTATGTGGCATAATACAGAAAGAGAGAGAGAGAGAGAGAGAGAATGTGTAGAGCTTTCTATTAGAGGGCCATTAGCTCGTTTTAGTTGGACCGCGTTTTGTTGAGGTTCTGCACATCTAGATGTAAGTTGTCTCGGCTAAATTTATGAACTCGGGTCTAGGGGAAGAACAAATTATCAGATAGTGGTGTCTTTTGAAGATTAAGTATAAATTTAATGAGATATACTACTACCTTCTTATACATACATGAATTTCGCTGGTATACTATTCATGAAAGGAGGTTGCATTTTTCTATATTATGTGTTTTTTGATATTCAGTTTCCAATTTAAAATTATTTACTGAAAAATTTGGCACAACAACTATGTTTGAATAGGCTAAAAATTTAGGGTGATATTGGGCCCTATTCTGTAATTTTTCATAAAATAATATTTTATGTTATTTTATGGCGAAAAAATCTCTTCTTCATAAAATGAAAATAAAATATTTTAAAAATTCGTATTCTGTCGTGGTTCCATAAAATTATTTTATGAATTCTTTTAAGAACACGTAACATAAAATATTTAGTACATTCCGCTATGTTTTCTATTAGTTTTTGAACAGCTGGTCAATTGACATTTGCGTGATACTCTATCAAATCACCCACTAAATAATAGGTTTGTTCGATGAAAACACCGTGTAAATCTTCCCCTACAATTTTCCCACAAACTCATCGAACAAGTTTTTAAAACACCGGGTAAATCTAATGTAATGACATTTCTCTGACAGTTCTCCTGAGCATAATTTAACTTCTAATTTCCAGTGATTTGTGAAAATTTATTTATAAATTAGGTGAAGTAATTAAAAATTTAAGAATAAATAAATATTAAAATGCACAAAAAATATTTCTCAGTTTTTTTTAATTACATGTTCTTTTATTAGCTTTTTTACATCGATATTACTACCTTTTCTGTAAAATGACAATTGGTTCATATAGCTCCATCATTTCTGCAAGAAACAGTTCTGCTGCACTATTTTCACTCTTATCAGCAGATGTTCTGTCACTAGGTATAAAATTAATAGTTTGGATGATCAAAATCTCCAGAAATAATTTTCTCTATCCCGTTGTCTTCTTCTCGAGCCACTATTAAACCCTTTCCTGACATCTTATTTAAGAATTTAGAGAATTTCTTATATGCTGTTTCCTTCAAATCTATTTGCTTGGTAGCTTCAGGGATAACGTGAAGTCTATAAAAATTACTTGTTAATAATGGCAAAGAAACATTTTACGAGCAAATTTCTTACTAGAATGCCAGATCTTAGAATTTCATCCATGTTCTTCGACCTTAATCGCCTCCTCAAATATTTCCTTATAATTTTCATTCGAATTTCCTATGTGCATATTATCGATGGGTATTTTGTCATCTAATTTCTGATCCAACTTACTTATATAATCTGAATTTGGTATGAGCTCCACGATTTTTTCACTTTTATATACAGCACTCAACCGCAATCACCGAACAAATTCCATGTGACAGTTCACAAATGACAAATGTCAAAGATTTACCCCTAGAAATTTTTAATGCAAGTTGGGGGCACGAAATCAGAAACACCGGGCTTTCATCGAACAAGTTTCTGTAACCCCGTGTAAGCCCAGAGTTTTCAAAAAACAAGATAGTACAGCCCGGTGTAGTCCGGGGCTTACCCGGTGTTTTCATCGAACAAACCTAATCATTTCTGAAAGCAGCTTGTTTCTTAATTGCTCTTGAGATACTTTGGGTGTAAAAGTGCTAAAATATGACAACTCCTGACTGTAGTTTGATACGAACCATGTCCGTAGAAATGCAAAGCAACAGAAAGTCATCTATTCCTTTCAATTTTGGATTCCTAACTCAAAGTGAACGGAATAGATGTCTTTCCGGTATGAGGCTATATTTACTCTATAACTATTTGAATTTGTTTTCTTAAAACGAAACATTTTGGGTATAAATTAGAATTATTCATAAGTTTGCAAAATTAGTTTACAAAACAACAATATAAGAAGTTTATTAATTATCCAGCCGAAAGAACTTTTGAAGCATAAGGTTGGGCAACTCACATGGATCGTAGGAATCGCGCAGATATCGTATCCTATGATCTCTTCTGCATAAAATTAAAACCTATTTCTACAATTTCTGACAAAATTGTACTTTTTATGTATGGCGGTGGGCATTTTAGTTTTTAATTAAAACAATTTTCGCACAACAAATGTTAATTGACGCATGGCATTTTCATAAAATGTGTCAAAATACCTTTAAAATGTGCTGCTTAAGATCTTTTATGTTATGCTCAATAACAGGAAATATTTTATGTTATGATGCGTAAAATAAAATAAAATTTCTGGTACAGAATAGGATTTTAGGGAAATATTTCATTTTAAGGCATAACATAACATAAAATGATAAAATTTTACCGACAGAATAGGGCCCATTAATTGTATTTGTCAACTAGGTACCTCAAATCCGAAAACGGTCGATTTATCCAATTCAACCGAAGTCCTGTATTATTCCTTAATTACCCCAAAATGGGATTTTCTACAGACGAGACGTAGCTAAAAAGCTTTTTCGACCCCGAGATTTAATAAAAGTATTAAAAGCTCCCTAATTACCTCCTAAATACATTTAAATAAGTTTTCGCAAAAGTCAACACCTACTCAAATAAAACCATCATTTCTTAATTAGGGCTAGAGAAAAGAAAAACACTTGTTAACAAATATGCCACAAATATTTTTATTTTCATTTTAACAGAATTAAACCAAAGAACATATATCTTAACAAGAAGCTTCATCTGGCCTCAAAAAATGAACAAGTGGTAGGTATGGTTATTAGTTGATGCAATCGGGAGGTAACAGACGAGAAGAAGTAAAGATTTGAGACTGAGAGAATATTTCTCTGTCCTCTGTGTCTTCGCCACCCTTTAGCTGTACATGGACACACGGCGATGGCAACCATGCACATAGTCTCATGTTTCACTTTGCTGCCTGACCAATTCCTATCCCATCCGCCCATCTTACTGCTCTCCTTCTTTCTACTGCAATGAAATGTAAATTAAAATTCTCTCAAACAAAGTATACTTGATGAAACCGGTTTCCTAGAGAAGAGGTGAAAGAAGCAAAGAGAATACGCAATGCAATTATGCAATTCATGGGCATGATTCGGAGTGCAAGCACTGGTTCTGGTGTTTTGACAACCCGCCGCGCTCGCACCCGTGGAGAGTGGTGGGTCGTGAAAAAGCAGAGAATTTTCGTAAAATTTGTGAGAGCGGGTCATAGCATTACTACCTGCTATATAAAACTTTTTAATATACGATTTAAGTAAAACATTTTTAAGGCTATTAGTTATTTCTTTAGAATATCGGACTTTTCGAAACAACCGGATAAATCAAATTTAATGCTACCTTTCTATTTTTTTTTTTCAGAATTTGTAGATTACTCTTTTTTTGTAACCGGTATTTGTGGCAATGTCGATTATCGTGTTTAGCTCTTTTGTAAAATTTTTTGGACATAAGGGAACTTTGATTATAGTCCGTTAAGCAGACTATGGAAGGTTGCCATTTTTTTGGACCAAGGGTGATTGGAGCTAAAGGGTATCACAGCGTCAGAAAATGTTTCTTTCTGTAATATATGTCAAAACTTAAGGAATTGTCAGTACTTACAATATTAGTATCTAAGAAATTTAAGCTATTTTTACCAATGTCTACTATACACTTTATACAGTCGTCTAGGTTCTTTAAATTATTATTAACAAATTTGGTAAGCTGACGCTGCATACCATTCCAAATACAAAAACTTCATCCACATAACCAAACCAGAAAAGACATATTTTAATAATTCATTTTTTACTGTATTAAATCAAATATATTTCAAATGACACATAAAAAACGGAGACCGAGCTGATCCCATAGTTAAGCCTTTCGACTGTGAATAAAATACACTATTAAACAAAAAATAATTTTAGTCGATACAAATATTTATACGTAAATAATTTTTGCAAACTCGGAAACGGAATGTTCAGACCAATTTAATAAAAATCTAGTATTACCACAAAATATATCCTAAATCACAAAATGACTTTTTTATCCATCCCTAATTAACACCAAAATTTATTTTCCCAAAATTAAAGTCTAGTAAAATGACTTTCTCGCTCCCAGGCTATTGATCAAAACTTGGTACTACCTAAATAAAGCTTTTACCCTCTAATTAACCCCTCAAATGCAAATCAAATCAATACCTTGATAAATCATTTTCCAGCGGTAGATCGACCACCAAAGTACATTTTTATATCGGGATTACCCTCTAAATACCTTCAAAATTAATCTCATAACCCCTAAATAGCCCATAAATACCACCTATGTTTTAACTCGAGACTTAAGTGGAGTCAGTAGCAAGATTTGCAATTTTTATACATTTTATATGTAAGGTCTCCTCTTTAAGTGGACCTATTACACCCAGTGTGCTATCTGAAGCCCTTTAAGAGTTATTAGCTCTAAACTCTGAAACCTATTTGCAAACTTATTCTCAACAACAATTAGTTCCCTTAGCACGTCATTTAAAAAAATATCGTATAATTTCGGTGTGACGGGAATAGGTGCTGAGTTAATAACTGTTTAACGGCTACAGTTAACACACGGGGTGTAATGGATTAAAGAGGACAGTCTAAAGTTTACAGTTTTTATAAAAAAAAGTTATGTTAACGATCTTTTTTCAAAAATAATAGAGGTTAAATTAAAAAAAAGTAAGAAAATCCGAAATTTTTAGTTTACACAACAATAATTCTTGATGGGAGAGGGGTGTGGTGCTGATGGAGCAATTGTTGGAAAGGCCATGAAGTTCTGCATACAAAGAGCTTTTAAGTGTGACCGTATACACTGTAGTTTTTAAGATACAGGGTGTTTGGTGAAAAACTAGGTTTTTTTCTTAATCCCCCTGTAACTCCTAAACGGTTGATATGCCCCCGCCCCTGCATACAATTTTTGGTTCGTCTAGGTGAGTACTATCATCTCCCGCTCTATTGACCTCCTAGTGGGAAACACCCTGTATAGTAAATTTTATTGCCTACAGGCTTGCTGGTATCTAAATTGAAAGTTTTGTTGCATACAAACCCCTCTGAAGCATTATGGTTTTTTACAATGAAAAATTCGACGTTCACAACAATCAACATCAAAATTACCACCCATTTTCCGCATATTCCTCCAAATGATCTTTTCTTAAGTGCGCAACCTAACTAAGTCGTTTTTTCGCACTGAAAATAATAGAGTTACCCATAAAAATTCATTATTATCTCCTAATTACTTCTCAAATACCTTCAAATGACTTTCTCGAAATGTCAAGTCCCACGTAAAACCAGGAAATGGAAGGTTTAAACTCATCTGATAAAAATCCAATATTACATTAAAATATACCCCAAATCGTGCTAAATCTCTTCCTAGCTCTCGTAAAACGGCTTTTGATCAAGATCTTGTATTGTCACCTAAATACCCCCTAAATGAATCTTATCTTTCATAAACACACTCATAGTCTAGATAAATCGCTTTCCCGCACCCAGAAATGATAGATTCACCCGTATATCAGTAAAATATATTTTTATATAGGGATTACCCACAAAATGAATCTCTTAACCCCTAATTACGTAATAAGTGCCTCTTAAATGCTTGTCGAAACAAAAAATGTTAGGTACACAACATTTCATCAAAATTACGCACAATTTTTCGGGTAATCCCCTAAATGAGTTTTCTTAAAAATCGAGACCTACATATGTAGCTAAATCGTTTTTGCACCATAAAATGGTAGATTTACCATCATTGCATTAAACTTCATTATTATCTCATAATTTCCTCCTAAATATCCTGATGATGAAGTTATCGATAGTCTAGGCCTCGCCTAGATGGGTTTCGTCCCGAAAACGGTATATTCATCCCATGTGTTCAAAAAAAAACCAGTATTAACCCCGTCACCAAATAAGTTGTTTTTCCAATGAGAAATCTAGTAAATCGCCTTTTCGCTCCCGTAAATGGTAGATTCACCCCATTTTTTCATATTCCCTTATTATTCTAATGCTCCATGAGCATGCTCCATGTATCTACTGATCTGCATTTTGGCAACTTAATAAAACAGAAATAAAAAAATTCAACAGTCATCTGGGGACTGGTAGTTATTATGAAATCAAGTTTGCTCTTAATGCAAGCAAATAGATTATCTACGCAAATCTCTACCTTATGTAGATGTTTCATTTGATCCAGATCCAGTAACATCATGCCTTAGACAATGGCATTCATGACTTTTGGAAAAACTGGCATCATCAACAAAAACTGAAATAGCAAAATAAAAAAAACAATTTTCCAAACTTAAAGGTCACATTCCTCCTTCTAAGTGGCATGCCTTAATGCTCGAGTTCTAGTTCGTATGTAGATTACGAGCAACTCTGATTTTCTTTTAACTTCTTAAACTCTGAGTATCTTCCATCTTATATGTAAAAGTTAAATAAAAATTAAAAGTAAAAATTAAAAACAAAAATTAAAGTTACATTTTCCACAAATTCCGTATTTGATGTTTTTTATTCGATATAATATTTATGCTTGGTGGGGATGAAGGGTATAACAATCCTTGAAGAAAATGTTCTTCACACCACGAACGAATTATTATAACCAGACCAGAAACTGAAGTGATTCCCAGAAGTTTACATATACATATTCCAGAACAACATGAATATCATCTAATATATTTTATTATTTAAGTTTTCCATTAGTTGATGATCCTTTCAAATTAAAATATTTTTATCCAGCAAACTCACTTAGCCCAATCCATCTTTAAGGATAATAATTATCAATTTCTTTCGTATACATAACATACATATATAGCAAACCTGTTGCTTAGAGCTCATACTCTTAAGAGTATTATTTTTTTCTTAGAAACCAAAGTTCAAGTTACTTGTATCTAACGAACGAAATACAAATTAAATCTAATCACAAAGAATGCAAATTCAATGCTGTTTTATAACTTAATTAATTTTTTGTTGTTTGTTCAATCAACAGCTATCAGCAGATCTGCCAGATCTATACTTGCGCCAAATCGATTCAAATTTGGCATGTTTCAGGAACATGATCAAAAAATTAAAAGGTGTGTGATCTTCCCAAATGGTATTGACCTGAAAAATTTCACAATCACGACGATATTCACTACCTGAATTTTGCTAGGCTAATCGCTTTCACAAATTTTCATAATAACCTCCTCCTTATCTCATATGTTTTGTAGTGGAAATTTTTTCGTCTTATCATAAACCACGCGTGATAAAATTAATATCCCGATTACAAAATCTCTCTACTGGATTACATATGCACTGCACATAAGTACATTCTAGTCGAGATTCGAACTGGATTTGTTTACTCTGACATAAACCACGGCTGATAATAAAAGCATGAGAAAAACTTGAAATTTTTCGGTTGCCTGCAATTTAACTACACACTGACATAATTTCGGGTCACAAAAGATATGAATTTCCTCGAAAGTAGGAGGAACTATTCAACGAAAACTAGCCATAATAAGTCTAGGTCTAGGCTCTATTATAGGCCTTCTCTAATTATAGTTAGTAGGTACGGAGTATGTTTGTTATTGACATACACACACATAATCTCATTTCGGGTGGAAATTTTTGTGGCTAGAAGTCGACACGACAGGGTGTCTGGTGCGTGCCACTTTATTTGTTGAAATTGTTATTTTGGCGGCGCAGCGGTTGATGACAATCAGCCTCCCGGCTCCAGCAACGAAATTGTTTGTGCACGCAGGTAATTCTAAAAAAATTTCCATTCAAAAGATGTTTTCGAAATACTACAGAGTATCAAGGTGAGGTAGATATTGCTGGGCTCTGTAAATGAAGAATTGAAACACTATTTAACTTCGTAAAGTCTATACAAAGCTCATTTCAGAAGTTATGTTGTTTCGTGCGCAAAAATACTTAGTTGAATCATTTTTGATGAATTTCGTGTGAATCACTTATATAAAATTTTTCATACGAGATTTCCATCTTTGCCAAATATTTAACTTGTGACTTTCTACCTCTATTTAATTACATTTTCTCTACATTTTTGAGAGATGATTATATGCCGACACACGCCATGCTATCGCTTTTTAATTAAATCGTGTTTAAAGATTACGAAATGAATTTATTTGATTTTTGTCAATGTCGTAACATTTTTTAAAAGGCATTTATCAGTAAAAGTGTTATTTTTATAACAAGGTTCATAGAACTTTCTGCACTTTTTCTGTTCATCTTAAAACAGTTTCAATTGAGACAATTGGTTTAGCGACCCTTCCAAAAATCGGACGATCGAAGATATTTGCGCAATAGCATTTTAGAGTCTTCGAAGATTTTTTTTTTTTTTTTGTTACAGACCAGCATTCTTCTTATTTGTCGTCTTTTATTTTAACATTTATCTTCTTCAATTGCTATCTAAGGCAAAGGCAATTCATGGTAAAGTGCAATGACTCTTACCCTGCGATTAGATCGGTATCTGATGGAGTGCCACAGGGAGCGTAGATGATGTCAGTGCAGTTCTGAACAGAGTGCGTTTCCACATATATGCAGACGATCTCCAGATATACTTTGGTGCACTCGGGGACAATATCAGCGAGGCTGCGGAAACTATTAACTCAACTCTGGCCGGAATTGCGGAGTGGGCTGCTAACAACAGTCTGTCCCTCAATCCCTCAAAGACTCAGGCCATCGTATATTCAATTCGTCTCAGAAACATCACCAACTTATCTTTTGATCTTCCAAATATTCATCTTCTAGGCCATACCGTTACACTCTCAACCAAGCCGATCTTAAATCTCGGCCTCCTCATGGACTCAGGCCTCACCTGGGAGCCTCAGATAAACAAAATGTGTTCTAGGGTATACTATAGTTTGCGTTCGTCTATGCTGCTTCCAAGCATATTGATCTGCTCACCCGTACAAGGATCTTCTCGGCTCTGATTCTACCGTTTTTTTTCTACGCTGATGTAGTCCTTTTCCCAATCTCCATCGGTAATCTGTCTAAATTATTCCGTGCGTTCAAGGCCTGCGCTAGATATGTCTTCGGTTTCAAACGAGGTTCACATGCTCCCCCACAGTTTCTTGCGATGCTTCTTCCTTGTCCACTTGCTAACATGTACGAATTTAACACCCTAAAGTTGATATTCAAGGCCAGACACGGTCTACTACCAAACTACATTACTAGACGTTTCGCTTGGAGCGCCCTGAACAACCACAGAATTGTCCTTCCCAGGGTTCGTACCCAGTTCGGTGGGAAAACTGTGTTCCTGAGTGGAGCCGTATATTAGAACCGTATGTTTGATGAGGCTAGACGCAGTGCCTCACTCAATTCATTTAAGTCAGAAGCTCCTGACAGCAGTTATCTAATGGCCTTCTGCCTTCCATCCAATCACTAATCTCTGTGTCAATATTGTCTCCAATTTTCATTAATTTAAACTTCAGTTGCCTCACAGCCTCCGGTCCCAGGCTTGGATTGGTTACCAGATATCCATCATTCAGAAGCTTCAACCATCTGTGCTGCACCTTTATCTTGTCTTATTTTATTTTTTAAGCTATGCAGGTCTATTTGCCAGATGCACTTTGCACTCGACTATGCTATGTTGTACTGTACTGTGCTGTACATTAAGCTACTACTTCTATCTTGTTATATTTTATATTCTATATTTTATACTGTACTATATATTAAGACTAATGTTATTCGCATTATTTTATTAATTGTTCTGCACATATGTAAATCTACTATGTAACTTTCTAAGATGTGCCCAGCGCTATGCGTGCCTTTGGCAGGGGTACTCAAATAAATAAATGTTTATGTTTATGTTTATGTTTAAGCTCTTGAAGTAATTTCTGGCAATATATCTTCGCCCTGAAAAAATGGCTTTCTGCTCATTATGATTCTCGCCATCTTCACTAAGTTTTTTATGCTTTGCGTTAGACCTATTGTTCAGTCCACCGACCTTAAAAAAAGGCAAAAGAAACACAAAAAATTCAAATCTAAACAATATATAAAAAGAAAACCACTAAGCTTAACCAGGGAACATCCTTCTTTTAGTCGTCCAGCGATGTCCAAACACTCCACCAAACAGATTTAATACCTAAAAACAAAGAAAACTATTATTATTCATACCGAAATTTTACAAAATATCATCAACTTACCTAAAGTATACATCCCTCATTACGTCAAATCAGATGTTCTCGCCGCAATCAGTTCAAGCAAATGCAACAACCGTCAATAGGGCAACACCGAGAGGCGAGACCTCATAACTGTATATACGGCGGCTATATAAAGCCGACGAGCAGCACCAGAAAATCATTCTTGGTCCAGAACTCATCTGGTTTAGAAACTAATCTAAAATCAATAATATTCCCAACCTCCAACATAGAAGATTAGTTCCGTATTTCAGAGATTAATCTGAAAAATCCAATAATTTCCTACACCTAAGCAGAAGAATAATTCTGCGCAGAGATTAATCTGCAACACTTTTATCCTCTACATCATTTTGCTACCCTTGTGCTCTCACGCACTAGCTAAAACCATTTTTCCAGCCTTGTGCTCTCACGCACTAGCAAAAAGAAAACTTTGCTACCCTTCTGCTCTCACGCACTAGCAAAAAGCACTTTGCTACCCTAGCGCCCTCACGCACTGGCAAAGGCCATTTTGCTACCCTTGTGCTCTCACGCACTGGTAAGAAGCATTTTGCTACCCTTGAGCTCTCACGCACTAGCAAGGAGTACTTTTGCTACTATGCTGCTCACACGCAATAGCAGCATTAACATTTCTACCTTCGTTCTGTTTACAGACCATTTATTCTGCTCTTCTTCTTCTTTTCAAGAACTGATGAAGCAAAAGAGGCAACAATACACAAACGTCACTAGAGTTAAAACTGAATTTGAATTTAATTTTTAATTGGTTTTTATTTTTATTTATTTGTTTGAAGTTTTTTTCTTGAATTTGTGTATTTGTGTTTATTTAGTTTTAAGCAAATGAATTTTAGTTAAAATAAAATTTTAATTTGAAGTGATAAAACTGAGTTGTCCATTTTACTGACATCCTCCCTCCTACGTTCGAGACTAAATCTCACACCAATCATCGCCTTTTATTTCTTGTAAAATTTCAAAATGATACAGATAATACTAATTGGAATAATATGTTTCTTTTAACAAGTGTTTTATGTCATTTTCATTTTACCCTCAGTTCAGATCCGGATCTGCCCTAACCCCTAAGTGCTGTAAAAATGAGATCCCAGATCCTATCTGGATCCGATCTAGTCCACTTTAAGGTTGGAACTGAATATTTTCTCGGGTTCCATTCAGTTATTTGTCCAACTTTTAAAATTAAATATTCTGAAAAATTTGGTAAAACATTCGTAATTAAATTAAACTTCGTATAGACGATTTTCAAATTTACAGTGTTACACTTCAAAATTATCAATTGATTCTGATGTTTCTGCACAGAAACAACTAAAGATTTCGGATCAACTCTAAAAGCGTTTGTTTGAAAGGAGTCGAATTCAGTTCCAACCGAAAATTCATTCAAACGAAAACGAGAGAATATTACAAGTCCATATATTCTGATAAATCTAGTGCCACTGATAATATACATTAGTCGCTGTATATTATTTATTTTTAATACCGGCTTAACATAATCTATCCTCCTTCTAGATGGAAAATTTCCACTGTGCTACCTATCCCTAAAACAAATCTGCTGCAAGCCTATCTGATTTAAACCCATCAGCATTTTGTGTTTCCTTACAAAGGCCTTGGAAAGGTGATGTACATTCAAATCCAATTGTTTGTTGAAAACAACAAAATGCCTGTGCGTTAATAATCAGGATAAAGGTTTCCACTGACCACAGAAATGTGGCTAGATAACGACGAGACTAGAAAACTGGTTTCACTCGACTTTACTTAAACTTTTAACTGCGTAAATCATCAACAACCTTCAGACATTTTTTTGGTTTTCTTCTAATTCCGTCCGAGTAAGTTAGGGCATCCATAACCATAATCACAATTGTCTAACTGCTCCTCAAGCCCAAACTTTTAAGATTTAATCTAAGTTGTAGCATTTTTTATGTACAACGAAACTTTTCTTGTGTATATCAAAGAGACAGACAAAATTATTTTTTAACTTTTAGTTCAATTTATTTAAGAAAGTTATTTATTTTAAAAGTTTTTTTAATATATTTTATTTTCTACTATTTAGTCATAAATTCTATACACACTCTCCACTCTCGAATCCGGACTCTCGCATGCCGGCTCTCCCATCTCGACTCTCGAATCGCGACTCTCGGATATATATATATATATATAGAATCTCGAGTCTCGAATCCCCACTCATATCACACACGGCCCAAATTGAACAACCCCAAGGGTGGTAGTTACCACCCGCACCGTAAAACCCCCCAAAACGAAAGAAAATGTTAAGAAAATGTTACCCTATCAGATAGCTTACTGATTCTAAATCAAAAAACGACAAGTAAATCCATTCACGTTTACTACCTTAAAACTCTGTTATCACGAACGGCGCCCTTACGGACAAAGTTAATTAGTCAGGGGTATGTAAGTAGATAAAAGTGATTAAAAATGATAAACACGTTCCAGTGCCGAGCAGAAGGAAAACAATGTGTATTATGATTACTAACGAACTTTCTAGCATCAGATGTTTACTTAAATTGCAAATTCAAATAATGGAGACATTACTGCCATAATTTTGTATGAATAACCTTTAGGATATGATTCCAGGCTACTCTCGAGAACTTTTAGGCCAGTAAAAAGAAAATCGGAAATTACACATTCTGCACAAAATAAACTTGAACCAAATAGTTTTGAAAAAAAAATTAAATCGTATTTTTATTAAATTTCGCAAAAGCATTTAAAATGGAATATACCTTGTCACAAATCAAAAACACATTTGATAATGGAGCTTTATTTTGACAATACGCAGCTTACATGCAATCATAGCATCTCATGTCCACGATTTTTACGCGTATCACCTTTTCCTGTTTGCTATACATTCTAAAATAAGCACATTTTAATATTTCCGAGCTTCATGTGAATGGTTTATAGCACTTCATTCTCTAGTTCAAAATAATTCCAAGATTAGTGAACTTAATTAGGATATATAGAGAACATTTATTTCAACATGATGCAATTACATACACATTAGCCATATCACAGTATATGCGCACAAGTTAAATCTAGAGAAGCTGCAAAGTAAAGAGTTCATATGTATTCTGAGATTCCTAAGGGAAGAAGGATTTATCTAGGGCGGTTTTAAATATTACAATGGGCAAAGGGCACAATGGACCCACTGAAGGTCTAACTGATGTAGCCTAGTCTTCTACCGGTACTCCTCTTACCTAACCTAACTTAATCTATATGCACACAATGTTATCGAGCAACCAAATTATAGCCCTAATTAAATACGATTTCAGATCATCCATAGAATCATAAACAACTTGGGAAATTAATTACGAGCAAATTGAACAATGGTGGACCTTTTATATACCCCTAAGGTAGACCAATTATTAGAGCTACCACCGTAGGGAGCGAGCATATAACAGATTTTGATGACTCGCTTACCAGGTCCAATCAAAGAGCCGCTAAATCATGCAAATAACAAACTGAAGGTAAAAACTGTAAAGAGCTCTTACTGTAGTTTTCAAGAGCTAAAACTAAAATAATGAAATAAATTAAATAAACTTCACCTGCATACTTCGAACTTAGAATACTTTCGTTAAGTCTGTAATATTTTTCAGGAAGGAAAGGTGGTGAAATATCAATTTTATGAACATATACACATCCAGAAAAGAACATAATGATGATTGTGTAAACTGTTTTTATAATCATATCGAAAAATTGTACAACAATGTTCATAAACAGGATAGAAAGCTCGCTCTTGATGATTGTAATGCTCTAATTGAGAATGAAATACTTCGGTTAAGAGCGAGTCGCGTACGCGCAATCACGGTTCCGTACCAGAAATTTATTAACAAGCAGGCGATCAATTGAATTTAAGTATATTTAAATCGAATCCAAATTTGCATATGATAATTGAATACTATTCAAAAAAACGGACGCAAGAGGAATTCTATAAAAGTTGATCTTATTTGTAAGAGTTGTCTTAAAAGTTAACACAGAAACCATTTTTTTTTTTCAGTATTATGAGACTGACGTAAAAAGCGGCAATTTTCCTGTAATTTAGGACTCAATGCCCTGATATAACAAAATAGTAGCTTTAGAAACCTTGGGATCAGGGGAAAGGAAGGCGGTATTTTTTCTCACCTTATAACCAATTCCCCGAAAATTCAAAAAAAAATTTTTTTAACTCTTGAAATCTTCTATTTCAAACGATATTCCACGCAAATACAAAAACAAATTTAACACTATCAACAAAAGTAACACTATAGCATTAGCCACTTTATCTAGGAAGAAGTCATCCATGATATTCCTGTAACCTGACTGAGGAGACTCCAAGTTCGAGTTTTCAACTTCATTTCGCTGGCAGTTGAATTGCAAAGAGGGGAATCATAGCTATAAGCATAGATTGCACAAGACCTAGATATCGCATGTAGTACCAAAAAAAGTATACACAATTCGTATGGAATTGACCATAACATTTGAGATGATGTATACGTCGAGTGAATCATATTTTTTCGTATCTGAAGTGTTGAGGAAGTCGATTAAATCTATACAAAACTGCTATTATAAAAATATTTGCTTTCGGAACGCTCTTAAATATGTTATGGTCCATTACAAAATCCAGTACCCATTTCACAATCTCTATACTCTGCTCTAGTATGAGTATGTCATGCGACATATAGTTCTTGTGCCATCTATGCTATAAGTTATGCCCCATCTCAATTTTTTCTTACGAAAAAATTTCACAGTACTAACGGTAGAGCATTATACCAGTCATGCTGATTCTTACCCAAAGACAGGAACTAGTAAATTACAAATGTAAACTAAAAAAAAAAAACTGGTTAATCTTCAAAAGCATAGCTTCACATTTCAAGCTTTCATGATCTCCCTTGACCTGGAAATTCGGGTAATTATTAGATTTCAAAATTACTGTTTTCATACTAATCATCACCTCAATATTATTTCAACGTCAATAATTCTCGATCCGATTCCATTCTGCCCGTTCATATCAACCAGGAAGTTATCTGTATCGGGCATGAAAAATTGAATCACGGCATACCACTGATCTCATGAGATTCGAAACAATTCTCGCCCTGATTGCCCCCACGATAAGAAGTAAACTCACCTGAAACCGAAATGATCACCTGCTGTCGCCTGCCTCAAAATCGAATTACGAACGAATTTCACAATTCGATGGGCCACAAATCAGGTCCCATATGAGACGTTTGCACAAGGCGGCTCAAAAACTGTAACGCGTATACAGTGAACAAGTGTAATCAGCAAAAAGAAGTCCAAAGAAATTACTGAAATCCTTTTGTGGCCTCCGAAAATTGTAATTGAACGTGAAAAATTGCGAAATCGCAATGCCTTCGGTGCAATCCCCAACGATTGGCGAGTGGTGTATGGCTCCACGCGGCTGCGCGATTGAATCAACTCGTACCTGGTAAAGTCAGGAACTTGCGCAATTATGCCACGATCAGGTCTTGGATTTTTCGAAAGTTTACCGTAAAAGTACCTATACCATGTAATATTCGTTATTTTTTAGTGGGCTGTGATAAGGCCAATCTTACGCGTACGAATTCAGAGTCACGACCTTTTCAATTTTCACGTATCTCTCGAGCAAATGATACCAAAATTCGAGAGCCCTTCACAATGCACGGTACCATTGCTGACTCCTCTTCCAACTCTTCTGCATTAGTTGCAGTAAGAACGTTTTTGTGTTTTTGTTAAATTCTGGTAGGGGAGACTTGGAAACTGAGACTGAAACTTGAAAGCAGTCTTCTGGTAATTAATGATACGCGCATCATTCAGATTACTGTGCAGTATGCACTATGTATAAAATCTTCCCTCATACTGAACGTGACGGTCCGATCATTTAATCATCACACTCCCTCTGGGATAGTGAGAGATAAGCTAACAGCGGTAGAAGTTTTGTGGTATGGATCCATGGGTTATTTAAATGCAAATTATAAATTGCCTTAGGATGGAGAAATTTTGCATGCTCCCAATTCTGAGCTCTCATTTCACATTACTTATACTACTTCATTTTTGTACTCATATTTGAAGATCGTTTAGACACTTAGACGATCGGTGTCGATCAGATTTACATTTCATAAGTGAAAAGGTGAAAATAGGCTTATGAGCGATAAAACTATTAACAAGGCTTTTATCAGATCGTTTTATAAATTGCGAATAGGACTTTACTGGAAGTAGTGGCAAGACACATGAAAAAGAAGTCTCCAGGAACCATTTCTGTCGGAACCGATACAAAAACGCTTCTCATACTTCTGAAGATACTTCAGAGCAAGCCCTTAAACGCAAGCACTTATGTGCGATGGTATGGCAAAAAAAAACTCTTGGCCCAAAATACGTACCATGTCCACTTAAGAGACTAATGAAGCAACAATGGATTTCTGTACTAGAAAAAGGACCTATTGCACAAATGAACATGATAATAAGGCGAAGAAAAAAAAAACCTCCTTAATTGTTAGTCTCTCTCTCCCTTTTTCACACTACCTGTCTCTCTCTGCTATCTTTCTCTCTATCGCTTTTTCTCTCTGTCGTTCTTTCGCTCTCTCGCTTTTTCTCTCTCTCTCTCTCTCTCTCTCTCTCTCTCTCTTGCTTTCTCTTTTCCATTCTTTCTTATATTCCTATAGGACATGTAACCGGAATAGGTAAAACATGAAAAAAGAGGTATTAAGCATTCAGAGTTTACGAAGAAGTTCTGATTACCGAATCCAGTTCTATCGTTAGAATCCTCTGTATGGATGAAATATTCTCAATATGTAGAGATTGAAACTCCTGCAAATTACGGAAGAGTCCCCTTTATCCAATTGAAGATGGTATTCATAAACATCACAATGTGGTTACCTCGAACATCTATCGTATGAAAATAGAAATTTTAAGGACACGAAGTGAAAACAAGATGAAGCAGGGATGAACTAAATAACGGAATCGAAAGGTTCGCAAGGTCTATTAAAGATAAATTGAGTAGATGTTTTGTCATCTATGGTTCAATCTGGTGCCAATGGTTCCTTCGTGAAAGGAAGTGAAATCTGCGGATAATGCGGATAGCTCAGATCAGCCAAAATAAGAGTAAACCAGCTTTAAAGAATTGTTCTCACTTCCAGACGGAGACAGAGAGAATTTATGTAGTCCTAATTGAGGAGCTTTGAGTCATAAATGATGACATTTATTTGTTATTGTATTATCAGTTATACATTATTACATTCTATGTTTAATACAATGAATGATCAGGTAAGCTACGATCCTTTATATTCGCAGAAAAATTACCAACAACATAACTCTAGTCAACTGTATAAGAACAAGACAGGTGCTAGCCCTTATGACTTCTACCTATATGATGCATAACGATTGTGCTGCATCATTGCCAATGGAAGTTTAAGGATTGGTAGAGGGCGCCAATTTAATAAAACTTGACCGGGTATTCAGATGTGACTACACTATCTGAAGGGAGCCTGTGCTTAATGAACAGACAAATTTCAACATGGGCTACAAGTCGACATTTATTACAGTAATCAGGGAAGAGAGCTTAAATACAATATTCAATTTTAAAACGAGTCATCTGCGTGAAGAGATCTGGAGTGTTGTCAATAAAAAATCCTTCCCAGAACACTGTTGGGTACTCACTGGGACACAAACCTCTTAGAAATCCAATAATAATAATAATAATGATAATAATATAATAATTTCATGATATCAGTCTCATAAGGTTTCACGTAAGTATTTCTTCGAAATTAGAGAACCGACGTCAGAGTCTATATAGAATCATTGGATACCATAATTTCAACAGAAATTCCGAAATTATTGGATAGGTCATTGATCTCACATTCAGACTTTGCCTGGAAGATCTAGAAGATGATCAAATCACGAGCAAAAAAAGTATTACACTAGATCCGCTGTAACTTATAAAGATAGACGAACGAAAGTACTTAATCACTCAGGAAACTGATGTA
The DNA here is from genome assembly GCA_963930735.1 of Dioctria linearis. Lineage (NCBI taxonomy): Eukaryota > Metazoa > Arthropoda > Insecta > Diptera > Asilidae > Dioctria > Dioctria linearis. The sequence goes on from OZ005743.1 coordinate 187,779,930, forward strand.
GGTACCTCGTTAGAAAGATTACTTTGAGGATTAATATAATACAATAGAACCTATCTGACCATGAGGGTATAATCCCCCGTCCCCCTTGCCAGTCATCAGCAACAACATCTTCATGAGTAACTGAACTTTTCATTCAAATTGCAGCGGTAACCGCACATATCGAAGTACTGCTTTCTGCCAAAAATGCTCTCTTAACAAATCATAAACGAAGCAGAACAAACATGGAATCACATGACACCTTCGTGATCTTTGCATGCGATTAACACGGGTACCGAAAAATTCTGTTACCTCAATTTGTAAGCAAAATAAATGAGGTCTCCTCCAAAACACTTGTTAGGCAGTCTGTCTTTCAATTTCCTAGAAATTCACAAAAGACTGGCCTGAACTAATCACTCGAAAGCCAGGTGATTGAATTACCTACCTATGTATATATGTATGTACCTTTAAGAGAGCAATGTTTCGGGCCATTTTCTGCGCATTGTTTGCTTTCCTAAATAAAGTTAGCGTGCTCTGAAAAACACAGTCACCGCGCCGCCGCGCCGATCAGGAAAAATTTCAAAGAAACCAGACTCGTGTCGTTTTGTTTTGTTTGGTTGAAATTCGATCAAAAGCCAAGTAGACATACAAACAAACATACTCAGCTGCTTGGGTAATTACAGAGAGGGTGCCAATTTCATAGTTATATCAGAGGCACATTTCCAACGCGTGGGGGAATACCCACTTCGACAAGATCAATTAAAATCAGATGATTCATGATATATTGGCTGCAATTATTGCTTTTCTTTGCCTCGATCCATTAAGAAAAATACGTGAGAAATGCTTGCTACAGCGAAAAGTCGCCCTGGTGTTGGCGACATTTTTGTGATCGATAGGTTCGATAAACTATGTGGGTGGGTGGCTGTCACGATCACTTGGTATACGGTTGGTGGGAGCTAGCAATAATTATTTGTTTGTCATAAAAGTCACAGTAACAACAACAAATAAAAACGTAGCATGTAGCTAAACTCCTTGATGCCACATCAGAATTAGGGCTCTTATGACCATGCAGTGCACGATCACTGATCGCCAATCTCGATCATGAAGATGGGCCGTCGCCGTCGTGATACGATCGCTGGATCTTTTCTTTTGCTCTCAATATTAATGAACGAGAAAAGTCATGTCAAGATTGCGTGGGCTTCGATGCGAGTATTTCCTCCTATATGCACCGACAAATTTCTTCATTAGATTGCTGCGTACTCGGATCGGACCTAAGTTTTCGATATCTGACAGGCTAATTCCTGGCTCCCTTTGGATCGCCAGTTGTGTGTATGTGTATATGTATCCACTTAATCAGACCGAAATAAAGACGCCATGTCTTTCTAGATAGATGAACGGTCAGAACACCTGCTTCAAGCAATTAACGTGCACAGTCGTGTTAAATCAGAGCAGACAAGATCCTCAGGAAAGAAGATGAGCGATTCTGTGCAACATTTTAGAAGATCAGATGAAGGAAGACGGGTGGGGGGGGACTAAGATTTATTGACCACTTTGCCAATGGGATCTGTTGCAATTGCTCCTTCGTCCGGTAGGTTTAAGAATGTTTCTCATCTACCAGTGGGTGTGGGTGGGTTACAAGAATGATGATGTCGAATCGGTGCACTTTGCCAATTTAATTGACGTCTGGCTGCAGATCTCGGAAGCTTGTTTTATTTCTCTTTGTTTTTACCCTTCCTCCATTATTTCTGATCCTGTTTCGTATTTATGTATATCAATTCAGGAGAAATATGTAAATATTTTTAACCATTTTTAGCTTCGCTGTTAGCTGCTGTCAGTAAAAGGCGTTAAATAAATTCAATTTTTTTGAGATAAGCTATCAGAAAGGAGAACCACAATTAATGAAGAATCTGAGGAATCGCACGAGGTTGAATTTTTAAAAGGTCAATGAATTGGAAATTTATTTGTACTTTAAATTTAAAAAGAGGAACCATTTACAGATTTTCATTATATTGTAATTAGTTTAAAGGATACAACTATAGAGGTGTCTTTTACGTCACCATTTCCTCATAGTACAGATATTTTCAAGCAATGTAAGAAATTCAAGTCCATCGAAATTGAAGGCAGTATTATGTTTCATCCTGCCTGTAGCTCTTATTTTGAAAATTAAGGGATGTTGATTCTTGGGTCATTCCTGGAGACAAGAGGACAAAAGATTCCGATTAATTTTTTAGTGTAATTTGTCGGTAGTGATTTGATGGTATAATAGTTCAGTAGATTGGCCAGATAATAAAACAATTGGTCGCAGTGTATGGAAATTTACACCATATTTGCATTCAAAAACGAAAAAAACGAAATCTTTTGGTAAGGACTTGGGTAATCGGGAATGGGTCTGAATAATTTTCCGTAATAAATACTAAAAAATTTTCCTATTACTACGCAACTTGTGTTTCTCATTCATACATTTGGGGCGCCTACCAAAATATGTGCTGCACAAACAAGCGAACAGTTTACTGACACTCAAGTATTCTTGTAGAATCTTTCACACTTAGCTCATACCTATCCATAAAATTAATCAGCAATATATATACGCTGGCTCATTCTGCCAAATTTAATGAGACTATTCCAGTGTGAGCAAAATGAGGAGAATATTCTGTATACGTCAGTCTATGAGACAGATAGCTTCAATTTGACGAATAACTCTAAAGCAGGTGTGTTCAGAAAAAGTCTCAGTGCAGAAATGGAAATACATCTCAAAACCATATAACAATTGAAATCAAAACATTTATTAACGATTAAGTAGCTTTTCAAATCTGGTACAGGAAGATGAAAGATCTCATCAAATGTCCAGAGAGCTATCCAAACAAGATTAATCCTTTTATAACGTCCAAATTGGTAATGGAGTGTAAAATCAAGCTACACTTCTCTCTCTTTCTCCCTCTCTCTCTCTCTCTCTCTCTCTCTCCCTGTCTCTCTCGCTGTCTCTCTCTGTCTCTGTCTCTCTCTGTCTCTCTCTCTGTCTCTCTCTCTATCTCTATCTCTCTATCTCTCTCTCCCTCCCTCTCTCTCTCTCTCCCCCTCTCTCCAGGATATTTTTAGCATAGTTTAATTTTGTCTCCTCCTAACCACTAATAATAATTTTTCTTTTGATAATTATAAAAAAAAACTATTAAGTTAAACCGTAACCACTATATAAACATTACGTAAATTTCTTATCAAATGTGAAGTTTTATGAAGATGATGCGCGCTTCGTTTAATGATATCCCAAGTAACATAGCAGGTTGAATTTCCTATCATCGAGGGCCGATCGACCTATTTTGTTTAAAATCACGTAAACTAGACTTAAGAATTTAACCTCAAAGGCCACTCTCCTTTAAGGAGAATCGTAATGAAATTTTACGCAATAATTCCTTAAATTAGGCCTTCAAAGTAATCTTGAATTGTCGAATTTACTATGTCAGCATGTTTAAACATGGACACATACTCCTTGTTATACGATTGGTGCAAACAACAATTTTTCTTAATGATTCCATACAATTTTAAAAATGTGTGAACACAATTCTTTGTCAAGTGATAATTTAAGTTAAACTTTTTTACAAATGTGGTTTTACTTTAGATATATACCTCTTTTATTTTTATTATTATTCATTAATTACTCATCTTCTCAAAACCTTAAGGCCGATTCACACCGCCCCACCGCGATAGGAATTGCGATAGCGATAATTATAGCGATAGAATTCCTTTCACACCAAAGTGATAGATCACAGCGATAGTTACATGCATATGCCTGAAAAATCTGAATATACGACAAATTAGAATTTCCCAATTGCATCGGCTAGTATCTACCTACGATGATGTGTCAATTCAATATGTACCTACTAGCTCGACTTATACTGGATCGATTAATTTCTTTAACTTAAAACAGTATTTTACTGACCATCGCTGATATCGAATATACATTTTTATATAACGACGTTGAAAGATATGGAAAAGTAGTGACGCAGGTGTTTTAAATGTTTTGGCTATAGAAATGAAATTTGAATACGTTTTGTTCGAAGAATACCACCAAATATTTGCCTGATCAATATCATACCTCGATTGTCGATTAAAGATTCACATTAAAATTTTACTTGATGCGTCCTTTCGCAGCAAGGTATGCATGACAAGAACCACAAAAAGATCAGTACAATACTTAAATTTACACAGCCTTATAAGTTGATAATTGAAAATGCGTTTGGAATTTCGGCGCAAAATGGAGAATTTTGTCAATCCTACTACAACACAGGCTGAAACAACTATTAACAAAGTCCCATATGCTCTTCATATTTGTTTATCAACCACAAATGATAATGATAATTATTACCCTCAACATTTGGAACCCTCTTAATCAAAAATGGGGGTTTGATAAATTTTTTAATTAATGGAAGAAGACTAACTGAAGAAATTTTCCAAATCCAACAATGGTTTTGTACTTGCACTATAATCTACGTACATAAAGTTAGCACCGCAACTTCGCCTGATTTAACTATCGGAACTATCTCATAATTTGTCGTTAATTTGTCGTAAAAAACATGAATTTTTCGTGTCGTTTTTTGTAAAGGAAACTGAATGTGATGACGTCAAATTAGCACTACATCCAGTTTCCTTTTGAAAAAACGACACGACAAATTTATGTTTTTCACGACAAATTTATGTTTTTCATGACAAATTAACGGCAAATTATAAGATGTGAAATTTTCCAATCCGATAAGATTTGGCCGAGTTCTAGTGAGTTGCTGTGCTAACTTAACATCAACTTAGCACCACATCCAGTTTCCTTTCGAAAAAATACACGACGAACTTATAGTTTTTACTACAAATTAACGACAAATTAACGACAATTTATGAGATAATTCCAAGTTAAATCTGGCAAAGCTGCGGTGCCAACTTTACGTACATCCATAACCTCACTTCGTTTAACACTTCCCACTTATACTCTAGGCTAGAGTTATACTCTAGTAAATCAACTAATAAATCAACTGTGGTCGCGGTGTTCGCAGGGCAGCAGTGGTCAAGTCACCAATACTCTTAAGCTAACCTAATCTGTATTCAACTCTTTGGCAATATTAACCCCCACTTTGTCATTTTTTATACTATCTACTAAAGATCATATAAAATTGGGTATTGCTTTATATGATTTTAATTCATTTGTCACCACCCACTTAAACTCGCACTATCCACTTTGATCTCACAGCTGCTTACGATATATGACTAGAATTGTGCATGCCGCGATAGATATGTGATTCGGTTGACAAACACTGCAGGACTTCTTTGTATCGCTGTGATCAATCGCGTTGGTGTGAGAGTTTACATTCAAACTATGTGTAACGATCTATTGCTGTCGCTTCGTTATCGCTAAAGCGACGTTATGGCAATCGCTAGTACGGCGGTGTGAATCGGTATTATCAAATGAAGATGTTGCAAACTTATTGGATGAATGGAACTAGATTGGACTTTCCGGGATTTTTCAAAGTGAGAAAATTCTCCATTTTAGTGTGTTATAAAAAGTGATATGCGTGTTTTTAGTTTTTTTTTTAATTTTTACAATATCTATTTAGAGTTCTGTCAATGGTTTGTCCTTTTTTTCATTTAGTCATCGAAACAACATTCTAACTGTCATACCATTAAAGCTAAACTATAATAAAAATTAATGTCAAAAATCAGTAGTTGAATAGAGTCATGAGATGACGTGTGAAATTGTTTACACGCATGCTTCTATAGATTTTCAACAATAAAAATAGACGCAATATTTTATTCACTTGGCTAATCAACTGTATCAATATGCGTAATCCACAAAATAATTAATTCGCATGCGCATTTACCTATATAAACAGAAATCAAACCGTACCAGAGAACGCAGCATAAAAACAACGGTTATTGTCAGTTTTAGTGTCTACTAGAATTTCCGCCAGTTCGCAATGTTCGTCATTATTTCTTTATTCGGTTTAATATCGTTTTTATCATGTGGCAGTTCCAATCCTATTCTATTAGGTGAAGATGTTGGCATAATTACAATGCACGACAAAAAAACTACCATTAAAGGACAAACTGAATTTCCTTTTATGGCACGTTTAGCAATTATCGATCTCGAAAAGAAAAACGAGAAACTCGAAATATTTCGCTGTGGAGGAGTTATCATATCAGAGAATGCCATATTAACTGCTGCTCACTGTTTATCAAATCCAATAAGAAATCCTAGAGTTCAAGTAAAAGTGGGATTCGTTCATTCGGAATTGGAAAAAGATTCGGCACAAGTTAGATGGATGACAAAGTACATTTTACATGCTGGATTCTCAAATGAATGTATAAAAGTCGATAAATACACGATTATATGCCAAAGGGATATTGCAATTATTTTTGTTCATAAGCCATTTGTATTCGGCTCCATGGTGCAAAAAGCTATTCTAAGTAAATCTAAAAATGTTCCAACAAATACAGAAGGATGGATTCTTGGATGGGGTATGACTAATACTGGCGGATTATCTGATATGTTACAGAAAGCTCGAATGAGAGTTGTAGATAGTAGATCGAGTTGTCAAAAACTAAGCGGAAATATTTTTGTCGATGATGATGTGTTTTGCCTTCTTTCAGATTCTAGAAAATCTACAAATAGTCGTGGTGATTCTGGTGGCCCATTTGTTATAGGTGAAAAAGTTTATGGAATTACATCGTTCGGATTTTATACAACACAAAATGGTCGTCGACAAAATGATCCTAGTAGACCAACATTTGTTACGAATATTGGAGATTATTATCAGTGGATTATGGACGAATTGAAAAGAGATAGTGAAATGATACAAGAGGAGCAAAATAGCATTTCTACAAGTTCATTACATGCACAACAGTATACTTCATCTGGTGGATTAATTAAATCTCATATACATCCAATAGTTCAGTTGATTTAATTGGTGGGGTTGGGGAGAAGAATTTGAAAAAATATGAATATAATTGATAAAATTATTTTTATGTTTGTACACCTATGTATTTGTTGTTTGGGAATAAAAACTATTTTTATAGCTCTATCATTTGTTTGTAATTTTTTTGATTTATTTAATCATAGAAACAGAATCCTCTTAGCTGCCACGCCATGAAATCTAAACTATAATCAAAATTTAGTATAGTTGAATAGAGTCATGAGGGAGTGTGAAATTGTTTACACACATATAGACTTTCAGCAATAAAAATAGACGCAATATTTTATTAACTTGGCTCACCAACTGTATCAATATGCGTAATTCGCTAAATAATAAATTCGCATGCGCATATTTACCTATATAAACAGAAATCAAACTATATCAGAGAAGGCATGAAAACGACATAAAAATGACACCAATGTTCGTCATTATTCCTCTATTTGGTATAATAGCATTTTTGTCATGTGGCAGTTCCAATCCTATTCTATTAGGTGAAGATTTTGAAAAAATTACAATGCAAGGCAAAAAAAAAGAACTATTAACGGAAAAACTGAATTTCCTTTTATGGCACATTTAACAGTCGTTGATAGTCAAATAACAAATTAAAAGTCTTTGATTGTGGAGGAGCTATAATATCAGAGAATATCAGAGCCATATTAACTGCTGCTCATTGTGTATCAAGTGCAATAGGCAATTCTAAAGTACAAGTAAAACTGGATTCGTTTATACTAGATTAGAGAAAAGATCAGGTCAAATTAGATGGATAAAAATGTTCGTCGTACATGATGGATTCACGCACGAACGTATTATTCTTGATAGAATAATGATTTTTTATCAAACTGATATTGAAATTGTTTTTCTTAAAAAACCTTTTACATTTTATATTCCTAGAGTGCGAAAAGCTATTCCAAACGTTACTGATAATATTCCTGCAAATAAAGAAGGATGGATTCATAGATGGGTCCTAACAAATACTGACGAAGTATCAAAAATGTTAAAAAAGCTCGTATGAGAGTTTTAGATAGATTGAGTTGTCAAAAACTTAGCATAAAACTTGTGGTCAATAATGTGCCTTCTTTCAAACCAAAAGATAGACAATCTGTAGGTTGTGGTGGTGATTCCGGTGTTCCATTTATTTTTGATGAAAAGTTTGACTATTTTACTATATATGTATATGGTTGTCTTATTTGTGATCCTGATAAACCCATCATTTGTTACGAATATTGGGGATTATTACGAATGGATTATTATTGATGAATTAAATCAGGATAGAGGAATCGTAGAAGTACAAGGAGCGGAAAGTAGTATTTTTTTAAGTAGGGGAAGATGCTGTACCTTGGACATGTGTGTACCTTGGTCATTTCGATTTCCACACGGACTGTAGCTACCACCTACATAAAGGCACACTTTTATCCGATTTTACCAATCAACAGATGACACTTAAGCTATTCTGGAAAGTAGTTTGTCGGAAAAATATGTAGTTATTGCGATTTAAAGAAAACCCGTGAAAAAAGTAAATTTTTTCCAGCGAATAAGAATTGAAAGTGTTGGAGTTCTATTCTTTTTATATCTTTGGAGTCCAACTAAGGTTAAACTGTATATGTACTATTATAAATCGTGCATCATGTGGTGAATTGTGCGTCTTAAAATATTTTACAGGCAGTTTTGTTTGTTTTGCAAGGGGAATGTACCTTGGATACTTCAAACATTTGCACCACGGACATGACAAAAAAGCCACAAATCGGCATTTAGTTAAAAAATAAATTAATGGTGTATGTCTATAGCAATTTTTTTTTTTAAGTAACCTGCTTTGCGAATATTGTGAATCTTGGTTGAATAAGGAGTGTTATTTAATTTAACTCTGTTGATATACCATTCTTTCTTCTTAGTAAATAAGAAATGTCCAAGGTAAAATACCCCACTGTCCATGGTACAGCTGCATGTTGTACCTTGGACAGAAAGAAGGACCTTCATATATCCTTTCATATATCCTAAAATATAAATTTTTAACTACATATTCGACAATTATTGGAAAGGTTATGGGTTAGACAATCTATAATAATCGGTTGCTTAAGATTTGTCCAATTAGTTTTGTCAAAAAAAAAAGACATTTCAAAAAAGGTACCCAGATACAGCACCTTCCGAACCACAAACTTCATAGGGGGGAGGGGCCGAAACAATTATGTCATGAAAACGTCCTTGTAGCTTAGGTGATTCAAGAAGTCCGGCGGTAAATAAGAGGAATATGAAAAAGTATGAATATACAATTGATAATAATAAATAAAATTTGTATTTTTTGTAAATGAACTTTTTTTTGATTAAAACTTTTCAAATATAAATGAATTGAGAATTGCCAGCATTATGAATGGTTGGAACATATTTACTTATAAGCTCGGTTTGAATCATCAACCTTTCATAATATTAATATGTAAGATCTTCAAAATTGTTGAAAAACTATAGATATATGTTTTAAGATTTTTCAACTATTTAAATTAGAATACTCGAAAGAATCGAAGGCGATTTAGTTTTTCTTACAAACGTATTTTTAACAAATTTAGACACAATCTTTGTTGTAAACATAACAGCATTATCCAGGGTATAATCTGATATAAACCATGATAAACCTCTTTAAATGTAAAGAATCCTTTTTGAATACCAACCACCAAATTGGAGCATATTGACTATATATTCATATTTGAAAACAAATACTCCATTAAGAATAGTGCTGATCTCGTTAACAAAATTAATAATTTGAATTTACCATTAAATGCTAAGTTTGTGTCGTTTGATGTTTGTAATTTGTTTCCTTCCATTCCGTTAAAAAAAATCTAAAGACTTACTTATATGCTGAAGTTCAAGATAAGATTGTGGAAAGGGATAAATTATTAAATATTAAACAGCTCATTGACATACATATGTTTAGACCAAAATTACTTTTATTTTAACGAAAATTTCTATATTCAAATGGATGGTTTAACCATGGGTGCTTCCTTATCACCTTTAATGGTTGAATTCTATATGAATCAAATAGAACAAAAAATTTTTCATTCAGTTCATTTAGTTAATAATGTATTGTCCTGGTATCGTTATATTGATGATGTTTTTTGTGTATGGACGGGCTCTGAGCGACAGTTGTATATGTTTTTAAACAAAATTTTAAATACTATTGACGATAATTTACAGTTTACTTTAGAGTATGGTAATGATAATTTAAATTTCCTTGACCTTAACATTACAATTATTAATAACAAATTTGAATTTAATATATTTTGGAAACCTACACCTACACAAATGTTGTAATTCCTAATGATTCTCAACATTTTGAATCTATAAAAAAATCCTCCTTCCATTCGATGCTAGACAGATTGATTAAGATTCCTATGAGTAAAATTAATTTTAAAAGGAAACTCGAGACAATAGTAAAAATTGCAATGAAGAACGGTTATTCAGATAATTTAATTTATAAAATGTTAAGATCAAAAAAACAAAAATTTCCACTTAACCTTGTTTACCCACAAGGGACACAAGATATAATAATTTGGAAAATAAAATCCATATTTTAAGGAAACTTCGAATAAAATTAAATCTACGTTAAAACAATATAACGTTTCAGCAGCTTTTTATAATAAAAAACTTTAAAAAAAATTTCATTAACAACAAACTAAAACCGAAAGTTGATAAAATAGATAAGAGCGGAATTTATAGTATTGAGTGTAGTGACTGCAATGCAGTCTATATTGGTAATACAAAATGCTCATTAAAAATTAGATACAAAGAACACGTATCATCGGCACTCTATAATAGACCAGCATCAGGCATAAGCAAGCATTTAGTTGATACTGATCATACCACATCTTTAAATTAATTACAACTTTAAAAAAACGTGAATGGTGGAAAAGTCCAAGATAAATACGAGATATATTACATTAATAATGAAAGTCGTAAAGGTTCATTTTTGGTAAACGATCAGTTAGATTTCATGAATAATAGCCCCCTCTTATGTATGGATTTATAATGACGTTACAGTAAAATTCAAATTCTAAAATATTACGATAGTCTAACGATCTGCTTTTCAGTTGCTTGACAATGCCTTAAGAAGGCGAGACGCGTCGCGACTCAAATAAAATAAAATTATTGTAGAACAGTATTACATGTGTTTTTATTTTGAATATTTTTTGAAAAAAAGTGCCTAAAAAAAACATTAGTTTTATCAATTATTTTTAACTTAAACATTTCTGAACTGTCCGTTTTAATTATTATTTTGAAAATGAAATATTAATGAACACTTGTTCTTAAAAATATATAAAATAGCAAAAAAATATTGAAAGTGTTAAGCAAATTAAGTATATGTACATATATAAAACCAATAAAACAAATATATCCACCTTTATCTACTATATTTATGTTTGTATCAAATTCATTCTTTTTGATAATAAGCATCTTAAAGTGTTTGTTCATTTAAACATTGATGTAAATTTTAATTTAAAAATGTATGCATTATTTGTAACCAAAAATATTTAAAATAATAACAGCATGTTTGTTTTTTATTTCCATATATCATTTACAGATTTTGCAATAATTACACGCACAATTGAGATTGATTATGAAGGTTGTTATTATCTACATTTCGAGTTAACTGCTATGGTAGCATTTGGAGTGGGTATTAGTGAACACTTATACGGGAAATTTATCCCTTATAAACTCAATTATATCTGCCTTAAAACTTCTTAAATTTCTATTATTCTTTATGCTAGTTGGTAATTCATTAAAAACTTTTAGACCATTATACATTAACATATTCTGCGTTTTGGTATTCCTAAATTTAGGTAGTCGAAAATTTTCATTATTTCTTAACATATATCCTTGTTCAATACCTACATACCTAAGATTTCTAGATAAGTACTTCGGTAATAAATTATACCTTATTTTAAATATAACTACAAACACATTCCATATCAGCCTTTGCTCTATACTCAACCATTTCAATGCTTCTAAGAGAAAGCGAGTTGGCGTAAATGTTCCAACCTTCAATATAGAATTCATTCCTTTATTTTGTAACACCTGCCATATTTTTTTAAAACTGTTTTATGCTGTAAACAAAATTGAAGCACAATATTCAAAATGTGGTTTTATCATGACATTGAAAGCTATAATTGATGTAGCAATAGACATTTCCTTACTTATTTATCCTTCTAAAATAAGAGATCTTTTTACCTATTTTTTTAGTAACATATTCACAATATTCTTTAAAGCTCAACTTATTATCCATTATCACACCTAGTATTTTATATCAATAACATTTTAAATTACCGCACCATTAATGCCATACATTTTGTCTTTGAAATGTTCACTTTAAGCTTATTCCCCTTCAACCACGCACTTAAACGATCTATATCAGATTGTAACTTCACTTCACAAACCCTAATATTCTCTGCTGCAATATATATTATCGCGTCATCCGCGAAAAGCACCAGTTTAGCATGTTCCAAGATACAACCCATATCATTAATGTAAATCAGGAATAGTAGCGTTCCTAAGACTGATCCTTGTGGTACCCCTAAATTCGTCTCTAGCGATGTTGATTTTGTATCGCCCACCTTCGTACGCTGTTTAAATTAAATTGTGAAATATAATTGCTAATTAGTCAGTTAATTGCTAAATATATTACTCATGCAAAAGTGCACTTTGCTGTGCTTATTTTATTCACTGTTTATTTGTTTTCAGTGCCATAAAAAATTTAATTTAGGTCCCTTACGATATAAATGGATTAGATTATGTCGCTTCTGACTACATCCAAGGCATATTGTTATAGCTCTGTGTCGTTGTATTATTAGAATCAACTAGTGCCCCTGGATCCTCATTAACGTTAACTGGAAAGGGTTGTTGTTTCAACCGATTGATGGACGGAACGATATGTGTTTGTTGCTGTTTTTTTTTTTTTTTTTTTATATTATTAAGCCAAGCTCAGGGGATACCCTATGATGCAAAGCACAGCATGGCAGGAAGGAGATAGGGAAATGATTAGGGGATATGAGGAAAGTGGCGGAGGTGCCGATGTATGTCGCCCTTAAACTTCCGCAGATTGTATGCCGGAGGAAAAACAGAAGATGGTAAGCTGTTCCACATTCGCACTGTTCGGGATAAAAAAGCATCTCTGAATTTTACTGTACGGCCGAAAGTAATTTGAAGGGTTAAAGGATGTGCGCGGTTTGCAGCGCGAGTATTGCGTGCAGGAATCATTCTACAAGGGATTAGACTAGATATTTCATCAGAACATTGACCATGCATATAGCGATAAAGGAGCGAAAGGCATCCAACATTGCGGCGGTGCTCGAGTGAGTCGATATGACAAGTTATTGCCAAATCGCCAATGAGCTTGAAGGCTCTCTTTTGGACAATATCCAATGAAGCTAAGGCTGTGCGACCAGCCCCGGCCCATATATGGGAGTTGTATTCCATTCTAGGTCTAATGTAGGACTTGTAGAGGAGCGCTAGATTTGATGGGCTGAAATATTTCTAAATTCGTTGTTGATGGAATTATTACTGGTGCTACCGAAAGGGTTGTATGCAGCTGGTCCAACTGCACTGAGCACTACTGATTTTATAAGATTATTCGGGGCTGGTTTAACTAATGACGAATTTGCACCTAAAAATGCTGGCGAAGTCTTGAGAATATTTCTGGTGTATTATGCTGCCGCTACATATTTATGCATGGTTCCAGTTATGAGCGGCAGCCTTTCGTCCGCATGTTAAGATTGTTTTTTTTTTCCTGTAAACTTTTGTAAGAAGAAAACTGCCTTGCGGGATCTCATGAAAGAATCGGACAAGCTAACCCCTACAGGAGAAGCAAATCAGGGTTGACTTATTTGGTCGAAGAAATTTGTGGAGAACAATCCGACAAAAGAAAATTAGATATTTTTCTTGTCGGTCTCGATTCCCTGAAAATTTTCTCCTCGGAAAAAGCTGATTTGTCCATACGATGATTTTTCTTGTATGAGAACTTTTTTTTTTAAGCCAAACCTCTTGTCTTGTCACACTTTCAATCAAAAAGCAACTTCTGATCTCCGCTCTTCTTCTTCCCCCCAGAATCTTTTTCTGTACTATGTCTCCGCCAGGGTTTATTCGTACAGTCTGATCAGATTGGCAGCACAATCTTCGTGTGGGCTAAGCAGTGTACCATTATCATCTGTCAGTCGCACCAATGTAGCATCATGCAGCACGCTGCGACCATAACATAACACAATGACTATTCCCATAATTAAAAGTTAAAGATGAAATATTTAAATCAATTTTTTAATTATTATCAATTTGTCAATCATTATTCATATTAATTTAAATATCTTTCAAGGATTTGACATGATTGTTGTGGTAATTTTCAAAACAACTATTTTTGATATTTTTATTATGGCCTAATAGAAAAAATTTACCATTTCCTGTTGGGATGTAAATCATTGGATAAAATTATTAAATTGAACCCAAAAAAAAAGCTGTAATTGACAAAATTTTCCCTGAGTATGGCGAACAATCACAAACAACTCAAGTAATACAAAAAAATATAGTTGATTCAACAATCCAGGATTTTTATAGCAAGGTGCGAAATATTATAATTCAGTTCTGAAACTCAATATACTTCTTAGAATCTCTTACCCCCAAGGAATTTTCTCGAATACCCAACTATACCTTAGGCTGCTGCAAATATCGCGCGTATTTTATATAATGGTATCTTGTGTTTGTGAACATTTTCATTAATTAAGCGAGAATTCTTGAATTTTTAATCGCAAAATTGTTTTGCCGAATCCAATTTTAGTCACTCACATAAGGTGTGGCTCACATTTAACAGCGATACGCGAACGTTGCATCCTCCACGAAATCACTTATATGCGAATTATTTACCACCTGAACGCGAATTAATCTGAACTTTTTTTATCATTTTTTATGTATTTAAGATATTTTTATCGGTAGCCATAAATGTGAGTGATGCCATTAACTAAATGTATAAAGTGCAATTTGCATACGTAAACACATACGGGTCCGTGTTGTCAGCTCATTCTGTTGATTGTGGTAATTTCGTAAACGATTGCGGCCACTTTCAGTGTCGTTTTCGCCGCTTAAAGTGTCAGCAATTACCGTTTATTCCTTAACGATGAACATGCTCTGAAAATTCCTGATACGATCAGTAGCACTGCACAGTAATTCAAGGATCAAATGAATTTTTTCGTCGTAATTTCTAGAGTTTTTTTTATGTTTTTTTTTTATATATATATATATATATATATATATATAAATTTATGTTAAGATTTTTAGACTATGAGATCTTAATCAATCCAAGACTCTGCCAATTAAACTTAATTAAATTAATTAAATTAATTAAGATTTAATTAATTGCATAAACTTTGACATTTAGGTTTAGATTATACGGAAGAAATTGAATTTTAGGGTAAATAAGGGAATGAATCGACGTAACCCACGTATAGTATTGACATCACGATACTTCAATATATACCATCAGATACAAGTATGTTTCCAAGTATCAGTTTGAAAACATTGTGGACATGCAATGAATATTCCAAGATTGAAATCCCACAATTTTTCATGTTGTCCTAATATGAAAACTTTTTTACTTAAAACAACTAAAAGAGCTAAGATGACATTTAATTTGTGGACTAACAAATAATATTAGCTCTAAATTAATGATATTCATTCATCAATTCAAAGTACGTGACCTTACTAGATTTAAATTCAAATTCAAATTTATTACAGAGTTAAGGTACAATAAGATTACATATAATTTTAGTACAAAAATCGATAGACAAACTAGCTTGCTTAAAAACTTAATCTAAACACATAATGTAAAATGTATATGTGAAATATAAAAGACAGTAATAAAAAATTAATAAAATACATCCTATAAAATTAAGGAAATATAAAATATAATATTATCACAAATAACAATTAAATCATAAACTAAAATTTCAGAAAAAATACAACTAGATCATTGACAGGATCACAACCTACAAAACGAAAGTATTTTTTAAACCGTAGCAGTGTATGTAGCTCTGTGCCATCAACCTGCAAAGCCTGTCAATCGAGCACAGCCCACATGCTAAGCATCAGCTGGTAAACTATTCCAGGCATGAATAGCTCGAACAAAATAAGAGTCCTCCATTACGGAATGTTGATACCTAGGTATCAATAAGTTAAAATGTCTGCCAGAGTTTGGAGATTCTAATTGGTTGAAAATATTCCGAGGCTTTTTTGAGTATATAATTGTGTAAAGGGATGCAAGAAGCTTACGTTTTAAATATTCCATTAGAGAACAACCAAGCAGATGGTACCCATGCGATAAAGCATACAGTCAAACCGTCTTACACCAAGCAGGAACCTCGTACAGTCATTGAATGCAACTGTCAATTTCATCGAGCATACAGAATCCAAGTGAGGGAATAATAGACAGCTAGTTGTAAGGTAGGGTAGAGATAAGGATTTTACTAGCAGTAAACCAATGTTAAAAGGTAAAAGTTCAAAAGAGAACCAGAGCCTCTGAAGATAACCATAAGCTTTTCCCAACATATGATTATTTTGATCACAAAATCTCATCCAGGAGTTGAGAAAAACCCCTAGGTTTCGCACACAATCAGTAAATGCCTAGAACTTGATTATTCAAAAACACAGTCGAAAAATCAAAAACTTCAATTAGTCTTCGATTAAATCAAATGCATTGGTATTTTTGGGGTTCAGTTGAAACACATTTTTAATCGCACAGCTCAAGACATTCCTCAAATCAGAATTTAAATTTTCGATACGATCGTCCACTAAACCAATGGGACGACCAATATATAACTGCACATCATCAGCATATATGTGAATTTTACAGACTTCAATAAGCTCAGGAACGTCATTGATATACATGCTGAAAAGCAAAGGGCTCACAATAGATCCCTGAGGCACACCACGAGTAAGAGGCAAAGTATCTGAAAAATTGTCCCTTATTCTTGGATTATATATATCGCACAGGATTACATGAAACCATGAAACTGAAAACAAGAATATCTTGCGGGATTACATGCAGCTGAAAACAAGAAGGTATAGGGTACATCAGGCAGTATTTATCTGTTTTATGCATTAAAAAATAATGCTCAAAATTTATGCCTGTCTAACCTTATTTAGGTATTTTTTCCCATGATTTGAGAAAGCTTACTACTAACCTAGCAAAACATTAAAAAAAACCTAAAGCACTGTACTAAAGTTGACAAAAGCATATCTTATCCAAATATTTAATATAGCTTCCGAAAACATCAAGATTTCACATTGGTTTGAAAATGGTTTGGGATGGATTGGGAAGTGATTGAAAAATCTTCACAGAAGTTTCTTTTCAAATGAAGTACTGCACAAAAATTAATTTACACTCAATTATTATTATTATCATCCGTTTTCATTTATTTTTTTTTTTATAAAAGTTGTAAAAGAAAGGACACAACAAGATATCAATAATGAACACTTACAAAAGTCGACTGGACAGACTTGTGCTTTCCTTTTTTATTTTATGCTTAAGCCTAGTACTGAGGGCCGCGCTAAACTTAAATTTTCATATAATATTTAGTACGCTAAAAGTTATTGGCGAAATTTATGCTGAATTTTATCGAGACCAGTACTAAAGTCAACACGTTAAATTTGGCTAATTTATAGTAAGTCTCCAACCAATTTAGCTTGAATTTATCCGCCCGGCCGTTTTTAGCACGCTAAAAATATTCTAAAGAAACGTCAATTCGTCACCTAAAATATACAAAATTATTATTATTTCAAATGGAAACGTAAAAAAAAAACAAAGCAAACTTATCAAAATCCCACGTACCTCCGTTTATTTACATTTTATCTGTCAATGTCAACAAAATTGACATCTCCATGGCTCCAATCGAAATTTTCGCTCTTACCACTGAAATCATGAGTGAAATGAGCTTTACTAGAATGAAATATCATGTGGAAAAGAGAACACTACAGGCTACGGCGTATAATAAAGGGTGATGGGTCACAGCAGAAATTCCTATTCCTGGTTCAGATTTTAATCTGATACCATCCTCCATACCAGAGTCTAATCTGAAGTTTTTCCATCCCGAATATAGAAGTTTAATTCTGTTTTCATATAAATTACAGAAGTTTAATTCTGTTTGTAAATCCAAGGTTAATTCTGCCTCCTCACCTAAATTGAATTGTTTAGAATTGAAAGTGTATGTCCTATTTTGATGATTTGATTTTTTTATGGAAGTAAATTCTATAGAGGTAGACCAATTTGAGGTAGAGACGTTACGTCTTCATATCTAATTGAAGTGACTTTATTCAAAATAATCGACAGTTAGTATTGAAACAACTCATGTGCAGGACTTGTGTCATTTCAATTCTCTTAATTTATTTGTTGAATTTTTGAAGTATAGGTACGTAGACTTAGACTTTTTGAATTGACGTAATCTAGGCGAAATTTTATTTTTGCTGAATTGGAATTATTTTCTTCGAACGTTTTTATTACAAGAATAAATTTATTGATTTGAATTGCGCTTTGTAAAAACCGGCACCGCACCTCCATTTTTTGCGAGCATAACGCACATTCTTCGTTTTTAATATCTCTCATCTCTCAGTTTTCGCTGTCATATATTATGTGCTAAATGAACGGCCCGATAATGGAGACTCAGTACTTGACTTAAGAAGAGGTAAAATCGGAGTTCGTGGACTCCAAAGCTAGTTATGTGAAGTCCTATGCAGTTTAGTCTTACCTCCAGTATTTTAATTATATCAAATTTAAATTTAAAATTATTATTTGGTTCTTCTTCATTCTAAAATTTTTATTATTATAATTTTTTTTTATCCAAAATTTTTTTTATACCAGTAGATAATAAAATTTACTTTAAGAGTAAGCATATAAGAGAAGGATATTTTTGAATTTGATAAAAACTATTTTACATATTTAAAGTATTCAGTATTGTAATTTCTTGATCCGACACCTTCCTTTTTTATTATTAGCTCTTCTATAGGCCCAAACAAGCAGATTTACATTTTGCACAATTTTTATTTCTATTAGAAAATATAAAAATGTCGAAAATTGAAGAAAATAAGATTGCTATTATGAATTAAGGTTTAGTTTTCATTAGTTCGTCTTATATCCTCCAGACTCTGCTAACAGCTTCCTTATTTTCTTCGTCATCTCAAAAACTCTTACAGTTTGAAAATTACTTTCGCCTTTGAGGTATTCTTTGAAACATTATTGAAATATAAGGCATTCAACTTTGTGCTAGTTCTCACATATGTACTATGTATAGGAACATACATAGGTGTAATCGGGAACTTATATTTTGTATTCCACAGATCCTTTGCAGACTCGAATTCTTCGAAACCACCACGATTATAACCTTTACTTACAGAAAAAAACTTCCATTAGAACAATAATCAGATTCCCTTCCACAATTTATGTATGGAATGAGATGGAATTTGTAACAAATTAATTAATGAATTAGTCAATAATGAAATTTGCAAAAGTTTGTTTTTATGAATATTCTAATACTGTATTCCCAAAATATTGAGTCAATAACTGTCGCCCTTGCAATAATAAAGGCATCCGTTGTTTTGAATTTGGAAACGAAAAAATCAAGCTGAATTCAATTTTGTAAGTTCATTTAAGCATTAATAGCGAAAGTTTTCGATTAATTAGAAAGTCGGAAAAGTGAGTATTGTATATACCAATTAAAATGTCTTTTAAAATAAATTACTGTTTTTGTTTACTATAAATATAATTTTTCTTAAAATAACTGTTACGAGTGGTACTGTTTTTACTATCAAATTATCAGTTGGTCCTTCGAGCCGGATACTACGAGCAGACGGATTTTAATTAATTTTATTTTGTTTGAAAAATTCTAAATTAAATGCTTGGAAATAAAAAATAAAGCTAAGATGACTTACTTCTTAGCGACTATAGTACGACATTGGCATTTGGTAAATATTTTTAAAAAAATTGGCCTTTCGTTATAAAATTCGGAATATCTGATTATTGAATAATTTCTATATAGTTAATAAATTAAGCCAAAACAAATAATAACGTATTTGAAATATGGCGGCGTATTATTAAAATTACAACAATTAACTAACAATTGTCAACTATAAGTAAAATATTAATATCTTGTTAAGCAACAACAAAATTCTTAAAGAATTATTATAAAATATAAAAAAACAAAAATTGTAATAAATGTTTTAAAAGTCGCCCCACCATCGGCTACATTACACGCTACAGAAACGAAACTGAAACGACTTGGCCAATTTTGGGAGAAAACTATCTTAAAATTGTCATGAAAAAATTTCAAGCGAAATCATATAAATCCATGGAAAAGTTATATAATGATTTTACATATATTTACACATATCTACACTTTAGAAGAAATTAATCCAAGTCACTGTCACAGCATTTAAAATGTTGCAGAGTACTTTTTGTAAAAAAGCATCAAGTTGAAGTTGAAGATATATTATCCAAAAAAAATATTAATGAGACATTAATAAAAACGTATCATTACTGGTGATGAAAATTAGATCTGTGCATATGATATTGAAACAAATCATCAAAAATTGACTGAATGGCACTTCAGGAAGAAAAAGTCAAAATAAAAACACAAAATGCTTTCTCATAGTTTTGTTTGATTCTGAAGGCATTGTGCATCAAAAGCCTCTTCCTTTTGATCAAATTGAGAAATATTTCAGAAGTTATATCCCCTTTATGTGAAGTAATTCATAAGAAACGACCAAAATTATGGGATTCATAAGTGTTGTATCATGGATAATGCTCCTGTAAATACCTCGATTGTACCAAACAGTGTTTTTGACCAAAACATTCAGCCAAAATGATCCCAGAAGTTTCATATTAATCTGAAATGTTATCATAGGTAGGAGCACCTACATTAAAAACATCGCAGAGTGAAATTGTTTTTTACAGTTTAAAACGATCAAAAGAACGTTTTTGTGGCATCAACTAGGAACTAAGCCAGGATTAAAGACAAATTGAAATGAAGACAATGCAAAAACGCTGTCATGCTTTGTCGATTTAAGATTAAGTTGACAATTTTTACTGATTATTATGATCCATACGAAAACACAAATGAATGATTGAATGAACCTTGGGAAACTCTGAAATTCAAATGTTTTGTGAAGAACATGAAAAATGAAAGTAAATTTCGAATTACTTTAGCCAAAGTCCTGTATATTCTATGATTATTATTATAACTATAATAATTAAAGGGGGAAGCAAACAGAGTTGCCGCAAGCCTATATTATATTTAAAACCTATAATATTCTTGTGGCCTTCTTTCCAACATCCTCTAGCATTGGGAATACCTTTTTCTTAGTGTTGAGCCTTATGCGACTCAGAGCTTCACAGTCACACAGGACGTGTTCAGCAGTCTCATAATTTTCCAAACAGAAGCGACATGTCTTACCCATCTTTTTGAAATAATATCTAAATGGGCAATGCCCAGCAAATAGGCTGGTCATGAGCCTTAGTTAGATTCTCCTTAGCGTTAGAAATACTTTTGTCCTCTAATGTGAATACGTAATGAACTTCTTCACTTATTTCAGCCCCGGGATATTTTTCCAGTGTACCAATTTAATTTTGTCCCCTAAAGTCTGACTTGACACATTTCGGTGGCTTTTTGGGTATCCAAAAATAGGCTTAGGGCTCCATCCTTTACAAAACGGTCCTCAATCTCATAACTCTTAATGCCTTCATGCCCTGGCACCCAAATCAGCGTAACCTTATTTGTTTCGGTTAATTATTTCAAGACAGTAAGACACTCACTGACCATCTTAGATTCAAAGGTAAGCGAACTTAACGCTTCGAGTACTGTTTGGCTGTATGATATTATGTATATTTTTGCTCCACTCAAATTCTTATGAATAATTTCGCGAGCTCAGAGTTCTATGGCGTAGCAAATGGTAGGTGAGTCCCCAATGCTTTTGTGAGATAGTACTTCGGCCCATAAGTGCTTACGTCTGCTCTACACTCCATTTTGAATCCCTTCGTATACCTACTATTCAAGACATTCTGTTTCAGGGGATAATTCCCCAGAATGCTACTGTTAACCGAATCTGTCAGTTGACCAACCAGATTGCTTGTACTCAAGAAATTTTCTAATTGCACTGAGGATGACCTCCTTCCCAACATGCAATTATAGAGGAAGCAGACCCAATAAAGCCTCTAAGGATGCAGTTGGGTAGGTACGCATGGCACCGTTTACAAGCGGTTGTCGTCTTTGTATTTTATGATATCATCTCAGATAGAAAAGGTGGACTGCACTTTCACTTACACCAAAACCTGCTACTTAAAAAAATAATAAATCGTCGGCGGCTTCCTTTGCAGTAGATGGATAGGTAAAGGAAGTTAAATACGTCGAAATTAGGGTTCCCAAAAAAGGCTTGCTTACATAAGACTTGAGGTCATATTAAAGTAGTCAAGTAAGGCAACAACAAAATAGTTTTTCCATATATTCCGTATGCTTTATTTACTTATTTACTCATTCAAGATAAATTCAGAAAATGAAATCATTCCTCCTCTGACTAGTCCTCGGTTGAGCCCTTCGCATTCATTCCGTTTACCTTTCTGGTTGGAAGCAAGTCACTTCTTCTTGACTCTTGCGCGGAGACTCTCTATAAGGCATCTTAAGTGTGCAAAACAAATAGGTATATGTAGTCTGTTTGCGTTTCCCATGGGCTAAGACTACGCACGAACAATATCCAAAGATGAAGAACGTACTTATCGTGCTATCTTTTAGCTGTAAAAAAAACAAAAAAAAACAAACAAACAAAACGACAAATCAACAAACTCGTGTTACAAAAACAATACATCATGTGAACGCATGGTGACATAAGAGATCGTTACCGGTTAGGATAGTATCCCCGTCTATCATTTGATCAGTAATCTTCTTGCGCGCACGCGCGTGTGCATTAATTAACTAAGCGTGGGCCACAGATAATCATGTTTCACCTCGGGGCAATGCCAACATGTTTTTTTTTTTTTTTTAATTTTCTCTGATTAGTTACAGTTAAAAGAGAAAAGATGAAATCAGCATTCAACGATCGTAATATATTCGCGAATTTTGATCTTATTCGAAGCGTGTAATGAGAAGAGATTACTTTCGGGTGGCTGTACCGTACGGGCGCCTACGGCAGCAGTTGTTGGTAAAATTGATGCGGTTTTTTGCATATACAATATATTCACTCTTAAATCAAACCGAACCAAGCAAATTAAATAAGAACACTACACCTACATACGTACATACATACATACATACATACAACAGTTGGTCATAATCGAGCCAAGACGCAATGCATGCGAATATTTTGACGAATTTTAATGCGAATACCCTGTCCGAAAATTTCCTCCTTAATCCGAGGAGAGTTCCGTTCCAAGAGGAAAACAAACTTCAGTTGTAATTCGAAACTGGCCGGCTGTTTGCCTGTTTAAAAAATAACTAAATCGAGCGTAAATTATTGATATGATAAGACAGACCGAAATTTGATATTCCGTTCCACGTATTAAAATTCACTCTTCAAGATTTTGCCCGGAAAATAAATTAAGAAATTTCAAAATCAGGCCTGGAGTCGACCGAGCTTTTTTTTTATTTAGGCAAGGCAACGTTCGCAATTTCATTTTTAGTTTATACATTGGTGCCACAGATTTATGGTTGACTTTAAAACAGGAAGTTGTGAATTTTTATTTTTTTGTTTTTTTTTCATCGTTTTTGGTTGAATTTATTTTTGGGATGGATGTCTAGTCTGGGTCGCCTGATATGTCATTGAAATTTCAGAGTGACAAAGAGAGATAGAGAGGGAGAGAGAGAGAGAGAGATAGACAAAGAGAAAGAGAGAGAGAGAGAATGGAGCAAGGATAATTTGCTGATGGTGGTAACTTTTAATTAATTCGGCTTACTAATGTCGATTTCCATTGATATTTTACAAAAAGTGCACGCAAATCAATGACAAACGAGTTCAATTGAACAACTTTTAACGCGAAGAAAATGTATATAGTAACTCATATCCATGTAATTTGTCAGATTAACATTTTCTGAAAAAAACGACACCGAGCAAAGTTAGGCACATTATATTTATAAGAGCAGAAATTAAATTTTAACAGGATTTTCCCTTTTATTTTATTAATTAAATGAGTTACTACAACTTTACCTTGTTTTAAAATTAATTTCGCTTCACATTTATTTTGACATTCAGCAGAGGCATTTCTCAGAGATAGATGTGCGCGTTTTCTGCTGTAACACCGCCGATTTTTCGAGTATATATAAGGAGAAATCTGTTATTTTTACCTACTTAGGTTATAGGTCATTTTGACGTACACTTTTTCTAGCAGTTCAGGTCAATGGAACCATTTTATTCTAACACTGCATGAAAAGTGTAACACTTCTGCTAGAAAACGTGATCAAATCGGAAATCGGTATAAGCAGTAAGGAGAAATCTGTTATTTTTACCTACTTAGGTTATACCACGGTACAGTGAATACCTGCTCATTAAAACTTTGACACATGACAGCTGATGTGCTATGACGTAATATCGTGAACTAATGTATATATATTTCTATTGAAAAGACAACGAGAGGGAAGAGAGTATTGTATTCTCTGTGCCATACTGTCCTACACATTTCACGATATTTCGTCACCTAATGGCGGAACGTGGTTCGTAATGAGAATAGCTTGTTGTCTCTGTACCGTGGTATATATGACTTTAGTTATAAATTAAAAAAAAAATCTCTAAGTGAATTTCAATAGTTCATAGATGGTAATTGCCTACTTCAACTTTAATACACACAGCGCTCCTAATTAACTAATGACTCATTAGACGCGAATGATTCATTAGGCAACTAAAGACACGCAGCCATATCTTTAATTAAGTTGAACTCTCAAACTGTCAAACATACTTATGACAGTGAAGAAACGAAATGGATCACATCGACGAGATAAACTTAGTTTTTTTTTTTATTTTCAATTTAACGCTTTGGAAATGAAAAAACACTATATTAAAAAGTAATTTTGATAATATATGGCATGTGCTTTGAATTTCTTCTTATTATTTTTCAAATGGGCAGAAGCAGAGCGGAGCTTCAGATTTATATTATGTTCTAGTTCCTTTTTTCCTAATTAGAGCTCTTATGAAGGAAAATAGAACTACGAAAATAGCATATTGATGAATACTATGTGACACACTGCATATTAATGAAAAATAAGTGCTAATGATTCATTAGATCGTCCTGTATGTCTAAGGTATAACTGTATTAAATCTGGTACATAGAACAAATAAAGAAACTCATTCTACTGTCCTTTTTTTATGAAGATTATGACCTCATGAGATACAGCTTTCTGATCCGAAGATGGGCAATAATGAATACCATCCCCAGAAATTAGAGTATTTCGAGAGCTCATCAGTTGTATTTTTAAAGGACGTCTTTCATAAATTCTACATCTTGGTCCTGAAATCGACAGTTATACCTAATGTACAATGCATAGTAAAACGACGTCGTCAAAATGATATCATTTGCTGAAGAATCCATATAAATACACGAAATATGTAAGTAGTGGTAAGGTGCCAAATTAAACAGAGTTGACCTCTCAATTATCATAAATGTAATTGCTTTCTCGATTTAATTGCAGTATTACATCAATGGAAGTATTTGGTCTCAATAATTTCTTCTATAGTATATATATATAAACTAAAAAATTGTTTAGGACAAGTCGAATAATATAAAATACTAGAAGGAGCCCGTCGGGGTTGCCCGGCGATAATATAGATACCTAGATGGTTGGGGTGGTCATAGATGCATAATATCTAAGATATTTTTTGACTCGATGTGCGATTCCGTAATATAGGATTTTACTCTGTGTGTGTGTGTGTATATGTGTGTGTGCATGTATGAGTGTACGTGCCTACATTCATATGTGTGGGAGAGTGTTGCTCTCTACGTCGACGCGTTTTCAAGCAATGCCCAAATATTTAGTAAAACCCGACATTTTTGTATGGCAACCGTACAAAGGAGTTGCCCGATTGGTAACATTTTTGTACTAAAATTTCCTTTTTTTTAAAAAAGGCCTATGTAAAACATTGCAGCTCTCTACGTCGAAGCGGTAGACAGTGTCCAAATATTTAGTGAAAAACTAAAATTTTGTATAGCAACACCAAGAGAGGGCTGCCTGATTTGCTCCACTTTTGAACCTGTATTTGCAATTTTTATGGAAACGCCGTGAACAAAATATGAGCGCCTCACCTCGACGTCTTCCCAGGTCGCATATTTGAACTTAATTTACACTTTTTTTAAAAAAGGTCCGCATAAAATATTACAGCTCTCTACTTCGATGCGTGAAGCAGTGTCCAAATATATAGTGAAAATCTAAGGTTTTGTATGGCAACATCAAGAAGGGTCGCCTGATTTCGACCATTTTTGTGATTTTATTTACTATTATTATGAAAACACCATGTACCAAATTTTAGTTCTCCACGACGAGCCGCTCCCAGATAGTGCCCAAATATATAGTTAAAAAAGAAATTTTTGCATGGCAACCATACGAAATAGTTGCCCGATTTGTCCCATTTTTGAACCTAAACTTACATTTCTTTTTAAAACGCCGTGAATACAATTTGAACTACCCACGTCGACGCGTTTTCAGACATTTTCCAAATATATAGTGAAAAACCAAAATTTTGTATGACAACACCAAAAAGGGGTTGCCCGATTTAGTTTGTTTTTAAAATTTTATTTTCTATTGCTATGAGAACACCGCGTTCTAAATTTCAGCTCTCTACGTGCACTCGTTGTCAGACAGTGTCCAAATATATACTAAAAAACAAAATATTTTGTATGGCAACTCTACGAAATTGTTGCTCGATTTAGTCCATTTTTGAACATGTATTTTCAATTTTTATGAAAACGGTGTGCACAAAAATTCAGCTTTCCACATCTGCGTGTTGTCAGGCAGTTTGTACGTCTTGACAACAGAGCCATCTATCGTGTCCAAAACTGTCTTGGCTCTCAAGCTGGAACCAACCAAATATATTCACAAAATTTTATTGAAATCGGTTGAGCGATTTCGGAGATTAGCGTGTACAAACACAGTGACAAATGCAAGAATGGGAAGCACACACAAAATCCATGTCATTTTAACGACGTGGTTTTACCATGAATTATATATTCGGCATTATCAACTATAGTTTTGGTCGGTTTTTAAAAATAAAATAAAGATTTTAGATTTTCTACAATTGACACAAAAATATATATAACTAATAAGTCTTTTCTATTAACTTTTCTTACCCTTAGAGGACGTACATACTCAAGATTAAACCTCTCCTCATATGTGCGAACCCACCAAAGGATTCGATCCTAAAGATCCATGGAAGTTATGTCGACTTTTTTGCCGTAGTTTGTAAATTTTTTTTTATTCAATAGTTGTATAGAGCCCCAGGGTCTTGTGGACCTTAATAATCTAGACCCATAAACATTTGCAGATTTGCCTTATAGGAATATTTTAATGGACACTAATCATCAATTCAAGTGCCAAGCGATTACATTAAGAGATTTACGTGAAGCATTAAAAAGAATAAAGCAAAAAAAAGATGATTTTAATAACATAACACCAAAGATGCTGCTGAATTGCTTTTATTACATAGGACCAGAGATGCTTAACATAATTAACAAGTCATTAATAACGGGTGTATTTGCAAGTACATACTTGGAAAGAAGCAGTGATGTCACCAATTGTAAAAGTGAATAATTCAAAGAAAAACGAAGACTTAGGCTATCAATGATATGCCAGTGTATGAAAAAGTTTTGGAAAAAATCGTTCACCAGCAACTCGATAAATATGTCGAAATAAATAATATAATTATTGAGGGGCAGTCTGGCTTCAGAAGAAATCACTCTTGTGAAGCAGCCATTAATATGGTGTTAACATCGTGGAAGGAGGAGTGTTCACGGAAAATGAAAATAGGTTGTTTCTTTTTGGATATGAAGCGAACTTTCGAGACTGTGTACAGATCTACTTGCTAAATAAGTTTCTCACGTACGGAATAAAAGATAAAGAAGAGCATGAATGATTTAAATCTTATTTGTCTAATAGATGTCAACGAGTATAAGTCAACGATAAACTTTCATATAACATAGAATTACTGGATGGAGTCCCGCAGGGATCAATACTGGGAACCCTATTGTTTCTTATATATATTAATGATGTAAAGAGGGCCATCAAACATTCTAAGCTTGCACTTTTCGCGGAATTTGCAACGAAGTTAGAAGAATCAGTGGCTTTAAATAAATAAGTTGAAATTAATCATTTAAAATACTATATGTATGGTAATAAATAGTGAATTGAATATAAATATAAGTATTGAAGGTGAAAGTAGTGAATTAGTAAATGAAATAAAATATTTAAGTGTTATTATAGGCCATAAATTGAAATTTAGTTCCCATGTGGAATACACTACTAAGAAATTTGCAAAAAAATCGCTTTTTTAAGCACAATAAGGAGAAACATAAAAATAACGTGATATTTTCGACACATTTCAATTTATCAATAACTCTTTCGAAGCGAAGCAGGAAGAGCGGTTCTTAGAGGGTGTTCAACCTGGAGAGATTTGAGGCGGTGCGTTTCGGCCGTTTCCAAAGCAATTAGGTTCGAGAGAGCCCAAAATTTTTGATTTTATCCTGAGTTCTAGCAAGAAAATTATGGGATGAAGTTGCATAGTAGTAGTAAAATGTACTCAAAAGTATAGCTTGACATCCGAAAATAGGTATAAAATCTCTCAGGGTGTGTTTGAGGTCATTGAACAAGTGATGAAATTCACCGAATATTGTCGTTTTTTTTTTATTGATTGGATGCACTGCAGTTTTTTTTTTCCTTTAAAAAACTTTATAAATTTTTTTATCAATTTTCATAGAGAAAACTCCGCATTGATCTTGACATGGGCATAACCCTCAAATATCAACCTCTCGAAACTCGAAACCACTTCGAATTGAACGAAAATCAGCCCATTACTGCTTCTACATTTTCATACCTTCTGTATCTAGAGTTATGAACTACAACTGCTCCGCTTCAAACCTCTCCAGGCAGCCTTAATTTCTCAGATTCAAAAAATTGTATTTGAGAGTTTAGGAGCTAATAACTCTTCATTCAGAAATATTTTTCCATATTTGTCCTCATCCATGTTCAATCAAAGGCCGCAACGATTTTAGCAGCTTTTGTGTCTGGCCCTTTATCAGCTCAACTAAGACCGATCGTATGGTTGCAAAACCTGCAAAATTATGTTAAAGTCAAAATTATTGCTAAAGCCCCCCGGGAAATTTCGTATGTAATTACTATTGAATGAAAAAAAAAGTCATTGCTATGGTCATTATTTACTGCCACTCCCAATCCTCTTCCCCAACAGGTAATGGGGTCAGTAACTTCAAGGTAATGCCCTCCTACGAATTAACTATGCATTTTTTGTTATGAATACACTCAGTAAATCAAGTAAATTCAGGACGTATATCAGATAAGAGATAAGAGATAATCTAGTTTTCAAGTGAAAGTCCTTCTTAGTCTAGACCCAGTGGAAGCCCCCAACCCACCTGGAGAGTTGGGAAAAGACAAAATATAACACTCTTTTAAAAAAGGGAATATTCGACCGACTATAAGCAAAATTGAGTACCATAATTTTACATCCACGATTGTGTACATATACACACAAGGCCGGACTTGGGGGGACGGGCGATTGGGCGCTAGCCTAATTAGTTGCTTATAGAGTATCAGTTTTGTTTTTGTGCAGAGTCCGTCGCTGAAATGTATTGTAGGGCTGAGTAGGCTGTAGGTGTAGTTAGCTTTTCTAATGACTACTTTGGCATGGCGATTGAAACGCAGCAGTGTGTAGAAATTAACACCCAAATACTTGGCATTATCTGTGGGTTTGATTATTCCCCATTATAGATGGCCACTATTAGGCTGGAGTTTTTAGGTTACAAGTTTCGACCCATGTAGGGTCTCGGAATATAGATCAGTTCAGATTTTTGATCATTTATTTTAATCTCTCATTTTTTTGTGGTAGGAGTGGAGCATTTGGAGCTATTTGACTTTATTCATAACCAGAATCTGGTAGCGAGATTGAGCGTAGGTGAAAGAATCATCTGCATAATCATGTAGAAGTGTCGTGCCATTTTCATTTGGGGGTTGGTCCGAGCTGTACACATTAAAGAGTATTGGGTCTAATATGGAGCCTTGGCGGACGTCAACTTCGACTGCTTTGCTGATCCACGTAAAATTTTCTAGTGCCAAGAAATTAATCTGGTTAGGAGAGGGGGAAAACCGGATTGGTTTATTTTGTAGGTAAGCCCTTCTGCCCATACTGAGTCGAAAACATTCTCGACATCAAGGAAGCAGCCCACAATGCACTTACTTTTGTTCAGATTACTGATGGCATCCGTATGTTTGAGTTTGAATAGCGGGTGAAGTGTGGAGTGTTTTGGCTTGAAGCCGAATATAGAATCCTGATGGATGTTTTTCTCTTCACACGTGTTGAGAACTTGCTGTTTTATAACCATTTCAAGATTTTAGTCAAGTTTCAGATCAGTGAGATAGGTCAGAATTCTGAATCGTTAGGCGAAGATTTTTTTGGAATAGGAAAGATACGTGAAATTTTCCACTTCTCTGGGAAGTAGCAGTTTTTAAAGCAATTATTGTCTTTGTTAAGACGAGGAGCTCGAGAGTGTTTGTGAAGATGTCGTGTTGCTCGGGGTAAATTGCTGGGTTGTCCGTGCAGAAGAAAGTTTGTGGCAAGGTCTCGTGTGCCAGGAAAATGTTAACATTTCTGTCAACCTCCGAAGAGAAAGTAGGGTTGCTAAAGACTGAGTTGTCTTTGAAGGTATTCCGAAAGTATGATGCAAAAGCATCGAAATGGGAATTTTTGGCTTGCTGGAATCGACTTTGTTAATGTTCTCAAAAGTCTGTGGTCCTAGTCTATTCCCAAACTATTCACTGCAGAACATTTTAGTTTGCTCATCGATGATTATCGATAAGTATTTGACTTGGGATAACACATATTGATAAGCGTGTGAGTGTTTTGTGGTATATGCAGTTCAGGATTTTCCACAGTTTCGCCTGTACTTGTACACGCTTTGGAGGTTAGCCGGAAGGTTTTGAAAATATAGTTCTTGTACAGGTTTTAAAAAATATTTTTTATTGGTTTGCAAGTAGTTCCTGCAGATCTCAATTTGTCAGTCGGTTTTGGAGTTCGGGAGGTTTCTGTTATTAGCAATGGCAGCGCTCTATTTATACTGTACAAAATGCACAAGGTAGAGAGAGCTTTAGAAAAAATCGGAACAACGGTTGCGTACGAGATCTCTGGCGGTGCCTATCTCTGCTATGAAAAAGGAGAGAAGGCTTGTCATCATAACTGTGATGACAAATGTCAATCGTTACTGCTGTGGCAGTTGGCCTAAGTCTGCGGTAAATCCTATTTTGATATTTGTTTTTTTTTTGTTTTTAATATAAATAATTTGTTTTTATTTATAATTTCAGTACCACGATTGCAGTGTCGATCTGAAGTGGGATTCGACGAGTGAGTAAGTTTTATTTTTTAAAACAAATTCTCAGATCTATGTATGGGGATTTTTTTTGTCTAATATTTGCTTATCTTGTCTTTCCAGATTAAAACATAGTTTCTAGTAATTTATTTAGTTAACAATTCTACAAAAAATTAAAATTAAAAATTATAAGGTAAGCATATTATGATGTGAGTGCAAAACCGATAGCACTCTTTGGTAGGTACATATTTTAGCTCAAATGAAAGGATGTTTCCTACAGATTCTGAATTAATAATGAAAAAATCAGTTAATAATGCATTTTGTCGGTAAGTTTCGCAAAATTAAAATGTTTTAAAAAATTTTCACTTTGTCGTCGTCTGGTTCTTGTTTTTTTTTATATTATTAAGCCAAGCTCAGGGGATACCCTATGATGCAAAGCATAGCATGGCAGGAAGGAGATAGGGAAAGAATTAGGGGATATGAGGAGAGTAGCGGAGGTGCCCATGTATGTCGCCCTTCAACTTCCGCAGATTGTATGCCGGAGGAAAAACAGAAGATGGTAAGCTGTTCCACATTCGCACTGTTCGGGATAAAAAAGCATGACGGAATTTTACTGTACGGCTGAAAGTAATTTGAAGGGTTAAGGGATATGCGCGGTTTGCAGCGCGAGTATTGCGTGCAGGAATCATTCTACAAGAGATTAGACTAGATATTTCATCAGAACATTGACCATGCATATAGCGATAAAGGAGCGAAAGGCATCCAACATTGAGGCGGTGCGCGAGTAAGTCGATATGACAAGTTATTAAAAGAGACAAGAGAGTTGATTGAGAATTTATTGCAAAGTACTTACTGTTGCTAATTATTTGGTACCTAATAATTGTTTCAATCGGACGCATAATAACAGAAAATATTATGACGAAAAAGAAAAGAGTACCCAGAATCGCAAAACCTTCCTACCTCTAAAACGGCTCGTTCTATCCCATAACCCTTCCTATAATTTTTGGCGTATCTCAACCACAGCTATCGTATTCATAAATAGTTTACATAAATTTTCGAACACCTTGTATATAAACTTATTGACATAATGAGATTTAAAACTATTAGATATGCGTGTTCATTCAACGGATAATTCCATTAAAAATCGACCAATTATTCTGGATGTATTATTTTTGTGGTATTGCGCTAAATAGCATGTAGCATTTATGGTGAAATATTTTTGCTTTTGAACTTATGATTTTTGAACGAATTTAAAAACAAAGGGGAATGCCAATTTTTAGCCCGACACCTCCAGGCATGTAAGATATCTTAAACGATGCACTATGATACTCCGAACATATTTTATTAACAATGTTTATATCAATTCAGCGGGGAAAACTGGGGAAGGGGACAAAGATTGATCTAGTACATTTTGGAAAAACTAGTACAGAATCGAATTCATTAGGTGAGGTGAGAAGAAGTTTGAGTACCCACACTCCTATACCCGGAGTCTTAAATGGCTATTTATAGCTATCCCCATATTCACGTTTTTAGTATACCCCTCATTTTTATGCAAACTGAGGTCCTACATTTTTCGCACAGGCTTAGATCGGCTCTAACTCAATAGGATTATATCCGATCGGAAAACGCGTCTCATTGTTCACCTCAGCTTATTACCAGCAACAGTTCGTAGAAGAAATTTTTCTCTTTATAAGTTTGGGTGGTTTCGATATGCCAACCATGTTGTATATCAAATTAAAGCTCTCGCTCTCGTTTACTACATTTCGCATATATTTTTGCAGTTCTTTCTTCCATGGCCATTGGTGCTCTATTGTAAACATTTTTCTCATAGGAATCATAATGCATCGTTTAAGACATATCTCATGTCTGTAAGTGTCGGGCTTAAAGTTGTATGATAAGTGTGCATTCCCCATTGTGTATCTGGTAGTCTCCCATAATAAAAGAAATGTAGATAGATAACATACAATTAAGTATCCAGTCACACTAAGGAGAAAGTAGTAAGTATTTGTAAATCCTTTTAAAAATGATAAGTAACTGATCAAAAGCGATAATACTCCAGTCATATTATTCAGTACATACATAAATATTAGAAAAGATCGATTCAGAAATTAAAACTTTTGTCGATTTTTAATGAAATGGCGAATTACCTTAGTTTTAGATCCGAAAGAAATTCATCAGTAAACACCAGCTTAGAGAGAATTCAAAATTA
Source organism: Dioctria linearis (assembly GCA_963930735.1). Lineage (NCBI taxonomy): Eukaryota > Metazoa > Arthropoda > Insecta > Diptera > Asilidae > Dioctria > Dioctria linearis. Next base: position 187,813,636 of record OZ005743.1, read on the forward strand.
GATAGATGTACTAGAATTTACCTGAATTAAATCACAACTTAAGTCGGACAGTTTAATTTATTAGTTTAAATTGATAATTTTTGTAAGAAATCCTGTTTTATCCTTATCCCAATATGTTGATATAAATTGAACAATCTTTACCATTTTGCCCAATATAAGATGAAAACTTTGTTGTATATAGAATTTGACTAAGTACTTCATCACTCTTCCATTTGACACTTTTATATAACACCAAAGAGTCCCCCTACTAAACTATATCTGTACATATACATATATGTATATTTTGTTAAATAAATCGACAATCATATTACATACATACTTTATATATATATATATATATTGTACATACTACGAGTATACATAGCTGGCAACATAAATCGCAGTAACTATAATTTCATTTATCTTCGCTGTCCATCAGTATAGGATGATGCAGCCAACAAAGGTAACGTTACCGCCATAATCAGCTGAAGCCATAACATGAACACTTTTCGTCCAGGTGCATAAAAGGAAAAACCTTACCGAGTCCAGCTTAACAGAAGTTCAGATATCATAAGTATGTATGTAGGTACCTACACTCTGTATGTATGTAATGCAAGCAAGTATTATACTATGGGTCGGGGATAAAAATTGTGAAACGTTGATCCAGCATTTCCATTGTGCGATCAGCCTCCTCACGATTGTCGAAGCAGCCAGACTTCCCGGGATTGATAGCCATATCTGGCTTCTTTGATCTCCATCATCGTCATCAGCTCTTAAATAACGCCAGTGTCGGTGGATGACTCTGAATTCAAAGGAGAACATCGGCATCGGGCACGTAGTCGATCAACAAGTCCGACCGACTCGGAGTCACAAGTCAGTCGGTGATTAACCAAAATAAAGCAATCATCATAGAGCCTCCAAAGTGGTATGCGCATGCGCGAACGGATTAAAGTGTGTAAGTAGAGATTCCAAGGAGGCAAACAACAACTTCTTTGATCGGCTTGCTGCTGTTGTTGTTGTTGTTATTATTATTATTATTATTGTTGGTGTGGTAGTATACTACCATAATAAGAGGCGGAGGAAAATCCAATTCTCACTATTTGCCTTATGCGGAGGTGCATTTAACATTTTTAGCTTCTTGGAGTCTTGCCACGATCTGATCACTGCGTCGACCGCGCCGCCGCGCTGTGCCGTTTATCTTGTACACGCTTACCTTCTCGTTTATGTTTAGTTTATATGGACGAGCTCCAGTCGTCGTCGTCATCATCATCTAGCCATGCATGCAGTTGCGCTAAAGCCTTCTTTTTTAACTTGACTGGTCTATATCTATAGTTTCGAGTATCTCTGTATGCTTTATACTGGCTCTGGCTGACTGAATCTCGAAATTCGTATCTTGACTTTCGTCCGAGTCATATAAAGGCCGTGAGAACAGTCTGCGAATGCAAGTTCCCAGGCTCGTGCTGCTGGCTGACTGCATGGGCAGAAATCAGAATAGAAGAGCCATTAAGAGACCTTGGCGTGTGGATAGAGGTCGATATTGTGGAGGATAGAACTGAATTTAAAGGCTATTTACATAAATAGAATTGTACGAAGTCAAACAGTGAAAATGTAAAGGTGATAGGATACACAGAATATGGACAGACGTTTGATAATAATTAGAAATTGATATCGACATAGAACAGTATCATTAGTTTGTTAATCTATGAAGTATTGTACTCTGTAAGAAGGCACTGAACCATTGAAATTCAAACTTCATAAATAAAATTAGAAAAAGTAAACAGATCTATAATAATAATAAAATGTCAAAAGATTACAACCAAAAAGAGAGATGACGAGTACCTGAGAATGATGTAAGAAGCAATAACTACCATATACGAGTTGACAAAGTTTACCATCATCAACTTCATAACCACCATAGTCCATAAAAAGTTGGTAAAGTTAGCTGGGTGTGTTTAAGCACATTACGTATACCTAGATCATGGAGTGGCTCGAAGTAGAAAAATATACTGCGCAGACCGCAATAGATTTTGCCAATGACTGATGATGAAATATGATCACTCCAGGTAACGGAAGCTATTAATTAATTTTTTTAATTATTAATTAATAATTTCGCTCCGTTTTTGAGAAACCCCTTTTAAATAACGTAAACAATCTTCATACCTATATAGGGTTTCAGTTACGAGGTCCATAAACCAGGGGGTGATAGTACTCATGTTGGCAAACAAAAATTTTATGGTAGGTGAAGGTGCATCTCAATCTCAACATTTTCGGATTTACAGGGTAATTAGACCGCTCTAACTGTGGAGGGGAGCGGAGTACTAGGTTGGTTGAGCAGGCATTGAAAGGGCCATGATGTTCTTTATACAATGAGTTCTTAATCGTGGCCGTAAAATTTGTACTTTTTTAAGATACAGGGTGTTTCATGGAAAACTAGCATATTCTCTCAATCACCTTGTCACTCCAAAACGGTTGTGATGGGTCTCCGACCCCCTGCCTTACAATTTTTTTTGTCTATGTGAGTACTATCACCTGCTGCTCTATGGAAAACACCCTGTATAAGACCTGACTTGAGTTTTCTATCAGTGTCAACTGAAAATACACAAAAGGCCAAAGTCGAGGACCAAGGTATATAAAATACAAGGTATTCCCATTCCGAACCACGTTCCGCCATTAGTGACGTAATATTGTGAAATTTACAGGAAAGTACGGTACAGAGAACATAATACTCTCTCTCCTCTCTCTGTCTTTCCTATAAAAATGTATATGCGGTATTCACAGATTTACGTCACAGACTATCAGCTGCAATGTTCCAAAATTTTAATGGGAATACCCTGTCTTCTATATACCTTGCCGCAGACTTGCTGTCACATTTGAAGTTTAGGTTTAGATTTCTGAAGGAGGTTAAAGTTTTTATGTTCGTTGTGCTACGTATAAAGCATTCGTAAATTTTGCTTCATGTAGAAGTCGACAAACAATGTGGACGCATGAAATTTTTAGTATATATGAGAGGGATATCTTTGGTTTTCAGACTAGTTGTGAGAGCTAGTCTCGGACGTGGGAGGGAGTGCCGGTTTTTAATGGACAACTCAGTTAAGAATTCAAATATAAAATTTTATTATATATAATTCAATTGCTTACACTAATATCACAAATTCATTTACTAAAACTAACCTACAAACTACTAAAAATTCAATATAAAAAAAATTCAATAAAAATCCGAATGAAATAAACAAAATAAACAAATTAAAATTAAAATTCAAAATCAATGAGCTCCTGCTCAGGCGCTGCCAATTTTCTCCTCGTTCTGAAAAAGGGAGAGAAGATCAGAATTATTGTCTGTCATCAAACAAAGAAAAGGGGAAAATATTGATGCTGCTAGTGCGTGAGGGCACAAGAGCAGTAAAATTCTTCTGTCAGTACAACTAGTCAGATTAGTATCTGACAGTATTCTGAGCGTGCGCAGAAATGTAGCAATATGCTACTATAACGAAGAATGCAGATTAGTCTCTGCAGCAGAGTTATTCCTCTGTAAATGTGAGCAGGAGATGTAGCAGATTATTCTCTGCAGCAGAATTATTCTTCTGCTTAGGTGTGGGACGGATTATTGCAGATTAATCTCTGCGCAGAATTAATCTTCTGCTTAGGTATGGGATGGATCTTTTTGCAGATTAATCTCTGCGCAGAATTAATCTTCTGCTTAGGTGTGGGATGGAATTTTTGGAATTGATAGGATTTTCAGATTAATCTCTGAAATATAGAATTAATCTTCTATATGAGGTTTGGGAATTTTATTCTTGTTACTCGGATTAGTCTCCGAATGAGATGAGCTCTGAACCAAGAATGATTTTCTGCTGCGGCTCGTGGGCTTTTATAGCCGCCGCATCCAGTTATGAGCTCTCGCCTCTCGGTGTTGCCCTAGCGACGTTTATTGGATTTGATGACTGAGGCGAAATCAAATGATTTGACGTAATGTCACAATGTGACATTACAAAATGTAAATATACAGGAGGGATGTATAATTTAGGTAAGTTTGTGATATTTTTGTACAATTTTGTTGAAAATAGTAATAATTTTATATGTTTTAGGTCTAAAATCTGTTCTTTGGAATGATTGGACGTCACTGGACCAAAGGACGGAAGTTTTCAACAATCAGATAAGTGGTTTTCTTTTAATTTATATTAGTCTTGCCTTCTTTGTGTTTTCTTTTCTTTTCTCTTTTTGGAAAAAATATTTTCGTCGTGGTAAGGTACTACATCGACTGAACACTAGTAATAAAGATGAAGTGCATACATTCATCAGACAATTGCATATGGGATGTTCGCTTCTGTCTTTTGTCCTCTTAACATCTGCATTGTGTTATTATTTTTTTTAGTTCAAAACTAGATGGCGTAGCGTACGTTTGCAGTTTTCTTCATAAATAACTTTAGGACAAGACTTCAGATGCATATTTAAAATTCGAATTAGAGTCAACTCAACGAATGTATCTTTATAGTTATTTCCCTTGATAGTATTCTATTTTCCACTAATAAAGAAACGTAGCAAGCAATGAATGATTGCGTTCACTGAACATAATTAATTAATAATTAATATAAGTTTTTGGAATTTAATTAGATTATCAGGCTCTGAGACTTTCTTGGCTATTTTACATAGCAGTCTTAGTAGATTCATACCGACGGGTTATTAAGATTGAAGAATGCTAAAAATAAACCAGGTCTTTTTGGTCCTTTATTAATTCTAAAAGATCATCATTAGGTTTTTCTAATCCAACGAATTTCGTTTCTTCATGAAAGTTGTGCATTATTTACAGATTATCTTCTTGTTTCATACCTCTGCATAAAGAGCGCTCTCGGGTTTTAGGCACTCCAGGTCTATTGTTAAATTGTTACCTATTCCAAAATGTTTCGAAGGCTTAGTTAAAAATAAGATCTATTTCTATATAAAAGAAGCGATTTGTTAACAAAATCTATGCTTTTGGATATCACTCATCTTTACTAAAGTGATTATCTTCATACCATTAAGAAGTCATAATGATCCCCATCAATATGTTATGGTTGATTGGTATGAATTTCTTATTTTTAAGGTCTTGTCTGGTGTGCCCCAGGGGAGTCATCTGGGATCTCTCTTTTTTATTATTTTTGTTTTTAATGATGTGGTCAAGATTTTTTTCTTTTACAGAATCTCTTAGATGTAAAGATATGTAAAAAAAAAACTTTCTGATTGCAGATTTGGATGCACTTTCCATAAACGAATTATTGTTAATAGGTTCACTTAAAATACTGATAAGTGAGTCCAAAACTAAAGCATTTACATAGATATTTGAAAATTAAAGATCAAAAATGGTGTAAATCGAAACTATAAACATCCCAGCCAAACTTTTTCATATTTAAAGCTGTCGCCTCTTTCTAAGAAATATTTACATTTTCAATAGCCTTCAATTCATGAATTGTAAGATATCTCAATATTCGGCAACCGAAAAAAGAGTAGATATCATTTAATTAGTAACAGTTAAAACAAAACAGGCCCTTTCAAATATCGAGAGAAATAGAGTATATAGCTACCGCTGTATCTGTTGTACCAATGAGCTAGAGGGGCCCCATCATCCGAAAGCAAACAATCGAATAATGCTACATGAATTAAAAATTCATAAGTTTACTTTATCAACAATATTATTTGTTCAAGAATGAATTTATTTAGATTCTCCGGTATATAGCAAAAGCTAAAAAATGTTTTTAATTTGTTATTTCATCACACAACCCATTTGATTTTGGTTGACAAGTTTCAAGTCTTGATTTTGACTCATCAGCAGGTCCCAAATAGCGAGAAATGAGTGACTTGAAAAACAAATGAAAAAATAGAACAAAGAAAAGAAATGAAAAAAACCAAAAAATTTGGAAAAATAGAAAAAAAAACATTTTTTATTAAAAAAATTTAAAAATCAGATTCATTCGAAACGAAGCGAACCTGTGTACGCCCGCAGTGGGCTGAAAAAAGAGAAAAGAAAAAGAAAGAAGAAGGAGCGTTTCGTGTTAGCAGAAAACCTTACACTCATCGGTACGGCTTGGTATTCCTTGAAACAGATCGAATTGATCTCATCTCATATAAACTCAAAATAAATTCTGAGTGTGAATTATATGAGGCAAAAACTCCTATATTTCACCATGGAGAAAGAACCAAATTTTTTTTCATTTTTTTGATTTCATTTCTTTGTTTTATTTTTCATTTGTTTTTCAAGTCACTTAATTTTCGCTATTTGGGATCTTTTGATGAGACTTGAAACTTGCCACCAAAAATATAATTGGCTGTGTGATGGAATAACAAATTAAAAACATTTTTTAGCTTTTGCTATATACTGGAGAATCTAGATAACTTCCTTCTTGAAAAATATAAGTTTACCCCGGTAAAAAGTCCTAAAGAGTAATCTCTACTTTTATTATTATTTATCAATAATGAAATAAATATACAATTGTTCATCCTTTTAAGTTCTATTGATTAAGCCCAGCCATTGAATAATAAAATACTCCGTCAGAGATCCATATGATTTCTTCTCTGGGAACTACTATAAAGGCAAGTCAAAATGCTTTTGAAGAGCCCCGAACATCACACTGAGTTTGAATCTTTTTACGAAAAAAAACAAGTCTCAATCCCTTATTTTCGTAGATTCATCGAAAAATGTGCGTCAAAACTAAAATTGAATATTTTAAATTTTATAATGCAAAGAAAAAAGGAGATCAATGACTTGTATAACTGTTTCTAGATTCTTGTAGATCTCAGCTTCAAATAAAAAAGAATTACATGTCAGAATGTCAGTTTAAAATATTAATATCCCTTAAACAAATAGTGTTAGAAAAATGTTTAAAATCCCCATTAAAGATATTTCTGTATCCACATATTAAATTACTAGAAATGAATTGTTTTGTAACTTTCAATCTTTTGATACATATCAATCAAACCATTTGCTAATTGCTAATCTCGTAAGTAAATTTGATGGCTTTTTTGGATTCGTGATCAAGTGTCGATCTTATACTTGTACAATTAAGCAACAAACTTTTAGATAAACTAATTACCACCATTTTGTACTATCTTTGCCTTGAATTAAGTCTAAATAATGTAAATTACTCTTTGTTTACGAATATTGACTTAAGCTTACAGAGGACTTATTCTCATCTTATTTTCTTTTGTGTAAGGTTACAAGGAGCGTATACCCTAGACAGGCGAAAAATGTATGTAGCTCATTTGCAATCTCATTAGCAGCTCCTCACTCTGAGTAAAGATCATGGCAGAACTCAATAAAATTTGCTAATATTTGCTATAGTTGATTTATACAGTAGAGAATTTGTATGTTGAGAGAGGTCAAAAAGAGAGAAAAAAAACTGCAAAGCAAAGAGATTTCATTCATGATCAGCTGATCTGATTGCTGTTACTGCTGACTTTATTGGAAAATCTTTCAACTTTCCTATAAATTCAGTTCATTTTAATGACGGTAGGTGACACTTTTACTCCAATTTCACTAATATGGAATAAAATTTGCTCCAATTGAAATTGAATCGAAATGTTGCAAAAGATTATGTTACAACTTTGGTTAGGAGAAAGGGTTGTTTGTTTATTTATTTTTTAATTGTGTTGGGTGCAATACGATTTTAGAGTCCATGAACTCAAAAAAAATTGAAAAATTAAAATTAATTAAAATTAAATTAAACAATTAATAATACTGAGCTTATTTTTCAATAAAATGGTATAATAAGATAAGCAACAATGCAATTTCTAATTCCTAATTTTAAAAAGATTTTAATTTCAATTTTAATTCAAAGAAAAAAAAATTCAAGAAATTATAAATCGTATACTTAACCTCTCCTTAACGTGCTGTTGCTTTTCCTTTTTATGTTCCTCTCTACACGTTACTTTGTACTAAACTGAAGAGACTTTCACATCAAAAACAAGAACTGAAAAAATGTAAACCGTAAAAACTCAATTTATTCCAATTTAAAATAAGATTTTTGCTCCAATCATTAACAAAATCCAGGAAAAAAGGATAAACTAAGAATTTTACTGAGAAAATAGTTATTTTTATTTCAGATTTTTAAGAAAAACACAAATTTTATGTTTTATTGGGCGAATTTTTCGGCCAAAAAGTTTTTCGTTTTTCATTAAATAATTTTCTGTGTTAAATAAATGAAAAACGAAAATAATTTTTCATTAGCATAATGATTCTTACATGCTAATTTTATAATTTAATTCTTTGTTTATTATCACTTCATTTTTACAGTATCTTTAATTTAGTTTATATGTTTACGAATGTTGTGTTACACTTAATAATTTTTCATATATGTATTTCTATAGATCATCTTTTGCGCATGACTTATAGCTAGGAAATCATTGTGGCTTAGAAACTATTTCAGCATCTAACTTAATTCTAACAGTTTATTACTTAAGCCTAAAAACTTATATTATGTATTAGTTTAGTTTGTTTCCACTATAAAAAAAAATATTATATATGTATATGAACCTAAACATGAAAATCAAGATTAAAAAGCTAAAAACAGAGTTAATAATAAGTGAAAACAAAATTCAGGTTTTAAGTAAGCTAAGGCTAGTTAAGCCTCATAAATTAAATTTGTTGGTGTATTAGTGCAATTAAAATTATTACTTATATTTATTTTATTTTGAGTTCATCCCTATTATATCCTTGTGTTGCCATTATTGTCCTATAAGTATTTTCTTAGTGCGCTAAGGAGCACGTCGGAGTCCTCCTTGTTATAATTAAGGAGGTCTCTAGTTCTTTTGGTGGTCCCTAGTATGTGTAGTCACCTTTGTAGTTCACCGTACTATGTGGGACATGTTCTTCTTTCGAAGAGATCGCTTTTGACAGCCAGGAAGCGTCCCAGTCTAATTCTACCCATGGAGTTATTATTTGCCGTGGAAGGTTCGACATTGTCGGCTTTTCTATTATTCTGTGGTGCTCTGCCAGGAAAGTGTCCGAGTCAAGCTAACTTATCAGTCATCTTGCTTCAGACAACCTCCTGGGTTGGGACCCTGCAGCTTTGTAGGCTGGAGGGATAATGTCTGGATCATTTGAGCCTGCCTATTGCTTTTAATGATAAGAGGCTATCCGTGAAGATAGCCCGGCTTCCGTCGAAAAAACATCCAAGAAGCTTTTTTATTTTATTTGAATGCTGAAAAAGTCAAAGGATAACACAATTTATATTGACATATTTAACTCATTGTATCATATATGTATACATAAATACAAAAACCTGTTTTTTTTTTAAATATTATGTTGAGTATCTTTAAATTTATTAAGCATCTTCAAAAAATATTTAAAATTGCTCCAACAAAATGATAATTTTTGATGACTTTGTGCTAGCCGATTTGGGAAGCTTTTAGAAATATAATTCTACAAAATTCGAAAAAACTGATGATGTTTTCGAGTATTCCAAATTAAAGAGATGAATAACATTAAAACAGATGTCAACGCATCGTAGAATTGTGCTCAGACATTCTGTCAATCAATAATTTCATACAAAGGTAGAATCCACCAAATTTAATGCAAAGTAACTTAGAACTTATTTATAAATGTTATGTACAGACAGATTCATGAACGCGATGGATGTTTCAAATTTTTAAAAGGCAACATATATATATTTTTTTTTTATTTTTCGTTAAACAAGCTGTGTTCTTTTGGTACTCAACAGTGTTTTGCAGAGCACAGGAAATTGCGAGTTGAATTGATTAAAGTAGAAATGATTTTGAAAGTACACAAAAATAATCAAATTACCATGACTTGAATCCTTGCAAAATGTGAAAATTGCGCTTGATAAATTCGGGACAAAGTTTGATTGTAAATTAAAGTCATGGCACTTTGGCAGAAACACATTCAAACAAGCATCTGGCCTGGCCTCTCTCAGGCTTCCTCGTAGCGCGTCTCAAGGCTTACCTCAGAGAATTGAAAACAAAATGACACCACAAGGCTCGATGTTGTTATTGTTACTTTGATAGTATATCTGTATACAACATTGAATAAATAACTAATAAGGAAACGCATATCGGGTGTATTCGTTTCGTCATGGCAGTAATGAATTCGACACATTTTGAAGGAAGGGGTACATTTTTTATAATCCAAATTGCTATGTAAAATAAACAAATTTTTAGCGCGCCTTTGTATGACTGACATATTTTAGGCAGCTAAAGCTGAAATTGAAATTAGTGTTTCCAAAATTAAAATTAAGATAAATATTATTTTTGAGGAATTTTTAGGGTTTTCCAATAAGAGGTCTTATTCTAATTACCCCGCTATTTCGGTAGATGTCACTTTTGGAGCTGTCATTTTTTGACATTTGACAAGTAGAAACTACACCATTAATAAAAATGGAACGATACACGATTCAACAACGCATTGAAATTATTAAAATTCACTATAAAAATGGTGAAAATGTGGCAGAGACGGTTCGTAAAACTCGAACATTTTTGGGTCGTCGTGAAGCACCTTGTCGGACCGCAATACAGAAATTGGTAGAAAAATTCGAGCTGTCGGGACAAGTTAGTGATGTGAAGAATAAAACCCGTGCACGTCGCTCAAGAACAGCCGAGAATATCGCTGATGTAGCCGAAAGTGTTGAAGAAAACCCAGGTTTGTCCATTCCTCGTCGTTCTTTGGAAATAGGCATTCCAAAAACGTCATTACACCATATTTTGCATAAAGATTTGGGTCTTAAGGCTTATAAAGTTCAGTTAACACAAGAACTCAAGCCAGCCGATCATCAACAACGTCGAGTCTTTGCTGATTGGGTCCTTGAAATATATGAAAATGATCCGGAGTTCCATCGAAAACTCATCTTGAGTGATGAGGCCCATTTCCACCTCGATGGCTGCGTCAACAAGCAAAATTGTCGCATCTGAGGCTCGGAAAACCCAAGAGTTATTGTTGAAAAGCCTCTCTATCCTCAACGTGTGACTGTTTGGTTCGGTTTACGGTCCCTTACTTTTTCGAAAATGAGGCTGGAGCAACAGTTACGGTGAATGGATTGCGCTATCGACAGATGATTAACAGATGATTAACAACGTTTACTTTCAACAAGACGGCGCTACGTGCCATACAAGCAACGAAACCATTGATCTTTTACGGGAAAAGTTTCCGGACCGTGTTATCTCTCGAAGAGGTGATCACAATTGGCCACCGAGATTTTGTGACTTAACATCTTGCGACTTCTTCCTTTGGGGCCACGTGAAAGAGAAGGTCTACATTAATAGCCCAGCGTCGGCAGGAGAAACAAAACATATGGGTGAGCTATTTTGGTATTCCATACAAAGTGTGAAACTTTCGTCCAATTTGGGAGATGGTCGGGATCCAAGATGATCGGTTTCGTGTGATGGCTGTATAAACTTACAGAAAATAATGCAATTTTTGGTATCATGGAATTTTTAGCAAAACAATTTTATGTTGAGTTTATTTACACCCAAACTTACCCTATTTGGAAAATTATTGTAAAAATATCTACTAAACATAAAAACATGAAAAAAATACATGTTTGGCGGTTAAATGATAACATGGCAAAGACGTACTTCTACGAATTCGGTGCAATATGTCTTAAAACGTTTGGTAATATTCTGAACAATATCTGCCAATTCGGTAATGAATAACCTTAATAGTAATAGCCCTATTATGGACTCCTGAGGTACTCGAACGAAGTAGAGTAGTACAACACAACAGAGAATATATCGTTGATCAAGAGTCAAGACGTCTAGAAACCTATGAATAAGGTAGCAATTAAGCAATTTAAATGCAGAACTAAAAATAAATTAAAATTACAGGAGAAGAATGATTAGAAAGTACAAAATACTTATAGGTCGAGAGTCTACCGAAGAAGAAACAATAGATTTCTTTGGGATGACATATTGAGTAGAGTATTTGATGGTCCTGCTGGCTTCTAGCATAATTATAGAGGTAATAAAATCGCAAAGTTTAATTTTTAATAATTTTACTATTCCGATTGTTGATTCTGTCACAAATTTTAGGAATTGAGAACTGTTTAATTGTAAAGTAATTTGCAGGGTTAATTAGGAAAAGGCTTAAGGTATGTGGTCTACTTTAAAAAGCGCTCTTAATAACAAGTAAAAAAGCTAGAATTAGTCTAAGACCAATTATTATGATACCCCTAAATGAATGCCCGTATAAAGTTTCGTATGGTCACCGATCTATGCAAATTTGAATTTTGAAGGGTCTTTTACATATATTTGTAGAACGGCTCGTCGGACAGAAAAACTGACTATAACCAATTTTATGGGATTTTGTATTCTGATGAAGTTTTTAGTATAAAAAATGTCTAGGACTAATCGTTTTTACAATATATTTAAAAAAAACCTAAATTTTTATATGGCAACACCAAAAAGGGGTTTGTCCGATTTATTCCATTTTTGAAATTTTATTTGTTATTACTATAAAAACACCATGTACCAATTTTCAGATCTCTATGTCGACGCGTTCTCAGGCAGTGTACAAATATATAGTGGAACGAGTTGCCCGATTTGTCTCATTTTCAAACTTAATTTTACTTTTTTTTTTAAGTTCGTGTATAAAATTTCAGCTTTCTAAGTGAACGAATTCTCGAGTTATCATGCACACGGATGGACGATCATGCAGAAATCAAAATAAATTTTAATATTATGCGTGGGATCCAATCCATTTTGCTCTACCAACATTATTTCTGTGCGTTACAAACGGAATGACAAACTTAGTACACCCTATAGATTTCATCTAGGGTATAAAAACGGATCAGTTTTCAAATATTTGGGAAATAAATATCGGCGATTAAGCGAAGCTAAGGTAAAAGAAGGAATTCTCATTGGTCCTGAAATTTAAGAGATTCCGACGGATGACAATTTTTGATTCGGCTCTATACTATAGGTCCATAAAAAAAGGGGCATAGGAATCTTTAAGAACAATAGTTCATGGGTTTTTGAATAAAAGCAGATCAGAAAGTTATGAAGTGCTTGTAAACAACCGTCATGAACAAAATACCAGCAGATGATTTTCAATATGTCACTTAAAATTCATTTTTTTTAATATTATTTGGTTTTTTTCCCAACAAACTTCGCTGACGTGAATGACGAACATGGTGAAATATTTTACTAATGCATATCTGTAATGGAAGAAGATACCACAGGATCGATGAAGGATTAGACTACTGTTAGAACTTGATTAGAAATGGCCCAAAGATGGAAAATAAACGACAAGCAAAAAATAATATGAGATTTCTTGAATAATATTAACTAAATTGTAAATTCTAAATTTAATGAAAAATTTTAAAAAGGACTTTCACTAAAATCTTATTGCTTCATTGCTAGGTATTTCTTAAAAACAAAAGGTAAGATGTAATTTTTTTTATTTTCATGTATTTAGCGGCCCTAAATTAGTAAGAAATTATAATATTTATTTAAAATACAAACAAAAAGTAAGGTTAAAAATAATCGGTAAATCTTGAGTTTCATTTTATTACTTGTAAGTTTAAAATGTTTTATGGAGTTAGTAAGAATAAAAACAGATAACAAGAAGAAAATACATAAAGGTTTTCGAAGAACGAAAAAATAAGAAATGGCATCTTCACTCGACAAGTGTCTAAAGTCATGAAAGATTATTTGATAAGAACTTGATTTACAGGCATATTATAACACTTACTGATCTATCACCATCTTAAGATTCGGCATAATTTTAGCTTGCCCTTCAGCGACAATATACGGAAAAGGTGACGATGATAAATGAGGAAATTGCCCAAAATTAAAAGCGCCTCCAATAATAGTGGTTCTCACGCATTTCTTGAAAAACTTATAATTTATCGACTTTATCATCGCGGTGAGGTTATCTGGACTGAGTCGTTTCTTTTGCTTTTAACTTAACCCACTCGGTCGGCTGGCTAAAAAGGGCAACAAGGTAGAAAAATAAAAAAAAAATAAAAAACGTTCTGGTAGCACTATAAAGATCCAGAAGAGATTGGTTGCGTCTAGATGACTTAAGGTCAAAAATTACTCATTTGAAGATGTAAATAAATTTCCGGTTAGCATAAGAGGTAGATTTAAAAACATTTTAAAACTTGGACATTTCTACATGTGTATATATACTGGGGTCGATTTATGACCGGTCTGCATGACCATAAACCGATTAAATATACAGCTATAATTGTACACTAAGGTAAGGTACAAAATGCACTCCATGAGGCCTTAACATTAATAGCACCTGATACTTTTGTATGGCACTGTTTAACCTTCATTCCTTTACTTCTTCCAAGTTAAGTAATTAACGACCTCCGGACTATGAAGGTGTAGACCATGAGGGGGTTCTTATATAAAACACGAGCTACACCGACGCCACGATTTAGGAAGCTGCTTCAAGTTTTCAATTTATGGTGTCTAGGATCGCTATTGCATATTATATACCAGATTATGGTGGGTAGGCGTAGAGTTGTTTATGAATGAAATGGGTAAAGGTATCTTCTTAGAATTTTAAAAAAGTTCTTCCCAGACTCAAAAGAAAGACATCTCAATGATTCGATAAAAAATATTTTAAGCGCATTAAATCCCACAAAAACTACCTGAATCACTTCAAAATATTCCCCCAATACTGCACCCTACTAAAAATTTATTTGATTACAAATTTTCATATTGATGCCCGATCATTAGAATTTTTCTTATCGAAACTTCTCATCTTGTGTTACCTTTTAGAATGTCGCGTGTCTGTGAAAATGAAAACTGGTTTCCTGTCCGGCTACTTTGAAATTTTAATGGATTCAAGTAACAAACAAAAAACATAACAACTCTTAAAAGTCTACAGATATAATTAAAAAAAAATATATATATATATATACAGGTATGGTCTGGTCCATTATAAGAGATGCTTTGCTTTGTAATTTCTAGTTTTAAGCGCGTAGCTTTATCAGCTATTAACCAACAGATGGTTATCGTACTTAGGTCTTAAGAGGGAAATCTTTATTTTTTGTTGTTCTTAAATATTTTCTATATTCCACACTTATATGCGTACTTATAAAATGATAAGATAAAACTCATTTCTTTAATACATATGTATATAGTATAGTTTGAAAAAAAACAATGTTTACAAAAATACTGTCCGAATTTGAATATTTGACACTTTTTTGGGGTTAAAACAACAAAACTCGCATCAGTTTTGAAAATTTATTATCTTCATTTTTACGAGCTGACTATTCCAGGTAAATTTTATGGGTTTTTGTTTTTCTGTGGTAAATGCACGATTAGATAACAATAGCATTTAATTGGTGTTTTATATTGGAAAAATGTTAATTTCATAAATGGGATTTGTTTTTTTTTTTAGCTTAAAACGTAGGTTGGGGTCGATCATAGCAAACTGGTAAGTTCGTAGGTCCAGTATAGGTGTATGTTTGTATGTGTGTACCGAAAGTATGGCCAGGCATTGCACCGATCCTGGGATGATTCTGATCTTTTATCTTTTTCAATGTCAGAATATACGACAAAGTGAAATGAACTTTTCTACTGATTTTTGTTGTGTTATTATTTAGCTCAGCAAGCCTTGTATTACGTAGAATGAACTGAAAATGACACTTCATTTTACAAATTAAAAAATATTATTTTGAATTTAAGCACTTGTCATGCTTTAAGTTGGTGTAGAATATTAATTTAACATAGTTTATAATTTTTGTCACAACCTCAGAAGCAGTTGACTTAAGGCGGATTTCCATTACTGCGACTTTTATAGTTTGTAGAGATTTAGAGCGAGGCAACCACATTTTTAACAACGGCTTATGAAATTACTAGTGACGAGTAAGAGCAGTGTGGCAAGTATATATGTCGAAAAAATTTTGACAAAAAAGATCTTCGACAAATATCAAATATATACCATAACTTAGGGGAAAAGTCAGAGATATGCCATAAAAAATTTCGCAGCACTAGTTCAACATTATGGCATATCTTCGACTTTATTGTATATCTCCGCGTATTTTACCACACATGCATCATGGAATGATGAAGAAGACATCAGTTCTTACAATCATATAAATAAATTTTAAAATTTGAAATTTTTTCGGTAACCATCAATACATCAATAAAAAAGTTCTCCCTATGGGAATTGGTCGCTTGTACTGAAAAATTCATCCTGCTGGAATCTCACCTATTTCTCACTGAACGAATACAATATTATGAAGTTAATACCAGCGAATTTGAGATCTTTATATAAAATATTATAACGCAGGGATATGCCAATCTATGTAATTGTCGGAGGCGACTTTAGTGTTAATTTTTTTTGTTATGACAATGTGACAAGTCAGTTTTCGCATCTTTATTCAGTCACTTCATATCAATACTACTGTGAACTTCAGCCTGAATTGTTTCAACACATCTAATCTATGGATCCTTCATGTACTCATCATCATAGATCCAAAGTAAAACTTCAAGACCAAACTAGCAGATTAAGTTCCCTTGACCACAACATCTTATTCTTCAGTTACGACTTCACACTACCCAAATCCTTCTTGAAATTTTTTCAAACAATGCGATTATAAAAACTTTTAAGGGATAAGTCCGAAACCAGGACAGTTCATGTCCCCTATGGAGATTTAATATATGGGGCTTTAGTAACCCAGCTATTTATACATATGTTTCGGTGAGAGTACTAAAAAATTGTGTGGCAATGTGAAATTTTTATTGTTTTTGTGGTAATGTGAATTCAAGATTTTTTCTACATTTCTTATAAATCACTACTATTTCTGAAATTTATAATTGGGCCTTCCTAATCTCCTTTTTTTCGGTATCAATTTTTCACCCCCTGTCCTCTAACAGACAATCGCTTTGACTGTTTAGTAATGCAGTCACTGTACCTAACCCCTTCCGGTATTTCTTGAAGAAAATAAGATAATCCAACAATATACTGTATTAAGAAATAAATTAATAAACAAAATCTTACAAAGAAACTTAAGATTTTAAAGTGATATAGCGCCTTATTTTGGTGGGGAATAAGCTTTCAGCTACAAAAACGTAATCTTCGGATTTAGTCCATTTTTTTAATTTTATTTACTATTACTATCAAAAAACTGCATACCAAATTTCAGCTCTCTACGTTGACGCGCTTTCAGGCAGTTTTCAAATATATAGTGAAGAAAAAAGCTTTGTATGGCAACCCTTTGAAGAATTACCCGAGTTGTCCCATTTTCGAACCTAAATTTACTTTTTTTTTAAAAAGCCCGTGTTCCAAATTTCAGTTTTCTAAGTACACGCGTTCTCGACCTATCGTTCGGACAGACATGGGTGTCCAATCCATTTTTCTTCTCTATTATTATTTCTATGTGTTACAAACGGAATGACAAACTTAGTATAGGTACCCTATTATTTCATTTAGGGTATAAAAACACTATTTACTTCAATATAATATGATTTATTTGTCAAAAATGTTAGAATACCTACAAATTAAGAAATATAGAATAGTTTTTATTAGTTATTAAGGTAATACTGTCCATTCTTCGTATGACTCCTCGTTCATTTTTTCATATCATCGACTCCATGTTAAGCATATCTAGGGACTCTCTATTAAAGTTTTTGGTTGTTTTTTTCTGGTCTTGGTCTTGTAATAAGTGGATCGAAGCTTAATAACAGTCTATGGACTACACTACTATTGGAATCCTCTCTTGAGAATTATCCCTATCGACAGAAAGGCACATTTGACAACGACAGGCTCATAGATTAAATTTTTTTATGGCAAGGATCGTAGGATACCATCCATACAAATCTACGTACAGTTTTGCAGTGTCCAAAGTATATTTTGCGAATTTTTCAGTGTCAATTCGGAAACCACTCGATATACCTTCTAAAATTATTTTATTTAATAATCCGAATAAATAAAATATCTACGACTAGTAGAGGAGGGGGTAGGAATATTAGATATAGTGGCAATTTGAGACACCGGGGTTTTGGTCTCCCTACGCTACTGATATCTAAAGCGTAGCTAGACTAGCAATGCTGTTAGTTCTGGGAAGGTTTTGAAAGAGCCGGCGGACATTTCGTTATTAGTCTTGACGCGTGCTGAACGTTTACAGTTAGGGCATAATTGAAAAGTTTTCTTTTACATGTTTTGCTTTCTAGTTTATATCTGTATATTTTCCTAGTTTCGATCAAGAATACTGTAAGTTACATTATATTTACTTTAGTCTTAGAATATAATTAAATATTGCAAAAAAGCTTGAGTTTTTCTCACTAAATTACTAATTTTACTGAAAAAACCAATTGGTTGCAATATGAGACACTTGGTTGGTAATAATATCAGACTATCTCATATTTCTACCAACTTAATAGTTGGTAGCGGTATTCTAGATGATGATGATGACTTTTGTAGGCCTATATTAGAGTTATAAAGTATATTAAAAATCTTATATAATATTATCGAGTTAGTATCACTGATACTGCACATTTTTTGCCACAATTTTTCGTTCGTTTTTTTTATATTTTAATACAGTCTCATATTACTACCCTAATTTGGAAAATTCTAATTTTGATATTTTTTGTTTAAATAAATAAATTTTGAGCGTGTTGTCGTCTACCCTATCTTTATACAATTTATTTTTTGGATATGTCTATTTTGGGGCCTTTTATCATTAAAACTATAATAGGTATCCCATATTTGTACCCCCTCCTCTATTGTCGTCATTGGTATTCCCAAAGTCAGGTTAAAGAAAATCTACAATCTACATCTTATCTTTGAATTCTTTTTGAATTATTGTCTTCCTTTCCTTGACTATGTCTATTTGGGTCAAAAATCCAAAATGAACAAAAGATTGTGTTTTTATTTTCAATATTTTGTTTTTTATTTCTTTGAAAATCTCATTTAATCCCATTATTTTGAAATATCGTATAAAAGAATCGAGTAACCCGATCCCAGGTAATCAACAAATTAAAAAATGTCCGCACTGAAAACATTAAAATTTCAGCCACTCTGTATCCAAGACCTGGCTGCCTAAACAAAAAAATACGGGTCAAATATTATTTTAATATTTAAGTAAATAATTCCAACAGTTTCATTGAAATCGGAGCGGGTTGATAATTTTTATCATTTTGGAATGGAATTGTTGTATGTATAAATTGCTATAAATCTGCTGACCGCAAAAATCCGCATTTTTTTTGTTTTGTATACTTAATAAAATAGGACACAGCAAAAAAATTGTATTTTTCTAAATTGTAACAAAATAGTTTTACATTAAAAGTATATTAATTTAAAAAATACATTGGTAATTGATTTTGAATGTTTCACAATGAAATTTCAACAACATTAATTATAAAAACTTAAAACACACTGATAATTTCGAACAATAATAAGGTAGAAGTATAAGTGAGCTAGACGTTATCCGGAAGTGCATCGCCTTTCGACTGACTTTGTATTCGCCCCCCCCCCCCCAGTACAGATAACAAGTACGGTCTAATGTTCGACATGTATTCCGCTTCAGTAAAGAACAAAAATTATATGGAGAACAAAAGAATTTTAAGAACTTTTATTTTTTTAACGATTCTAAATCAAATATTAAATACAAGAGGAAAAAACAACCGCCAAATGAAGAAAAAAGATCGCCCACAAAGCGCCGAAATGTTTGTTTTTAATAAGGGTGAATTTCTTATAAAGGGGTCGCTATTTGATTAGTTTTTAACGATTTAATCTATTGTAGATTGCATTAAACTAGAAAAAGTATACCCGAGCGAAACTTTTCTTTAAAAAAAAGTACCGCCAAATCACAAAATTGGCGCTCCATGTCCGAATTTTCATTTTAAAAAATTTATAAAAATAGACATATTCAATATTCAATATTTTAAAACTGCTTTAATTTCAATTTTTTCAATTCAATTTATTCAAAAAATACTTCGGTATAGTACACAAGACTTACAGTCTTTTGAAGTACAATTTAGATACAGGAAATTGATTAAGAGGTCAGAATAGATAAACTATTAGAAAATTAAAGTTAAGACTAGTGTGTAAGTTACCTAACTACATATAAATCCTTTAAATAGTACATTTATCGTATAATTCGGTGTGGAAATTTAGTTACATTGTACAATTTAACTAACATAGCGGTATAATAATTAATATTGAAATTAGATGGATTATACAGTTAAAGATATACAAGAGAGAAACAAACTAATAGTTGGTAGAAAAAGTAACAAGCGCAAATAATTAAGTTCTAACTTACATACTAAACAAAAGTAGTAGATCTAATTGTATAAAATAAAGTCAAAAATATTAATTGTTTACAAACACAAGAAAACCTAAAAGAAATAACCGAAAAAAGTAGCAGTCCCATTGAAAGCAACACATTACATTGTTAATAATTTTGTCTTGATTGCACCCCCATCTCTCACACTCTGGATAGAGTACGGTGAAGAATTCCAGGTTCTTGAAGCTTGAACAAAGTAAGAGCCCTCTTGAACCATTCTACGATAACGGGGAATTAGAATATTACGATGGCGTGACGAATTCAGGAGTTGGATGTTATTCGCAAGGTAATCAGGTTGTCCCGTATTAATGAGCTTATGGAGGAAGCGACGTGACCTGCGCTTTAAATATATATCTAGAGTACATCCGACTAACCTAGTTTGAAAGCCAGAAACGTGGTCACATCTTCGAAGACCGAAGACAAACCTCACACAATCATTGAAAGCAACGTTGATTCTGCGTAGGCAGGTAGAGTCTAATTTTGGGAAAATCAGGCTCCCAAAGGTAAAATGTGGCAAAATCAGAGCTTGGTGTTCGAACTTAGAATCTGTGTGGACAACCAGAGCCTGCGTAGCCCATAATAGACCTTTCCCAGAACTGATCTGACATAACCACAACATTTCATGTCTGCATTGAGCCTTATTCCAAGATTTGTGACTTCATCAACATATGTTAAAGCTTGTTCCCCGAGAAATATGGAAGGGATAGGTCTAGTCAAGGTACCACCACCCAAAACGAGACATTGAGACTTGTCAGAATTAAGGATTAGGTCATTCGCTAGATACCAGTCATAGATTCTGGCAAGATCTTCATTGACTCGCTCCAAGCAATCCTCGAATAACCCAATCGGTCCACTACTGTATAACTGGACATCGTCGGCGTATAAGTGGATGTTGGCTTGTTGGATAACGCCAGGCAAGTCGTTGATGTATAAGCTGAACAGCAATGGTCCTAAGACAGACCCCTGAGGAACGCCAAGAGGTACAGGTAAGAAGTCTGATTCACACTCGTTATAACGAACTTGTTGGCATCTTCCCGTGAGGAAGCTTTTGATCAAGTTAAAAGCAGATTGGGAGAAACCAAAATTATTGAATAACTTCAAGAGTAGCCTTGAGTGGTTGACTCTGTCAAAAGCCTTGGAAAAGTCAAGTAGCACAAGAATGCCGACCTCACCCTTATCCAAGCCTTTCGGCAGGTCCGTAGTAACATTTAATATGGCTGTTTCGCAATTGCGATTTGCACGAAAACCTGACTGCCATAGCATGTTAGCATGTTATTTCTTTCCACATATGCTAGGATTTGCCAATACATTACCTTTTCTAGTACTTTGGATAAGAAGCACAAAATGTTAATAGGGCGAAGATCAGATGCTGTAGCGACTGAAGACTTTTTAGGAATAGGCAAAATCGTTGCCAATTTCCAGTTAGTAGGGAAAGTAGATGACATAAGGCAATGATTTAGTAAGTGCAGGATATATTGACCTATATAGGGGAGCAATATTTTTATGAACTTAGGTGAGATTTTATCAGGGCCTACAGATTCAGATTTGACAGAGAATAGTGCTATTACGAGCTCCTGGTAATCGTAATCAATTCCGTGAAACAAGAAGTAATCCTCATGGTATTTAATGTGGTCTACATGATGTGACAATGGAGTGCTATTATGTATACTAGACGAAGCCACAGGAGAGGATAGAAAGAACTCGTTTAAATTGCTTTCACTACAATAAGTTGATAACTAAGTTCCCTTAAAAAAATAATACTGTCAGTTTAGAAAGTTATGTAAGAAATATTGTACTGGTTTTAGTGACAGTCCACCCAACACCACACCAACAGCAAAATCACAATTTTAGATTTGAGCGACTGTAAACATTACTGAATCTCACTCAAATTTCGCATAGAAGTTTGAAATTACATTATCTAACAAATTCTAAATGAACATTTTAACACTTTTGCAAATCCCTACATTTTCGGGCCACCCTACCTAATACAATTTGTTTTTGTTGTGAACTGAACATTTTCTGACCAAATTTAAAATATTACCTTAATTAAATTCCAAACTTTTTTCTGTTTAGTTAGAATGACATGTCCAAGAATCATTTAATGTGAATAAAACCCATTTTCCATATTTTTCATATTTAGATTATTAAATAAATCTTTATATATCGACCACCAGCTTTTGGACATCTGAGTTCACTGTAGTGTAGACAGCAGACAGTTCAGAGCTTCATTGCTGACTTGATGAGATCGTCCTGCACTGCTAAGCGAAACATGCGGTATGCTCTCAAAAGTTCTTTACGAAATTTTGATTTTCTGCTACAAGGCCAGTAACTGACCAGCACCTCGGTACCTGTTTTTTAAACACTGCACGCAGTAGATGGAAAATTGCCTGTATACTTGTATATTATACGGGTGTCGAGATACTTTTTCTCCTCTTCTATTTAGTTAGAATGAGATATCCAAGAATCATTTCATGCGCATAAAATCCATTTTACATTCTATTTTATATCTTTAAATAGAGCCCAAAAAGCACAGAAAAAACAGTGTCGCGCCCAATTGGGCGTTGGCCGCTTTTCATGAAAATCGAAGCCCAGATTTTGTAAAAAGATAGCCCAATTTGCGGAAAAGCACCCCATCTGGCATCACTGCGTTAGCTCAGTGGTAAGAGCAGTCGCCCGGCAAGAGAAAGGTCCTGGTTTCAAACCCCGGATGAGGCGGTAGTTTTTTCCTCTTGAATTTATGATTTCATTTAGAATCGTTAAAAAAAAAAGTTCTTAAAATTCTTCTGTTCTCCATCATTGACCGATTCTAACAAGTGTACATTCGATTCCCGTCCAGAAAAAAATTAAAAATTATATGTACTAATGCCACTTTTAAAAATTGACTTTTGGCCAATTTTTCATAGTAAATACTCCTATGTGCGGGGTGCTCGAGTCAGTCGATATGACAAGTTATTGCTAAATCGCCAATTAGCTTAAAGACTCTCTTTTGGACAATATCCAATGAGTTAAGGTTGTGCAACCGGCCTCAGCCTAAATATGGGAATTGTATTCCATTCCAGGTTATGTCTTGTAGAGGAGCACTAGATTTGATGGGCTGAAATATTTCTTACGCCTTTTCAGAAATCCAAGACATTTCGATGATTCTTTGTCAACAGATAAGATGTGGTCTGTCCAACTTAACTTACTGGAAATATTTACGGCAAGAATGCTTTTGCTGGTATATCAGAAATTATTGGTTCATCAAAATAAACAAGAGTGGATAAGTGATGATCTTATTTTAAAGAGATGAGACAATTTCGTATCCTTTAGATGTAGTGATGGGTCGGTCGCGAACGATTCGATCGTCTTGGCCGGCTCAGTACACCGACTCAAAAGACCTTTATTCACCGCTTCTAAATCATTTCGGCCAATCGGTCATTTAGACTGAAGGAGAAAAGAAACTGCTTTTCTTGACGTATTTGTTAAAGCCATACTTTGAACCGATCTTTAACTTTTCATTTACAGGGCTATGCATGCAGCTAAATCTATAGCTAATATTTTTTCACATTGAAATGAAACTTTTGAATTTAATTCACATTGTATATATTCCACCTGCAACTCTGTTTCGGCAGCGTAAGAAATAACTAAAAGTTGCTACTTGGCATCCAGAAAGGTATCCTTCCTGAATTAATTTTTATTGCTACTATTCCCTGAACTGCAAACTCTGTCGTCAAATCGTAGTTTTGGTATTTACCACCCTTCTGCACATGCACAAGGGTGCTAGAGGGGGCCAAGCCAATGCAAGTATTTAAGAAACATGATGGATTATCTTTATAGTTTACAATATTATTATATATTTTCTTGGTCTACTTGCAATGATCGACTTGGGACTTTAAGTTCGGTCATGCACGCACACATACTTAAAGCCAACTAATTTGGATTTTTGTTATAGATTTTCAGTCTCTTAGAAGAGTTTTTCTTAAGGAAAAGTTATTTCTATGACTAAAGAATGAAATCAATTGAAACAAATACAAATTTCTTCAGCACTGAAGACTGATTTAATCATTCTGAGAATGCAGCAATTTTTTATTTGCTAAATGCTTGCTTTGTTACAAAGGCACAATTTTGATTGTCATTGCTTAACACGCAATTTAATATCAGTCGCGAATGGCTACAAAATTTATAAATTAAACGCGTTTTTAGCTTTGAGTGTTGTTCTGACATGAAAGATTCGGTGAGGTGAGTAATTTTAGGGTATTAGATGATTATTCCCATCTGACTCAAATGACCCAAATGAACGAATCTTTTATATGAGTCACTTATACCAAAAGACTCTTATGACCTAAGTCACCAAAATGACGGATTTTGCCTATCACTATTTAGATGCATTGAATACGACGCAACGCAAATCGCATTGCTCAAAGCGATTTAATCTAGGGTATAAATAAAATATACGAAAAAAACTTTTAAAATAAATAACTTTTGTAAATAAAATGCATTTCCATTCTCAGTGATATAAACAAGAAAAGTATAATGCAAAATAAGAAATGCTACAACTCAGATTAAATCTTAAAAGTTTGGGCATCTATACCATACCTGTAATCACAATGTCTAACTGCAAATCATACTGTTCTCGAAAATCAACTCTCGTAATTCGACTCTCGAAAATCGCCTCTTGAAGCGCGGCTCTCGAAACTCGGCTCTCGAATTTTGACTCATATCACACACGGCCCAAATTGTACAGCCCGAAGGGTGGTAGTTACCACCCCTACCCCAAAACCCCCAACACGTAAGAACATTTTACCCCATCGGCAAGCTCCCCATTTACTCATTCTAAATCAAAAAACTCCATGTAAATCCATCCACGTTTACTACCGTAAAATTCTTTCTTTCGTCACGAACGGCACTCTCAAGGGGTGGTAGTTATTACCCCCACCCCAAAAACTCCCAACACGTAAGAAAATGTTACCCCTTCGGAAAGCTGTTCACTGTTTCTAAAGACTGAATAAGAGTACCAGGGCGACAGCAGCGACAGTGGCAGCAAATTGAAAGCGGTCAGCTGATTAAGAGAAAGCAGCACAAACGTGCGTGCTGTCATACACATATAGAAATGTCAAAATATTCTGCTTGCTGCCTTGTGCTGCTGTAGTGCAAAACTATTTTTTTTGTTACTGCCGCTCCAGCTGTTGCGTCGCTGTCGTGCAATCTGATTCAGGCTTAAATAAAAACACCCCATGTAAATTCATTCACGTTTACTACTCTAAAACTCTTTCGTCACGAACAGCACTCTCAGGCGCTCACACACAAACTTTCTGAGTCAGGGGTCTGTAACTTGATAGACAGTTATTAAAAACTGTCTCCTATAAAATTGCATCAACTGGCTTTGGTGCTTTTCCCACCCACCGCCACCCAGATAATAAGGATTTTGAATGCTTGCGATTTTCGGGGACATGGTCAAAATGACCCCGTGAGTGGCCCCACGTGGGTAGATTTATCCAACAAACATCACTTTTATTTCAATGCAGTTTCCCGCCGAGAGCTCTAATGTAATCGGCCCAACTTAGTATCATTTCCATAAATATACTTTACCTAGATAGCAATTTTTTTCTCATTTATCAACGATGCATTGTGTAGCTAGCTAGCAGGTTTAGCCTCCATCTCTAATCCATAGCGATAAAGTAAACTCAAAAAATGCATTCCTCCTGATTTCTAAATACTGAATGGAAGCCTCTCTATTCCTCACATTCATTTCAAACAATCAGACAAGAAAAATTCCACGAAATATCACTGAAGAAGCTGCTAAGAAACGGTCTCATGTTTGCGGTAATAAGTCATCCCATTGTGACGGCTATCAACGCGTGGCATTTTTATGTAAATCTTCGACTTTTTGAATGCTTTCAGGTAAACTTTTTGATTATTCACAGAGTTTTCGGTGGTGAGACATTGTCTCGTCTGTCGAACTTGGTCGGATGCCATACCACAATCATTTGTGTTGTGTTATGTTTTGAATGTTGCTGAGCAGCCGATGCTAAATGATCGTTTGTAATCTTTACGAGACACATGCAGCCTCTTAAGGTCGCTGCTGCTATTCACCTGGTGGTGGTAATGGCACCTAATTTCCATAGTCTTTCTTGGATATGTTGTTTTGTTGTTGCTGGCTGAATGTGACTGCGATGTGAGACTCTATGTGAAGTTAGAGATATCATGGGGTGCGTCGTCGTTGTCATCATTGTCGGTTCTTTTACATATTTACATTTCATAGAGCTATAAGCGAGCCTTACCTATGGTGTTACCTTTTGTTTTGAACTTTTGTTCTCAAGCTTTTTCCTATTAAAATCGAAGTGGCTGCTGCGATAAGATTAGACACAGCCGGAACCCTTTTGTTGTGCAAATTTTTCTTATTGTTTGAATCATTCTAACTGCGCTATAGGAGTGGCATGTTTTCTTGGGTTCGAATTATACATGAACCTGCTGCGCGGTAGATAGAGATTGAAATTCTTTCTCTCGAAAGTGATTTGTTTTCAGTTAAAAACTAAAATAAAATCGTTAAATTGAAAGATTTACTAAATATTAAGGTTTGTTTACGTCTATGAGATAAACAAAAGATGAAAATCAGAAAACGACTGATAGCTACGAAAACGAAGTAGTTGTTAATATAAATCAAAGCGGTCAGCCCAAAGAAGGAGATACTCTTTAAGGAAATTAAAATTCTTCTTGTGATTCCAGATTCGTGTATGTGTATGTAAGTACTATCTATGTATGTATAAAATACGTTTCTTGCACGTATAGTCACTTTATGTCTTATTGTTATTTCATTTCTGCTTTAATCCAGACTTAAACTGAAACCACACGACGATAGAGTTTGCGTGCCAACGTTGCAATAATATAATCACCAAGCAAGCAAGCAAGGCAAGGCAAGGCCGGCGGCGGCGGTGGAGGCCTCCCACGCGCCACGCTTCATACCCTTCATGGTTTTACTATTGTTTCCCTTGACAGTATCTCGTGTGCTGGTCTCATTTTTATCCCTGTCCCACGGGTATTTTTTCTTCTTATTTTCATTTGGTATACCTTCCATAAAACTTATTCCATGACAGCATCTTCATGGCACGCCATCGCTTATTTCTAGCTAGCTTATGCTTGGTCGGCTACAGTGTAATAAAGTCTCGGATCCGGGTGGACTTGGACTTGAATTTCTTTAGAGCGAAAAGATCAAAAATTTGTGTGCTTGTTTTTTTTTTTTAATGGTCCACATAAACTGGACGCACTGTGCTGGCTGGGGCTTGTGGATTTCTAAATTGATGTTTAATTTGCCTAATTCCATTCACGAATCCCCACATGTCATTAAGTGTTATCTGAAAATTTCGGCTATTTATTTTGGACATAAATTTTGGGCCCCTAAAGGATTATATATGTATATGTACGTACATATTTATACTTAAGTTTATATCCAAGAGTCTGACCCAGACGCCTAAATTGTGGGCAGCTGTCCTTTACTTTGGATATTCTAGAAAGCGAGAGCCTATAAATGCCCTAAGGTGCTAATTATTTGCTAATAATCTTTTAAAATTAGTTAGAGGTCAAAAGGCATAAATTGAATTTTTGATTTGGTATAGGAATAGTGTGATGGTGGTGGGTGAATAGATTGTGAAAATATACATACATAAGTATATGTGTATACTTTGAGTTCCTGCGAGAACTGATATTTTCTGAGGCCTGGGGGTAGTAGGCATTCCAAAGAAAGGTTAAATTTTGTTGAAATTAGCTTTGGAGGATATTATCTAGAATTTATCCTTAAAATGTTTTCAGCACTTATTTTTAAATAACTGTTATTGAGTATCTTCAAGATATAGTTACGAAGGTAATTACTGATCTTCTCTTCTTTTTTCATTGAGGTATTTAGCGATGAACTGAGGCACTGACTTATGATAAGGAAGAATAGATTTAGATTCCTATAAATTTTCTATGGATAAGAGGCCATATTTAACCTGTGAGCCTTGTATGTGAACCAAAAAAGGTACTTAGATCCAATAAAAAAGTTCATTGGATAAATTAACTATTTATCAATTTTCAACCGATTAATGTGTTCATTGTGGTAATGAACAGAGATACTTTAAAAATTAGGCTCAATGAAAAGTTCATAGATTCAATGAACTAAGCTAATTGATTCTATGAATGGTCAAATATTTCATTTAAGGTGGTATTCTAGTCTAGAAATTCGAAAAAATCGATTTTTTTTTTTCATATTTTCAAAGTTTAACTATTCAAGAATATGCCTAAAAGAGGATTTTTCAAATTTGTATCTTTATATTTAGTGTTCACTTGCATCCAGCTGCTAACAGTTGAATTCTAACTTCCAAACCACGTGGACGTATGGACTTTAAGGGGTAACGTCTCTGTAACGACAAAAAAATGGTTTTTTCACGAATTTTTTTCTCGCAACATTAAAGGTGTTTGAAAAAAACCTTTTAAGGGTATTATCGGGCATGCATTGAACTTTATTGATAAATTTTTGACAGCGAAAAAAAAACAAAATGGCGGCTCCACAGCCATCTTCCCGGGACATGTTTCGGAGCAAGTTTGACGCGCTTGGTGGCGACCTCCATTTTCAAAGGAAAAAAAAAATTTCTCGCACTGGACCTTTTTTTCTCTTATTCTAGAGGGTTTAAACTATTTTTTAAGCCAATAAAACAAAAACGATTTTTCAAAAAATTTACAGTGGTGTTACACCTTAAACGCGTTTTTCTCGAAACTGCCTTTTTCAAGACGATGCCGACGATTTCTCAAGTTCTACTGGACCGATTTACTTAAAATTTTTTGAAGAGTCTTCTTTATAGACCTGTCTATGTCCGGAACTAGCCGCATCCCAAAATTTCAATTTTTACTATTTTTAAAAAATTCGGAAAAGTAAAAAAAGTGGTACAAAAATTGCTTCTTTTTTTTAGGCAGCGGCCATTTTGTGAAAAAAAAACTTTCAACTTTTCCCTAGTTCCGGACATAGCGACATTACTCTAGACTAACAATCTTTTTTATTTATTTTTTCGGATTGCTAGGCAGGTTGGAATCGTGGGCATGATCACGCCCCAATTTTTTGAGGCCCCCCACTTCATCAGCTGCTAATTTTTTGAATTTTTAACTTTCTTAATTTTTTAATTTTTTTCTGTACTCTTGCAATGTTAATAAATAACTCATAAAAAAATGGATAGAAAAATATTGATTGCCTTTTTTTTACGGCACTTCAAAAATCACCTAAAATTCGGGCCTGTAGACTAGAATACCTCCTTAATGCATTATATTCATTAGAACAGTAAATTTCGTAAGTTGATTTAACTACCGAGGATTGTTGCTGCAATATATCATGTACATCCAATGAACCTTATTTTTTGATGTGACACACATGTATATTTATTAGTTAGTCCTCTTGCCTTCTTCACAATTTTCCCCTCGTCAGCTTTCTTTATATTTTATCCCTTTTTCTTTTAGTAGTGTAGGTACCTACATTTTACCCCAAATAAAAAAAAAATCACTGACTTTATTTATGCACACAATCTTTATTTCTTAGAATTTAGATAGTTGTTTTACACTCTTATTTTTATTTGTTCAAGGAGGAATTTTATCAGATTCTCTGGTATATAGCAAAAGCTAAAAAATGTTTTTAATTTGTTATTCTATCACACAACCCATTATATTTTTGGTGGCCAGTTTCAAATCTTGGTGTGACTCATCAACAGGTCCCAAATAGCGAAATTGAGTGAAATATCTTAGGGCAATGATGTTGGACTCACCAAAATTATGAAGACTACGGTTTCAACGTTCCATAAGACAAGTCAGAAAAAGAAAAGCCATATTGGCGATCGTTGAGGGTTTGATTACTATCTATATACTTCATTAATTTGGAGCTAATGATAGATTCAAAAACCTTTGAAAGAATCGAAGTGATTGCAATTGGTTGATATTTTGAGGATCGCTAACCTTTCGTTTCTTGGGAAAGGCTGAACGTGAGCAATTGGAAATTTTCCTGTAGAATAAGACAAGTAGAATAGTTTTCGCAGTTATGGAGACGCTGATCTCCTTAAGGACCTTGACCATATTTCTCGTACGGATTTGTATTGGATCTTGTACACATCCACAAGGGAGATGTGAAGTGGGTGGGGCTCAAAACAACACGGCTTCATTAAGGGTAGATCAACATCAACCAACTTGACACTTTTAGCATCTTCCATTGCTAATACCCTTGAGAAGCGGTTGCAGACTGATCGTGTCTATACTGACTTCTCTAAAGCCTTTGACAAGCTTTCTCACAGAGTACTGCTGTTTAAGCTGTTAAAAATAGGTTTTTCTCCATTGTTGATTGATTGGATCTCATCCTATTTAAGTGGTAGAAATTTTAAAGTGCTCTTCAGAAACGCGCTTTCAAATGTTGTTTGTACGCAGTCTGGAGTTCCACACGGAAGCCATCTGGGTCCCTTATTGTTTGTCTTATTTATTAATGATCTTGTATCTGTGACAAAATTCTCTGAAATTTTAATAAATGCTGACGATGTTAAGATCTTCAAACAGATTCATTCACCGAATGATTGTGTACTGTTGCAGAATGATGTATGTGCTTTAAATTTGTGGTGTAAGCATAATAATTTATTTCTTAATATTCTCAAATGTAATGTTATTATATTTAGCCATAAGTTTTCTCCTTTTGCGTACCAGTATCACATAGACAATGTTTCTTTAAATGTAGTAGAGCACATTAAGGATCTGGGCATTATCTTTGACTCAAAGCTTACTTTTTCTCACCATCTTGATTTTATTATTGGCAGAGCCTTTTCAATGCTTGGGTTTGTTAGACGCTGTAAGGAATTTAATGACCCGTACGCATTGCGTTCCTTGTATGATTCATTCGTGAGGTCTATACGGGAATACGGCTGTCAAGTGTGGAGTCCTTATTACAGTGTACATATCAATAGGATTGAATCTGTACAGAAAAAGCTTCTACGTTTTGCCCTTCATCACCTTCCGTGGATTGATAGGTTTGAGCTTCCACCATATTCTGATCGTTTGGTTTTAATTAATATGACGTCGCTCCATAAGAGGCGCGAGTTCTTATTGTGTGTTTTTATTCATAAAGTTTTGACTGGATTAATAGATTCTCCTGAAATTCTTGAATCAATTTCATTGAATGCTCCTGGTAGAATTTTAAGGTACCGCGATATTCTTTTCATTAAGAGTCATCGAACGAATTATGGATTCTATGAGCCCCCCAGTAATATGTGTAGAATTTATAACAAATATTCAAATATTTTAGATTTTAATATTGATTCAAGATCAATTAGAAATTTGATTCTTTGAAGGGGTAGTGATTTTATTTATTTTTTATTGACTCATCGCAAAAAAAATTATTTTTTATTTTATACACTATGGTACGTTATATATAAGTCAGATTATATTTATATATGTTGGCTAAATAAATAAATAAAAGGCGAATTTGAATTGAATCTAACAGTCAAAATATTTGTTTTATTCAGGGAGTCAAGAATCACTTCATTGTAAAGTAGTGACGGAATAGAGGAACTGATGAAGTTGCTCCTGATGTTTTTGACCAGGGAGCAGAAACCTTTGCTGCATTTGTGTCTTGTAAAGATTCTAAGATTCTGGTCGAAAAGAAATTATTCTCTTTGGATAGTGTTTCAGTTCTCTACATGGATGCAATTGATAAGTGCGAAAAGCAGACTATTTCGCTTTTATTGCTTGGTTGCACTTATTGTTAAACCAAGAGCGATTTTGCTGTATAAATACTGAATGTATTTATGCATGCAAAAACTTAGAATTGTACTAAATATAAATGTGCATTCATAACACCCCTAAGCAAAACAGACCGACCAATCAAATTCTCTAGGAAACTGATTGTGACTTTCCCAATCTGCAGATTTATTTTGTTTTTATTTAAGCTAAGTGTTGTATGAAAACTATTGCATTTTACGAAATTTTTCATTAGGGTAATCTCTTCTAAGCTATACGAGAATAGTACTTTCCTTCGTCTGCTTAATGCTGCATTTGATAACTGCTCCAGGTTCGTTTTTAATTCACTCATGTTTGGCCAAGATAGCTTGGATATTCTTAGATGGCATATTTACAGTGGCTCATATTTTTCTCAACTGGATGAGACTGATAAACCTTGGTTATATACTGCAATCGTCTCGACATCACAACATTCTAATTTCTTGCTGGTGTAGGCTATTTAATAATTCACTTACTTTTGGCAAAATTTTATGTCTGTGAAATACTTTTTCATACCCTGAATAGCCTTTAACTGCTGTTGAAACATTTTTAAAGTCAATTTCCACTCTTGTATTGTTAAATGGCATCGAGGTATTTCTAGTTGTTCCATTAGTTATTAGATTGGATAAATATTATAATTAAGGACGTTTCTTGTAAGCTCAATTCTAGAAGGTCAGTAAAACTACGTCATACTTACCTGACACCAGTCGCCACATTATAATGTATTTTTAAAGCAATTCTGATCACTTCCAATTTAAAAATAATATATGTCAACGCTGTTAAATTTTCTCATGCTAATCAAAGAGTTCCTTTTCAGCATAGTAAAGAAAAAGAATCAAAGAATTCTCAGTGACAACCACCCGCTGGGGCGTCTTAGGATTTCCAAAGGAAATTTCACTGTCATACATCAATGACTCGACAAATCTCAGTAAATCCCCTTAGCACATTGAGGCTTGCGCTGATAAACGATCGACAAATCTCCCACATCGCAACCACTTAAGCTTCTTTCAATAAAGGATGATGCCGTCAAGTCGACGTGCGATCATTGTCAGTGGGGGGAATAAGCCAGACAGTAAATCCGGTCATGCATAAGAAAAACAAACAGACGCATGTGACCTGGCACTGGCGGGCAGGGATCTGGAGAGGTAAGTATTAAACGCTTCAGGCCGCCTATAACATACAGTGGTGCTACATATGTTGAGCTGTGGACTGTTTATTTTTCGAACACATATGTATGACACACTCCAGTGAGATAAACAGAAATAGTCAGTCACTGGAACGATTCTCAACACGAAATCATCTGCGCTTTTTGTTCCCGCGAATCTCACTTTACTGGCCATGCCATGTGAAGCCAGTGATCTCATAATGGAATTGAATGGAATGAACAAGCCAATATGCAGCCACCGTCAAGACTATGCTGTCTTACAAGCAGTTCCGTGGGAAGCTCAACTGAATTCTATGACAATCACTCCACAAAAATTCTTGACTTTGACATGTTTTTCCCCTCAACTGCAAAGTCATGAAATGAATCTTAAGAAAAACCAAAGAAAAATTCCTTTAGATGTTCTCTAGTCATATTCTCCTCTTGCCGCGAGACTATACTCAAGATGACCTGCAATGCAATTGGAATTAATCTCCTCGTCGTTGGATGACTGCGTTGAAGTCATCATCGGTTGTACAGGTCTAATGCGTCATGTTCTTGGCCTTTGAACGTAAGTCTCTTGTGGGCTCCTCCACCTGATGCACTTGCGATTGTTACTCATCGTACGTGACAGTTACTGGTAAGTTATACACGCATATAGATTCTCGTACAAACCAGTGTTTACGGGGATTATGACAAATAGGCCTCCTAGTCCAACGACTGGTGATGAATGGATGATATGCAATTGTTCTTATGCCCAGAGATGGGGATTATCTGTCTATCTAAGATCTGAGATGTAAACGATACGTCATGCGTCGGCTATTGCCAAGAATGGTAATTTTGTCAGAGAAGAATGAAGGAATGTGATACGAAGCTAAGGTAAAATAATCTTAAGATCATTAAAAAAGGATCCATTGTCGCTGTTACCCATGTCAATGGCCTCTTTTTGTCTGTTATATAGTGAACATTTTTTCGTGGACGATTTTAGCTTTTCGGAATTTATATTTGTTTAATTATGAAAAATTTGTGTTTACCTACTGCACGCAAGCTCCTAAAATGAAAGAACTGTTAAAACGAAATAGCCGAATAAATTATTGCTACCATCATTTGCTCTTATTGAAATATTGCTATCCGGCTCGAAGGACCAGAAATTGAAGTATTTATGATGTTGAATTTAATCTCAGTTAAATCAGTTAAGATCATATTGTATTGAAAAATATTGAAAGGTTATTTCCAACCATTAAGTCAGACTTAGGACTATCAGCAATATGTAGTACTTTCTCAATACCGAGAATAACTTTCAAATTTCATGCTTTCGACCAGTATCAGACTCAGTCTCAATCTGTGAAAATGATTTCAGTACCAAATCACTAGAAGTGGAAGGAGTGGATTCGCAGTGATCGAAAGGGGTCTCATGAAGTATCAACTGTTTAGAATTATTTTAAATACATTGGGGACTGGAGTTTCCAAAATGTGTGGGAAATCTATAAATCCTTAACAAATCCAGTATTTAGATCCATTTTTTGGGCATAATATTATAAATTGAAGAATTAAACCATTCCTAGAAGCAATAGTTAATGGAAAACTAAACATGACAAATGATCTGTTGGTCGAACTCCCTTTTGTGAAAAGAAACTGCTGTATGAATTTCTAAATTCTGAACCCAACAGGATCTATGGAAAACTGAACGACAGGTCATCAAATCAGTAGCCTTAACCGCTTAAAATATAAATTTGTTTCTATGTCAAGCTACTTACTCCAATTAAATGGGAAAATTGTTAGAAGTCCACGTATTTCATTCGTAGTCCCACATTCCATGAGTGCCACTTCAGTCTGAAAGGCGCGCACAGTCGGTTACTTTTGTTACAGTTGGCATCTCGCTGTGAAGATTTTGGTGATTCCCGGAATGAATTCCAATGGCATGGCATATATTCTTTCAGTGCAGAATTCTTGATTCATATTAATTTTTCTTGACAAATTTAGAAAATATAGAACTGGCTAATTGTGAATCAGTAAGATACCTCAGAGCACTGACGAGTGAAGCGGTGGCTAAACTGGATGCACTGACCAAGCCAGATCTTTTGGCGTACTTTAATGTCAAGATATACAGCTAAAGTAAATGAACTTTTCTACTGAGTTTTTATGTTTTTATTCAGCTCAGCAAGCCCTTGAATTATGTAGAATGAACTGAAAATGACACTTCACATTACAAATTCAAAATATTATTTCGAATTTATGCACTTGTATACGTCTATACGTCAGTAAAATTGCCGAAGCCTGTCAGATGCAGAAATATCTGGCGAAGTTTGTCGATGAACATGATATAAATGGAAACATGTTAATGGCTTCAGCCTTGAAACACACATTCCGCAAGGTGTATAGACGGGAATGGCATTCCATTCCCTGCTGATTATATTCATTGAATGAGGCAGTGGGCTATATAGTGGTTTTTCACTCTCAAATTTGTCCTGGATATTGAGGGAATCTTTTGTGCTATAGGTAGCTTATCAGTCTACAATGATTCTACGGTTGATGGAATAAATCGTATGATGAAGAATACTAACCATGGAGTTGGATAGTCATGGTAATAAGCTGCAGACAAGATAGCCTACTGTTTCAATTCTTTATCGCATCGCTAAGATATATAATTAAGGTTCTCAAACTAAAACTTTTAACTAGAGCACGAAAACTTGAGCCCTTTATCCTTCCAAGGCTTTTTTACGTATACCTTGCAGCTACCTTCCGATGTTATTCATCTCAATATTTACCTAATATTGACAGCATTAGCCGGTCCTAAGTACCTATAAGTGCAAACACCTCTCCCTGAATGTGCCAAATAGAAAGGGCACGGACTTGTTGTTAGACTTAAGGCAATTTAGAGCTGAATTTAGCATCATTACTGGCCACATAGGGCGTCACGATTATTTCTTTGAGACGGGTGTCGCTGATTATACCCATTGGCTAACTTCTGCTAGAAGATGGAATAGAAAATTTTTCGCGCTTTCATAGAGTGAATTTACAAAACAAGATAAGACATTAAGCTTATTTGGCATTCATACTAAGGAGTTTTCCGTGATTCGGAGGTTGTCCCAGTATTTAAAGAAAAACTCAAAATTTAAAAGTCAACTAAATCCATTAAGTGAAAGAAGGAAACTTAGATGAATAAACAAATCAAAATTTAATAATGAAGAAAAAAAGAAGAGAAGACAATGAAAAGCAGCGACTAATCAACAAACAATTACATGACTGTGTTATAAGGAAAGGGCCACATGAGAAGTCACATTTCAGGTAAGCCATCTTCTACCACTTTGTTTGGATGTATGCATATGGTGCAGTTTTCAATTACTTTCGAAATATCGTATATATACTAAAATATGCTTAACAATATACGACTTAGATAGATCCCTGTGGCAGTCCATCATAAAGGTAATTTTTTTTTACTTTTAGGTGCCTTCAAAATGTTGATCCAGATTTTGAGCTCCGCAACATATTCTTGAAAGTTTTAATTTAGAATCAAGCTTCATTGTGACTATGAAGTGCTTTGGAGAAACTCAAAAATATTAATACTCTTAAACTCAGGTAGACTAAATTTAATCATGGAAATACAGATATCATGTCGGAACTCAATAACACTACTCTTCAAATTTCGAGAAAAACATGGAATTCTGTGTCCCGCAAACATAATTATAAAATTAAGCAAAATGATAATTCCTTTGCATTGTGTGTGCCTAATGAATGAGACTTACTGAAAATTTTCAAACCTTACCATTAGAAAACAATACATAAGCAAAAAGAATATACCTACCTAATATATAGGTACTGCGAATTTGAAAGTATACAATTTGACAAATGACGCCATGATTCCATACATGAATGACTTTTAAGGCTAACTAGCAAAATTTTTCCTAGAAAATTCTGCCCAGAAAATATATATATATATTCCTGGAGCTAGGACGCACTATTTTTAACCTATATGTCTTTGAACATGCCGCCCAATTATCAAACAAAAAAATCTATAACCACCTGCTTTTGCTCCAATGTACTTTTTAACCAAGATCAATTAGCACTTTGCATTGATAAAAACTCAGGATCATGGCAAACGTAACCATAATCGGTTCTGTATCAATGTCGACCAAAAAATGCCAAAACCTCAGAAAAACTTGGCCTGTAGTCGGATACTTTTTGAATTGATCGCCTCAAAGCACACAGAATCTCTTGAAATGCCTTTCACCACGTGCTAATCACAATTCAGTTGACTAAGCATAAAAACTCAATTTTGAAACCAGAAAATTAAGAGAAGTGGACAGAACAGGACTTGCTATCCATATGGCGTTTTTGTTGCAGCAGTTCCGATCGTTGTTTAATCCAATGTTGAGCCAGCCGGCCTGTCGGCCGCAAAGCTCACCTTTCCAATGTATATTATATATACCTATATATGTTGTATACACAATATGTGGAGACAAAATGTTAATCAGTGCGCGCATGTGCTATGGAATTTGAGTTGGCTCATCGATCGCCGCAGTTACAAAAAAAAAAAAAAAAAAAAAAGACAAAAAAAATGCGAAACGCTAAAAATAAACAAATCAACGTCTGACCAAATTGTGAAATAGCATTAATAATAAATGACTAAATGTGGACTGCTGATGGCAACTTCACCTGACTGATTCAACAAATCAAAAAAAAAACGGCAAAACTTGGCTCGTGACAAATAGCCGGCGCGGCGGACCACTTAAGAGAAGACAAATAAAAATGAAAAATAAATTAAATATCCGCTCGCGCGTGTTGTACATACGCTTTTATATACGCTTTCCGATCTGGCGCCTTGCCACGTACACTTTGATCGAATCCAAGGAAATATTTAATTAACAGAAAACGTTTGTTTTGACAGCAATAAGCAAATAAATGAGATTTATTGCTGCTGAGAAGAAAAGTTCCCGCGCGACAGCGACAAGATATATTTTCATATGTATACAAGTAAGCAAGGTGCGGGATCACGCGAACAAAGCGTTCACTAGACGCGACGCAATGGTTTCATGACATTTCCATAAGAAATCGGTATTTAATATATAAATTGTTGCGCCTTCTATTCACTTCATAATCTATGGTAACCGAATCTCATTCGTTTAGCCATTTGTTCATTCGTTTATTGTTGTAGCGCCGCCGTAGCCTTATGCAACATTAGCATTAATAGTGCAGTGATTTATTGCTTTTTCGCCTCTTCTATTTCTTTTAATGATTAATTTATTGTAAAGAGGTTTTGTAGTAATGAGAGAAAATCTTGAAATACTTTTACATGGCTCTTAGTAAAAGGGAGAGGAATGGAGCGACCTGGAATGGACCTATTAGTACATTCTTTTACCCTGGACTAAGAATCCGTCCACTGAAGAGCATTAGTAGTTAACAAATGATTCGTTTATGGGAAGCTAAAAATTTGAATACTTAATAATTAATAAAAATAAAAAATATAAAAAAATAATATAAGAATAACACATTCAATGCATTTTCGAGTTCATTCGTACAGTCTATATAAATTTTGTATTTTAGACCGATTTTTTCTTTCTTCCCTTGGAAACATAGGGCTTCTACAGACTCTTTCCATCTGACAATGTTTTTCATTTTGAGTACCTACATGAACATACAATTTTTTTATTTTTTTATGTTTTGAAATTCTGCCAAAACTGCCACAATTACGTATGTAAAGTTAGCACCGCAACTTCGTCTGATATAGTTCGGAGCTATCTCATAATTTATCGTTAATTTGTCGTTAATTTGTCGTGAAAACCATAAATTTGTCGTGACCTTTTTTCTAAAGGAAACTGGATGTGGTGCTAAGTTAACGTCAAGTTAGCACCGCAACTCACTGGAACTCGGTCAAAACTTATTGAATTGGAAAATTATACATCTTGGAATTTGTCATTAATTTGTCGTGTCCTTTTTTCTAAAAGAAACTGGATGTGGTGCTAAGTTGACACCACATCCAGTTTCCTTTAGATAAAAGGACACGACAAATTTAT
This sequence comes from Dioctria linearis, assembly GCA_963930735.1. NCBI lineage: Eukaryota > Metazoa > Arthropoda > Insecta > Diptera > Asilidae > Dioctria > Dioctria linearis. Next base: position 187,852,743 of record OZ005743.1, read on the forward strand.
GGATTTCATGACAAATTAACGACAAATTCCAAGATGTATAATTTTCCAATCCGATAAGTTTTGGCCGAATTCCAGTGAGTTGCGGTGCTAACTTGACGTCAACTTGGCACCACATCCAGTTTCCTTTAGAAAAAAGGACACGACAAATTTATGCTTTTCGCGACAAATTAACAACAAATTCCAAGATGTATAATTTTCCAATCCGATAAGTTTTGGCCGAATTCCAGTGAGTTGCGGTGCTAACTTGACGTCAACTTGGCACCACATGCAGTTTCCTTTAGAAAAAAGGACACGACAAATTTATGGTTTTTACGACAAATTAACGACGAATTAACGACAAATTTTGAGATAGCTCTGAACTATATCAGACGAAGTTGCGGTGCTAACTTTACGAACGTGCCACAATTGACCGAATTGATAGAAAATTGGTTTTCAATCACTTTTCAGTCGTTCAAATTTAGTGTAACATTTCTATCTACGGACATCGCGTTTTCTTAATTTTTATTATCATTTTGAAAAATGATGCCCTCTAGGATTAATATGGACCTTTTATTTACAGGAATATAATTTTTAGAGCGGGATAAAATCAACCCAAAAACCCTTAATTCATTCAAGCACTTTGAAGCATTGAACTTATCTCTCTAATTTATTACCGTAATATAGTCCATGTCGCAAGTAATTTATAATATTTTTGTGATTCGACTCCATTCATGATAGTCAAGGGCTATATCAGCTATGTGTATATAACTCTAACACATTTTGCATTTCAGGGGCATGAAAAATTATTTTCAAGTGAATTCATGCACAGAGGGATGAATCAAAACTCATGTAAAAGAGTTCTTAAAACATTCGGGAGCGCTAACGTCAATTCTCGTTATTTCAAGTTCTATTATCCTCGATCGATTATAAAATTGACGATACCTCGACTTGCTGATATTACCAAAGTGTAACCCAGCAATGCCTCGCTGCATTATAAAATCAACGATGCCTCGACCTGAAACAATTTGTTCTTAAAAATTTCCTGAAATTTTCTAAAAACAAATGAATGCTTATCTAGGCGTATACGCTCATAAATGTTGTTAGCGGTCAAGAAGCGGAAAAGGAGCTCTCTTTAGATGAAGATCGTTCTTTAGGGTTTATAATCAGAGTAAAATAGTATAATATGTATATATATATAAAATAATAGCTGTGTTCTTTTGGTTCCATGCAGTGCACTGCAGAATACAGGAGATTACGAATAGAATTGAATTGTGCATAGAAGTAAAAAAAATTCTGAAAGTATAGAGAGAATAACCTAGGTGCCATGACTTTAATTCTTACAAAACGTTAAACCTGCCGGTGGATTTTTCAGCATGCCGTGAAGTAGCTCAGCATTATATTGAAGAAAGAGACAAATCTATGTTTAGCTGTCGAAAAAATCTCTCCTCCACCGAGATTTGCTTACGTTTGTGACAGCTGCAAAATTCCTTAGGTATGTGGCGTAGTGACAGCGAATAAGAACATTTTCGATGGGAGCAAACGTAATATTTTCAACCATATATCTTGTTGCCCCGCTTTCTATATTGATTCTACTACACGGCTGTACTGATCGTTCCCTACAGCGGCAACAGATACTAACACAACCAGAATTTGTCTACACCAAATTTGGCTTATCACACTTCCTGTACTCTCTATATTCTAAGCTTTGTCTACTTAATACGACAGCAGTAATACGTCAAAAGTCGTATGTTTTCGACAAATGTCACTTTAAACGACAATCATAATACAATTTTTGTGTCGTAACGCCATTTCTCACTTATACCGATTTCCATTGATCACGCTTTCTAGCAGAAGTGTTACACTTTTCTTGTAGTGTTACACCAAAATTGTTCCATTGACCTGCACTGCTAGAAATGGTGTACGTCAAAACGCCTGTGTTGCTACACTCGAAAAGTCGGCGGTGTTACACCGGAATACGCACACATCTATCTAAGAAATGTCACAACTGAATGTCATTGAGCATCACATATCAATCTTCAACTACTACTCTACCAAATTCATCCGAAATCACGCCAAAATCTTTTAAGTTACAATTTTCATAATTTTTACGTTATTCGTGATGTTATTGTTCCCAGAAAATTTCAATCTGACAAATTACACGGATATGAGCTACTATTGCATTCTCATCGCGTCAAAAGTTGTTCCATTGAACTCGTTTTTCATTGATTGACGTGCACTTTTCTTAAAATATCAATGGAAATCGACATTAAAGTGACAACGATGATAAGAGTGCTAGATTTCTGTCATGCAAAAGTCAGTGTTTTTCGATTAATCACACTAAACAGAAATATAAATTTTTTTTTTACTCTGCTTTTCCAAAATACATGTAATATAATAATTTCATTATTTTCGCCAGTACTCAATATTAGACACGGAAAAAATTTTCCGGTCGCGAATGTGTTTAAAACTTCATATATAAAATTAAACACACGAATTCGGACAGGATAGCTCCGTGTTCGTCCAACTCTTATAACAGCTTAGTTTGTTGTGTGAAGTCATTGACTATTATTACAATAATAATACTTGGATTCTTACAGATCCTATTTTAAATATTTTATTGTACACTAAACCCCCTATATACGCGACCCAGGCTTTCGCAGCTCACATAGTATAAGATGTAATATGATGAACCGTCAAGAGTCAGTCTTGGTACTGTTTGTCACAAATTAAAAAGGAGATTCAATTTAGCAGCTAATTTTTGAAACTGACTTTTTTTTATATTTAAATGGAAGATACTAGAAAGTGATTAATAATAATAAGCATTCTGAATTCATGCTAATCCAGTTAGATGGACCTCAAGGATCAATTCTTCGACTCTTGTTAATTTTAATTTAATTTTTTTAAGTGAATGCATTTTCATAATGATTGACGGACGACGAGCTATATAGAGTTCTGTCATGTACATCCTTGAATAAACTGAGGTTGAATGCTTCGAAGACGCAAGTAAATATTTTCTCCATTAACCATAATGAAACATCTGTTTTACATAAATGCACATATTGTTCTGATTCTAATTAGTGTTATTTTCAATTCAAGGCTTATCTGGGATGCTCATATAAGCAGGATGGTTGGTAAAATCTATGGCGTAATTTGGAAATTGTGGATCGCTGCTTGTAAAAATTCAGTAAACTGTGATTTGACGTAGTCATTATCATGAGATATTGGAGAAGATCCAAAGATTATGCCTAATAGTTAAAGCGGCGCTTTCAATTCAACCAGTTTGAGGGCTCTTGAGGTTATCCTCAACATATAGCCCGTCCATATACACATAAAGAAGAGGGCGTCAGTCTCTGTGCTGAGACTATATCTTGAATTCGTGTAGTCTATCGTACCTGACATAGACGAGAACAGCGATAACCTCCTCGTGACTATGCCGAAAAGCAACTTTAAAACAAAAATTCCAGATAGGGCAGAATGAGAATAATGTTCCGTGCTTCAGCCATTGACAAACGCTATCATATATACAGAGGGCTCCAAATCAGAAAAAAACACCGAAGCAGGCGTTTTTTTGTGAGGAACCCTACATGGAAATTGCCATACACCTTGAAAGCAATCTCACTGTTTTCCAGGCGGAAGTCGAGGCCATTCTTGAAGTGGGAAGGCATTCCCTTAACTCAAACACTGAGAACAAGGAGATTGCAATCTGCTTGGATAGCCAAGGCCATTTCAAAACCTTTTACAACCTCCAAGCTTATATTGGAATAAAAAACCAGTAACCACCCTGAGCTCCTTTTCTGGGAACAATAAGATACTGGTGCTTTGGGTGCCAGTTCGCGGCGATATTAGCGGGAATAAAAAGGTGGATGAACTTGCTCGCTCATCTTGGACTGCCAGATGACCCTTCAGATAGAACTACAAATCTAAGGAACTGTGGCGGAGACCTAACTCAAAAGAAACGATAAAGCTATTGGGGCTAAACAAGCCAACCCTGAGAACCCCGGTGTCAGTTCCCAATTGCCACTCTAGTCTCAGAAGTCATCTACACAGGATAGGGCTTGTTGCTGATCCTATATGTAGGGGATGCGGAGAGGAGCCCGAGACGGTGGCTCATTATCTTTGTCACTGTCCGGCTCTTTTGGAAAAGCGTTACAGATTCCTTCACACCTCCTGGACGTGCTACATGTCATCGGCAAGGAGGACTGGGAGCCAATACTTAAATTCGTAAGAGCGTCCGGTTAAGACCTATTAGCAATTGCTCATAAATTTTGAGGGTGAACAATGGATCTGTTATGGCCTAATTTCCAGAGCCCCGTAAGAGGCATCAACCTATAAGTATTCAATAAAATAAAATCAATCAAAACAGAAAAATCAGAAACACTCTATGAATTTTTTCAGCAAAACTAAATTTAAACAAGTAAAAAAGCTAGAATTATTGTTAAGACCAATTCTTGTGATACCCTAGATGAATGCCCGTATGAAATTTCGTATGGTCACCCATTTGAGCAATTTTGATTTTTCCAGTGTTTTTTCGCATATATTTCTAGAATGGTTCGTCGGACAGAAAAAATGATTATAACCAATTTTATAGGATTTCATATTCTCAATTTTTTAGTACAATAAAAATATCTTGGACTGATCGTTTTCACAGTATCCGTAAAAAACCCAAATTTTTATATGGCAACACCAAGAAGAGATTGCTCGATTTATTCCATTTTGTAAATTTTATTTGATATTGCTATGAAAACACCATGTAATGTATCAAATTTCAGCTCTCTATGTCAACGAGTTCTCAGGCAGTGTCCAAATATATAGTGGAAAACGAATTTTTTGTATGGCAACCCCACGAACGAGTTGCCCGATTTGTCTCATTTTCGAACTTAATTTTTGTTTTTTTTTAAGTCCGCGCGTACAAAATTTCAGCTCTCTAAGTACACGTGTTTTCGAGTTATCGAACGCACGAACGGACGGACAGACGGACATGCAAAAATCAAAATAACTTTTAATTTTATGCGGGGGTGTCCAATCCATTTTGCTCTACCATCATTATTTGTGTGCGTTACAAACGGAATAACAAACTTGGTATACCGTATAGATTTCATCTAGGGTATAAAAAACTTTAATATAAATTTCTAGAAACGTAGTATATTGATATTCTGGAAAATACTATATCCACCTAAATATGTACTGATGAATCGTTATATTATATTGCTATCTTTTTTCGATTTTTCCAAACCCCTACCCTGAAAAATTTCTACCACCGACTATGCTGTATTTGCAATTGAATTTTAAAGAATTGCAAAGTACTTTATGTTACTAATCAAATTATTCTTATTTAAATACTTTCTAGATAAACTGAAGCACTTTAAAAATATCAAAAAATAAGATAAGTCATCTGTTAGTAACGAAAATCCACACAAAATTTATAAAGATGCCTACAGGGTGTTTCCACCATGGTGGTCAGCATAGGTGTAATAAGTCAAATTAAAGAGGGTAGTCCACAGTTTACAGTTTTTATAAAAACAAAGTTATGTTAACCACATTTTTGTAAAAAAAAATTTAGATCACCATAACTTCTGAGAGGAGAGGAGTTGTTGGAAAGGCTATGAGATTCTGCATACAATGACCTCTTGACAGTGACCGCGCACCCTATACTTTTAAGATATGTTATGGTCGCATGTGAATACACCATAAAAAATTGCTAGTTACTCGGCTGACATCTACCACTAAAAGAAGAACACAAAACAGAGGTGAATAAAGACGAAAAAGGAGAGTTTAACACTTCTTGTCAAGACAGTCTCGTTACATAGTGAATGGAGGACAGAAATTTCCGTACTGCAAAACGGAGTTTTTGAAGAGATATAAAAGTTGTGTGTTCAAACACAAGCGATTGCTTAATGCATTGTAAAAAGTTGGCGACAGCTAAATCCAAGAACGAGAAAATTGGCCCGTGGCGTGCTGCTTTGAGATTGCTAAATCGACACACGCATAACCTAAAAATTTACCACGCGTTTCTAGTGGTACGGGAATCCTGCTATTGACTCGAGATAACCTGACTACTGCTGAAAACCAGAAACTCGTTGGCTCGTTGTCCGCAGCTAAAATAATAAAAAATACGATATTTGTAATCTATCCAGAGAGGATACGTTCTCCCTGGACGCTATAAGGCAGAGCTCCGCATTCTGTTCGTGGCAGACTAATATTGAGCATGAGCCTCCTAATCGGAGACTGCTGAACGAGGTACAAAGGCAATTGTTGTCAATTGCTGCACAGTTCTGTAACGAAAAGATTTCTGATAACGTAGCAAGCTGTATTGTACGCTGCGGCGTCTTTAGATTTGGCCTAACTGAAAGAAAATTCTAGCTGCGAGTTTCTGTCTTGTGGGAATGTTTGTGACTTAAATTTCTAAATTTCTATGAGAAGTCATTACGCCTCTAGTTTTTCGTCGAACATCACCCTTCAGTGACATAGAAATGGTCCGAGCGAACTTCTTCAACTAAAATTAAGGTATAAAGACTGCATAATTTAGATATTAGTTTGACCAGCAGGTATCATGAGTATGAGGTTCCCTTTTGGAACAATAATAGATACAATACGGCAATTAAAGATTTTAACCATAATCATTTCAATAGTGGTATAACTGGACAATCACGGAGGTGCCTCTGCGATGGCCTAACAACAACATCAACCAAATGTAAGTTGCTGCCAAATTTTTGTTTGAATACATCATATTGATTTTAGATTGCACATATTACATTGATTTTTATTACGCGGTAATGGTTCTTGTCAGCCATATTTAAAAATGAATACAAAACAAAAGACACTTATTTAATTAAGAAACAGGAGATTTGTCATACCCTTATTTCGGTAACCCGGAATATGAATAGGAAACAAAAACTTTATTATAGATAATATACATTTGCCTAATTACATGAATAGCAAACGTGCGTACCGTGACAATTTATGTTTAATTAACCATTTTGAAAAATACATATATATATTTATATTGATTGATGATCCGCCCAGATTGGTCAGAAGGGATGTAAGTAATATAGTATTTTTGATTTCCCTCTCGATGTATACAATATTTTAATTTATAGCATTATTCGACCGAATGTAGCGAAATAATTTAGTATTTGTTGAATTTACTTTATATCATTATTAGACTGAATGTAGCAAAGCAATTTAGTATTTTATTGGAATTATCTAAGAGAAATTATTATAACGATTATAACGTAACTATGCCGTGAGTATCTTTCATTTCTCCGCTCACTCTCCCGGAGCCCTCTTAATGTGAAGGTCGACCAGGTCCGCTACTCTTCTCTTTTCAGGTCAGCATAGGGACTCTGAAAGTTATCTGCCCTCAGAGTCATTTGGGTGGATGGGCAAGCAGAGAAGGCCGAACATCTGTGCCTTCCCAATGGATGAAGGTGTGTTACGGCCTTTTCGATTGGTAGGCACAAAAAATTTTGTATATGGCTGGTGACAGCGGCAGGTCTTCGTGGAACCTCCCCACACTCTCCGCCAATAGCAGAGGCAAGCTAGCGTGCCGCCCTGCAGTCAACGCTGTCCACCGATGTCAATCACTCTCAACATAATTCCATAACAGATACAGGGTGTTTTATGAAAAACTAGCATATGTTCTTAATTACCCTGTACCTCTGAACCGGTCGATATGCCCTACCCCAAGGAAAACTATTTTTTATTTGACTAGATGACTAGTATCACCTCCTGCCCTATGGACAACTATGGAGGAAACCCCTTGTATATACCTATTAGTACTAGACTCTAAGGGAGAAGACTTTTTACTTTTTCATTAACGTAGGAGCCTTGATCCCGCGTCTAGTCTAAGAAAAGATTTAAGAGAGTTGATTGAATACAAATACGACAAATATACGAGCGCATAATAAGATTTTCCCAAGTTAAAAAAAAAACCCCTCAAATGATGTTTACAAAAAATTCCAAGAAAACACCAACGACTGAATGACGCTATTAACTAGGCTTTATATCAGCGATCTCAAGTTTAGAATTAATTTAATTATAGTGTGCAACTTGAATTTATATGCAGTCACAGTCTCCAACAAAACAACAATAATGGATATATGTATGTATATAAGGCGACTGACACATCAAAACCAAACTCACACCTTGGAAGCTAATGCCGAAAGGCGCGATTACTGAATGCCTATATCATTATCCCATCAAGAGTCTAGTAATCATTCGAGCAGGGCAGCGAAGCGCTTTAAAATTTCCATCTCGATCTCGACTTGCAGAGTCATTCATTGGTACACAAGGCGCTGGCTGGCTTGGCTTCATGTATAATAATCACTTGTCGATTAGCCACACTTCTCTCTCTAAGTTTAAGTGGTGACTTGGCTTTTCTTTGATCGATCGAACTCAATTAACAATTAAAATTCAAGCACTGCTCCATCGATCGTCATCATACCGCTCCACACTGCCTATTTCTAAGTTACATATATGTAACTGAGTCCGTATGTATGTATGTACATACATTACTATAGTGTTTGTCTTGCTTTTATCACCACAAAATTTGCCGACAATTTTCTATATGATCTCAGCATGAAACCAAAAGATTTGATCTTTCTCGCGGCATAACTGCCAGCGATCTAAGATCAAGCCTACAACTGCACGACTCTGTCTATAGTCACTTCACTATGGTAAGACAATATACCTACCTACAACCGATGAGGATTGAATCTGGCTAGCTTTACCCTGGGCTGGCTGGCTGTGAGATGTCTTGTTAGACAGCAAGACGCGCGCGTGTACTCTTTGATTACTTCCTTCATCATGATGACGACTTTCTTCAATTCCCACGGTCTTTCGAGAGCCGGCGCTGAGCCAACGAAACGACGAACGTTCCAACATTGGTGTGTAGTTAAGTTATATCAGAATCTAAGGCACAGGCCGCATGCACCCATCTATAGTATATGTAAGTATGTAGTATATGCGCATGTAAGTATCTGACCTCATAATCTTGTGATCGTGGTCACATGCCTCTGCCGCGACTATAATTAAAATTTCTAGTGGTGTGAGACGTTTGAATTATTAAATATGCGCGAGCATACGGGAAATTCCTAACCAGTAAGTCGTCCGGGTGTCGGGACTTAGTCAGAAATAATTGTGAAGTGAAATATTTATGGATGGAATTGCATCATTTGAATTGCGTTTGCCATAATTTTTTTTTTTTTAGAATGCTTTGAATTTTCTTTGCGAATGACTGTGACGAATGACAAAAGGAACTGTATCGTGTTGGGACGTATGGGACGTTGAAAATAGAATTTCTAATGGGAAGTCTTTGTGAATGAAGTGCTTTCAATTTATGACCAATGAAAGTAGGTTACCGCAGAATGAATGAAATTTATTTTGCGAAATTCTCAACTGTGCTTTTGTTCTTTCTCTATAACTAGGTATTAGCACAGACAACTAATAAACAGATATCCAAGAAGAAGATTGCAAAGAGTGCTCCTTTCCTACGAAATGAAAAAATTAAATTGCTCCAATATAAAATCAACAATGTCTCGGATTGATGTAGGGAAGCCCTCCACTTTTCTTAGAAATTTACTGGAAAATTTCTCGTTAGAAGTTTTATACATTCATTATTGAAGGCCGACCGACCGACAACGGCACACATGAAAGTATTGTCAATTTCTAAGAAGAAATTAATGCTTCTCAGCGCTATAGTTAGACAACTTACGGATTGAGTTTGACAAATTGTTATAAAGAAATTAATAAAAAAATTAATAATTGATATAATGGATTTTCGGGTAGAAATTTTGTTTCGTCAACAGAGCTCAGGGGCTGGATTCCGCAACTGTGAAGAATTTGCCAGTGTACACGAATCAAAAAACTCACAGTGAGCTCAAGTGTTTAGGTAAACAGTTAATTACTGATTATCCTATCTTGTTTACACTATAGTTGATGTTCGACTATAGTTGATGCTCGTTACCAATTACCACCAATTGGGTAAGCCGATTGAGGAATCATCAATCTTGCGTATAAGATATTGAGCCGGTGATGCCAAATGTTATCAATTGGATAATCTGTATGATGAATCTTCAATCTTGAGCGTGTGCTAGATGGTTGACGTTACCCCACTTGAAGTAAGGTGTAAAATCGTCCTCTCGTTAATAAATGTAAAGGACTGTCCCTATGACAGTATAAAGAAGTTATCCTGGCGAGAAACAATTACTCGAGTTAGTAGTCTTTAACGAAACCAGAAGACTGTGAAGGTATCCTATGGTCCCTATGACAATATGATCTGGTGCTATGGAAAATCTTCTTACTTTTCCGCTCACTAGGCTATAGAGACTAGTGACTTGAAATGCGGCTGAAAAATAATAGTTATTATGTTCAGAGGAAAGCGGTGGAACGGGGTGACCTTGCAGTCCCTATAACACAGGAGAGAATCCAGTATGATTACATTAGAACTGGGGCACGACCTCGGTAACCTTCCTCACGGCAAAAATGGCGAGAAGTAGACAATAGAGTGATAGTCGAAGGATGAGGTTGTTTGCGCCTCCAGTGTACTGTTCCAGTTACGGTTCATGATTATCAAATATAATCTGTCGAGTTATTCACTGAATGCGGGTCCTTTCATATCTTTACAAACGTCTGAAAAAGTAAGACATATGGAGGCATAAAGAATTAAAACAGGTCTCTGATGTTTTGTCCCAATAGTCCTGGATATGTGTTTTTGAAAATATTTTTTCTTTTTATAAAAAATCTTAGGTAGGTTGTCAGAAGACTAATAATGACTACTGATATTTTTTTGTTTTCTTTTTCACAACGTTATAAATAAAAAATCCACGCCTGCCTAGCTACGGTTTTCTACGTTCGTCAAGGTATCACTAGCGGTGAATTTTGTGATGAACGTACCTTGGTTTACATGGTGTGTGACGAAGGTTTGGAAATGGGCGAACCGAGACCGAAGCGTCGCCACAAGTGTACACTTTTCAATTTCAAGCGATTCCGTAAGTAGCCGTGTACACTTAAGTGCTGAATGAAAATTTTTCTGTGTTGAATGAGTTTTAAATTGTTGTTTGAAACTATCAGTGAGAAAATAGTCTTTTTTAAAAGAGTTAAGATTAGTTATAAGAATTGAGTATGAATTTGCTAGTATTAAGACGAAGAGAAAGGTAAAGATAAATTCAAAAATTTATTATAAGTATTTGAAAATTTGTAAACATTCTAGAGAGAATTTGATTATATTAAGAAGGAAGTTAAGGGATTCCGAAAATCCTTTTGAAACAATATCTGAGGAACGATTTGTTGAATTGTATCGGTTTCCAATATACCTACATCTGTGTGTACAATTTTTGACAAAATCAAGCCATTATTTTATACAACGAAGCGTATTTCTAGAATTTCTGTGCATTTGAGATTTCTATAGTATGCAATGCGTTTTTTTGCTAAGTCTCTAATCAGAATGTTTACTTACCTGGGCAGCAAGAAGAAAGTAACATCTAACAGGACTTTTATCAACTAGCATCGTTCCCGGGAATCGTGGGTCTAATTGATGGAAGTCACATCAACATTAATTCCCCAAGGAGCGACGTAGAGCACGTGTATTATTGCCGCAAAGGCGGTCACTCAATAGACGTCCTAATAGTCTGCGATTTTAATTGCGTCATACTAATGCAAACTTCCCAGGAACATCGCATAACGCTTATATATGGCACCGTTCTGCATTACAGGAACATAAGAAGGAAACATTCTCGTGGAAAACGAAATTTCTGGCTTTTGGGAGATGATGGCTTCCTTCAACCCTGGCTAATTACACCTATTAATACATCGTCAAATCAAGGAGAATAACGGTTTAATATTGTCCAAAAAAACACGTTGTATTGGAATTTTAAAAAGTAGATTCCGGGATTTATCGAAACACAGAGTATACTATGTTATGATCCTGTAAAAGCAGGACGAATTATTAATGCCCGTGTTGTTTTACATAATGCCTTGGTAAAAGCGAACGTACCACTGCTTGAACTAAGTAATAGAGGAAGCTAATGAGCAAACTTATAGATCATATTATGATTGACGATGAAAGCGGTGACAATACGTTATCAGAATGAAGACGTGTTCTTCAAATAATTGTTGACAACAATTCTACTCATTTTTAATATCTTTTGTTATATGGAAAACACAATCGTAAAAATTTATTGAAATAAATAATTATATACAAACGTTTTTTTTTTCTCTATTTTAACTACTGTTTAATTATGAGTATACCGTAGTAATTTCAAAAATCACACTCACTTTTGATCCAGCCAAAACTTTCTCCACTTAGGTCCATCCTTAATAGCTCCCCTTAAACTATTTAGTTTATCTGTTAATTCAGACCATTTTCTAGCCCTTGTATGGGCTCCATTAGTGATTGCAAAATCGGTTATTCGTTTCACCGATTAATCGACTAATCGGCCGATTTCAGGAAACCAATTAATCGGTTTTAGCGTTCTAAAAACCGATTTTTATTAACGAAATTTTTTTCGTTTCTTAAAATATTCTTTTTAAAAAAAAATGAAAAATTGCACATTCACATGTAATTTCAAAATTTTACTACAAAATAGGTACATTGCAAATGTATTTTCAGATACAATACTTTCATGTGTGCCGATGTTGGGCTCCAATAATGCATAAAATATCTAAAAAAAAATTGACAGAAAATGTCTAAGAACAAATTGCGGGATGCTGACAGCACAGAACAGAGCGGAAGGAATCGGATCAGAACTGAACTAATACACCGGCAGTGTCACTGCACTGATGCTTACTCAATGCTGTGTGTGAACACCCAGTGAACACAACTTGCCGAAAACGTTAAGAAAATTAGAGTTTCACGTTAAAAATTCGTTAAACTTCTCAAAAAGCGTTAACTTTTTTTTGCCGCAAACGATACATCTGTGGTTCATAATGGTCGTAAAAATTCGTATAGTCCCCTCTTTTGTAATTTTCTACCGGACGTAACCTTTTCTTAATATTTTCTTATCGACATGAGTTAACAATTTATTATAGGTTTCTGGTGGAAATCTTTGCATTTTCTGAAAGCTATGCGCTTAACCCGTTCTTTCCTTTTTCTTAGACCTCGAAGCAACGTTTTTTTAATATTTTCTTATCGAGATTCTTAATGTATTCCTCCCATTCCTTGACGTCGACATTTATCGTTTCCTTAACAAATAGTTTCATAAACATTGCAATAATAGGCAAGATACAACCAACTTATTGGTTCATAATATAAATTTTTTATTATAAATTTAATGAACGGGTTTTCGATAGCAAAGGTATCATAATCAGAGGAATATCTTACAAACTCAGTTTTTATGATATTTCTCTAAAGATCAGGCGCGTTCATTAATTATAATAAACAAATTATATTATGAAATAATAAGTTGTTTGCAATGTGTATAAGGCGTTTCGTTTCAGCAGGAATCAATACTCTTCAGTGCGGCCAGTTCCTGCCTGCCGCAGATGCCAGAAAAATTCCTAAGCAGGCCTAATATATGTATAGTATCTTTCAATAAGTTGGTTGTATCTTGCCTATTATCTCAATGTGATTATAATAATTTGAAATCAATTCCTCATACAAGTGTGGCATCAGAGAGCGCGTTTTCAGTACCTGGAAATTTGCACCAAACTGAGATCACGATTAAGTGAAAAACCATTGATAGCTTATGCTTTCTACGTGCTCATTTCAATTAAATTTAAAAAACATGTTTTCAGCGTTTTTACAAATAACTTTTCATTATTGTATTGTTAATGAATTATATATATTTTTTGATTTTTAAATAAATATTATATTTTCTATAATTATAAACATGAAAAAAATTTAACTATTTCGTTAAGAAATAAGTAATTTCAAAAAACAATTTCTTTTTAAAACCGATTAAAAACCGATTAATCGGTTTTATTAAAACTAAAACCGAAAAAATCGGGTTTTACTTTTACAATAATTTTTGCAATCACTAGGCTCCATCAATCGATTCGAGCCTGAAATAGAAAATTTGTAATTTCAAAAATTAAATTAGAATAAAATTATCAAGATGCCATTAACGTATTGTTATAAATTTCTGCAATTTCTCGTTAAAAGAAGAAGGAATCTCAACTCGTTAATTTCCATAAAATTAACTAGAAATTATTTTTGTTCCTCGCTTGCCTGCCTCTTTCTCCTTAATTGCAGCCATTTTATCTACTAATTTTAAAATAATATTAATATAAATAATATAGCAAATAATTTTGAAAATACCTCTCGACAAAAACTTACGGTTCAATGTACTTACCTCTTCAAAATTCACAAACAAAATGCCCGTGAGAAAATATTAGTTAAAGCGTACACAATTTTGACAGAAAAACTCATTTCCACTTTTGCGGAATCAGAACAAGGTTGTGTACACGCGTAAACTCATAGTTGCGGAATCCAGCCCTTGGTTATTTTTGAAAAAAAGAAATCACGAACTTATTGTGTTTATCCAAAACCATGGAGAATACTTCACAAGCCATGAAACAGACTCCCTCACTAACACATGAGAGACCCAACGGAGTCCTAACATTCTAAAATATTTGCAGTGCTCTTATGTAAAACTGACATAAGTTTGATTTGAATAAGTCCTCCGCCCTAAACTACTATTCATACAGAAAAATGGTTTTCTGATAATCTTAAACATACTTTCTTATTCTCCGAACCGAAATAAAAGTTTTATACCTTTCCTAACATAATTATTTTAAAAAATTTATCTTAACCAAATGACTACGATTCCTCAAACAAAAACTCTCAGCTGAGTAATCATTATATATGGCGCTGTGCCGTCTCAGGGCATGCCGTAGGCTAATGCAAAACCCTCGAGAATATATACATTCTGTCTTTATTAGTTACTGGAGAACAGTCAGTATTAAATTATTTAAATAATAAGTAAACCTGTAAACAATATTTTGTTCACACTTTTATTATGTATGTGTGCATTTTTTTACAATTTTCAATCTTAATATCCCACGATTAGAGATAAACTAGGCGATTTACCTAATACTAAAGATAACATTTACAAAACAAAATTTCCATTTATGCATCATTGTTTTCTAAATAGAATTAAAAGGAATTATAAAAGGAATTTTTAGCCTGCTATCAAAACCTACAGCAAGGTCTCATCCAATCCAAATCAAACTAACTAAAAGGGGTTTGTTAGAGGGACACCCCAAAAAAATGTATATTGTATGCACCCCGTTTTTTGTGAGGACAAAACAAAAATATGAAAGCAAAAAAAAAAACCTTTTTTTAACCTATAAATCTGCATGGTACCCTAATAGCATGCTTCTTGATTTGCTGATTCTCATGAATATTCAAAAACCTATTAACGGCGGCGTCCGATCGTATACCTCTACCTTCTTCAAGTGAGTCAGAAGATTGACTTTTTGCAAATTTTTATTAATCGAGAAATAAGATGATTTGGCAAAATTGATTAAAAAAGTCATTTGTAAAAAAAAAAAATAATTTGTATGGCGCCGCAACCCTTTCTCTCAACGGGTTTTTGAATGAAAGACTCGCACTCGACGACTCGTCTCTAAACGGAAAAAATTGCAATCTTATTTGCAACTCATGACACCGAAAAGGGATCGAACAAGATCAATGGATTGAAATATTTCGAGCGCAGGATCAGATTTTAGGAATCGATTAATACAATTTATGAGGGGCTTTGAATAAATTTTATTCGTTCCGATTTTTAGCAGGATCATTTTAATTTTATGAAAGTTATTTTTCATGCGATTTTTGTTTATCATCTTGGTAATTATGTCTTCGTTAAAAAAAGGGGTTAGGAAGTGATTAAGAATAAGAATAGGGAAATTGAGTTTTGATGTCTTCAAAAAAGTAAGCTGAAGAAATAGTCACATAGATTGAAATTTATAGAATAAAAATTTTTAAAAATGCACAACTGAGCTGAGGTGATACCTGATATCTGCAATAAAAACTACGCGTCCTTGGGCAGATACATTTATTTTTTGGATTTCTACTGACTGAACCATTTTTTTAAACGCTGGCCTGTTCACCATCTATCTTTTTTAGTTAATTACCTGGGTAGCTATTATCGCCTTAACTCAGTGGCGTAGCGTGAGGGGGCAGAGGGGGCCATGGCCTCGGGCGGCGCAGATGGGGGGGGGGGGCGACAGGAAGCTGCTGAGCTGGCTAATCCTGTCTACAGCATCAGGGCCATGGTCATTACATCAGATAACTGTATTATCATCGGGACTACATAAGTACTTATGCAGAATTTCAAGGCAATTGGACAAGTGAAAGTGATTCAAAATAGAGTAAGATTTGATCTAAACAAACATACCTACTTACATTTAAGAATATAACTTTTACTTTTTGAATTTCGAAACAGCCGCCCGCGATCCGCTGTTGCCACGCAACAAATGAAATTATAGTGTTTCCGTTTTGTTTTAGATGTGACGATGAGTAGGTGACATTTGAGTTCTTCAAAAAATTATATAGTAGAGCGGTACAGCGTTGATATTGTTTATTTTATACTTTGATAAAATTTTTGGTGTACTTAAATTTATTAGTTTTTTATATGTTTCGTCCTATATGTATATTGGACGGAAAAGAGTTCAGCTTTAGTGCGTGCATCTACGGTCTTTCGCAGCTACAGCAAACTGTAAAAACCGGCCAAGTGTGAGTCGTAATCGCGCACGAAGGATTCCGTACCATCGTACAAAATTTAACACTAGGGTAACGGATAGAGCTATTGCCACTCCCCCCTATTATTGCCACTCCCCCCTATTATTGCCACTTTAATATTTCTTAAGACGTTGGTAGGCATTCCTATCATGAAAGCCCACAGTTCTGTACAAACAAAAAAATAATTGGCGAGAAATCCTCTTTCTGAGTGCAGAATAGTGTTTTCATGTATTATTGTCAGTTCATAGTGAAAATCTCTAGTGAACACACGCGTTCTCAACGCATGAGAAGCTCTATTAGTTTCTTAGTGATTTCCTTAAGGGAAAGTGGTTTTCTAATGTTGTGTAGACAAAAAAAAACCGTTTGAATTAATATAATAGCGTGTAAACTTATTAAAACATCCATTTTTACAGTTCCCTTATCCAGAAGAACTGTCAAAATTGATGTCGCCATTACTGTGTCGTTTTTTTTTAAGAGAATGAGCTACGGCCAAGATTGTGGCAATAGCTGTATATATCAGTTCACAGTAATGGTCATATGGCAATAAATGTAAGAAAAAGCTATTGCTTTAATTAGGGTAAGGGATACATATTGCCACCCTCAAGAGAAATCTGTGATTTGTCTTGCAATTGAAATCAAATAAAACTACATTTGTGCAACAAATGAAGAATGAATATCTGCAATTTTTTTCTTTTTGGTTTCATTTATATTTTCCTGAATGGTTATATTCGCGCTGGAAGATACAACAAAAGACCTTTCTATTATTTTATTTTTCGTGAGCCTTTAGGTTGAGGGGTTTTTGGCCAGTCTAAAAAGTCACTTATATCAAGTGAATTCGATTTACTTGAGTTTTTATGCTGGACAGCCATAAGCTCAATGAATCTTTAAAATGGAGAAAGATAGCGTACATGTAAAATTTCTTAGAGAATTAATCAAATTTACCTGGAACAGCACTCTCCTGCGGAATGTCAATAATTGGTGGACGATCCTGTGGGGGAATATAAGGACAAGTAAGAGTTTATTTGCTGTAAACTTCAAGTATGTCAAGTAGATTGGAATCAGTTGAGCATCTATCCTCGACAGTCATAAAATCAACTGGACCTTTAAAGTGGAGAAGATAGTAAAAATACCTATAAAAAATACATTAGGAGAATTGATTAAATTTACCTAAAGCAGAACATTCTTCCTGAATTTCACTACGAACAACTGAAATACGCTCTAGGTCGAAAATGAAAAGGAAAGTACATTGCAAAAAAATCATGTACAGTACTAACACGATCATTGTTATTCTGAAGGATTATAATATTTGGTTCTTCACACGTATAGTGTTAAAACTGTATATCTATATATGATAACTATAGGTACTTACCACGCAAATCAAACTTATGATGAAATTTTACCTATGTTACCTATATAGACATAAATCCTCGAAGTTTTCAACACATGCTCTTGATTTCCGGGCCATTTTTTCATAAATATCTGATTTGTCTTTTCCAATTATTTCTAAAAAGTCTTTATAAGCCACATTTTTTTTCGGAAATATTACTTTCAGAAACAGCAGCTTTTCCGATGCACTTTGAGAAGTCGATTGCATTTTTATTAAAAGGATAAATTCCGAATGCACGGAAGCCATTTTTGATTGATTCAACGGAAATTCCAGAATCCAGAATAGTTTGAAGTAAGGGAGCAAAGTCTTTTCTCGTCAATATTTCATCAGAATTATTACGTCGCCATCTAAACACGCCCTTTTTCCAAGCACTATTAAGAGGCTTAAAGGCTGCTACATCTGCGGGCTGGAGAATATGTGTTGCATTCGGATATAGCGCTATTAAAATTATTTCCAGTTTATTGCATAGCTTTGCAACTTTCAGGGTCATGTGTGTACTATGACCATCCACGAAATGGATAACTGGCAGTTCAATTTTAGTTTTTATTAAATATGGGTACAATGTCTTTGTTATATACTCATAAAATATTTCTTTGGTCATCCAACCATTGTCACTGACAGCTATTTCCATTGTACTGGGTACATACTTTCTAATATCTTCCGGTAATCGCTTATAAGGATATATAACTAAAGTGGCCACAATATTCCCATTCGCTGAAAAAGTAAACAGCACTGTCAAACCCTGTTTGGCTTGGCCTTTGTCAACTTCATATATATTTTTAGCACCCTTAGGAGCCAAAACAAATTTATTGTGCGGCCACAACTGGAAATTGGTTTCATCAGCAATAAATATTCGTGACGGATCGGACATGATATGAAATGCATTTTCATCTTTCAGATACTTTTCGATGTCATCAAAGTATATTCTAATACTCTCATTTACACTAGAACTTGCAGCGGATAAAGCTTCTGGGGTTCGCAAACCAATTTGAGGATGTCTCTTCAGAAATGCATAGTACCAGCCTTTTCCAGGTCTATTAGCGCTAAACGGATTTTTTCTAGGATTTTCGTCTAAAAACTATTTTACAGTGTCCAACAGATCATTTTTCGTCTTAGGAAAACCCTTTTTCTGACAATCAACTATCCACATAACTAAGGTTTTCTCTTCAGTAGTTGTTAAAATTGTCTCTGGTCCTGGTCGATCCTTAGAAAACTTAGAGCTACATCTAAACCTTAAAGTGCTTCTTGGAACTTCAAAGAATTTTGAGGCCTTGGGCACTGACATGCCATTATCAACAGCACCTTTTGCGTCCTGTAATTTTGTTCTATCGTATTTAGCATATTTAGGCATTTTGTTGTACGAAATTTAAAAGAGATATGTACTTTTTATTTATTTTTTCTAATGAGAGTAGGCGATATGTGAAAAAATAATGCTGTCATTTGAAAAAAATATGCTTACTTATGATAATAATAATGAATGAGAATAAAACGAGGAAAAAAAGGACGGAAAATTCACGTTTCTTTATTATTTGATGTTATAACGCCAACAGAAAAACACAGTCTGTGAAAATTTCAACTGTCTACCTATTACGGTTCATGAGATACAACCTGAAAGCGAAGTCTTAGTAATAGGGTTCCCGTTGTTACCCTTTGGATACGGAACCCTAAAAAGAACTTATTAATTCCTGCCACTGGGTTTATTAAAGTTTATTTTTGAGTCCAAAGTTGAAGGAGGGTTATCTAATAGAGTTATAGCGCTGAGAATATTCCTCACAGCTGCCAAAAGTATTGCCAATTGTGAGAGAAGCTTCTCTAAATTGAAACTGATTAAAAATTGTTTAAGGTTCACGTTAAGATTAACAAATCTAGCTATTTTGGCAATCGAACAGGAGGTATACATTATTAACTTTGACGAATGTATTAATTTAACAAGTAAAAAAGCTAGAATTGGTATATAGTAAGACCCTTAGAATATCCAGAATACAGGAAGTGTTATAAGCCAAATTTAGCGTAGTCAAATTCTGGTTGTGTTAGTATCTGTTGCCGCTGTAGTGAATGCTCAAGATAAAATAGGTCGATCTAGTTCGGGACTGTAGATATTAAAGAAATATAAAGGAATATAAGAGAGTATACTACGGATGAATATGACGACCTGTGATAAGTAGAGTAAACGTATCCAATATACTCAATAACACAGTCCATCAATGCAGACTATTGACCATGTGATCAGTAGAACACATAGTTGTACGGAATTTCTAGTTCAGTTCAGTTCCAGTTCCCCGTAACGAAATAAAGAAATAGAGAAACTAAAATCAAATAAAATAAAATAAAATAAAATATAATAAAATAGAATAGCTAAACTAAAATGATATGAAATGCAATGTAATGGGATAATGAGACGAAACAATAAGTAACGAAATAGAATAAAATAAAGTAAGTAAGTAAGGCAAGGACAAAGACAAGGAGACATGTCCTACCGACATGGCCTTAATCGTGACATGACATAGAATGTCTTGTCTATCATGCCGCATGTGCTCAGCCGGCATAAAAGCTTTCAATAAAAATTAGAATAGCTGTAGAAATGAAAATAGATGTAAACGTCCCTAAGATCTGAGGGCGCACAAGGCCTTGGTCGCGAATTCACCAGGCATACTGAGCTCTCTTCTTTCGCCCGCTAGTCCATTCCAGCTTGTGACCACGTGTGCGAATATACTTCGGCTACCAAACTGAGTATTTACGCGTGGATGAATAAGCCGTTTATTGTCCCTCCTGCTCCAAGAGAATCGGTTCTTTATATAGCTGATCAGAAAACCAAATCTGGCTTTATGTATAAACGCAAGCGCTTTTAATTCGTACATGCATTCCAATGAACCAGGTATTAGGATGTCCAACAATGGACTGACATGTGCTCTTCGTCGGAGATCATAAACGTATCTGGCACATGCTCTGAGTGCTCTAAGTAGTTTGTTTAGCCCTGTTTGCGAGATAGGGTATAGGACTACGTCCGCATAAAGGAAGTGTGGCAGAATGAAGGCGTTGAACAGCCTCAACCTCGTAGTTTCATCAAAATGAGGAGAGGCTGCATAGAGAGTTTGGAGCCCATGATAAACTCTTGCACACATCAGGTTTATCTGTGCTTTCCAAGTGAGATTGGAGTCCATGAGGAGACCAAGATTTCTGACAGCCGCTGTTGAGAGAAGAATATTGTGACCCATTAATGTTATTGAGGTTATATTTGATGTCAGATGCGAGCTCCTCTCTGGTCTAATAGCATAACCAATTGCTTGGGTTTTAGAGGGGTTTAATGCTAATTCGTTTAGGTCCGCCCAACTAACTACCCTGTCCAGGGCACCGTTGATGTTAGATACCAGTTCGTGAAATTCATCAGCATTTGCACCTGCGTAGAGTTGTATGTCGTCCGCGTAGATGTGGAAACCTACTCTTCTCAGAATATCGCTAACGTCATTGATGTAGAGCGAGAAGAGCAGGGGAGCAAGGATGGCACCTTGTGGGACACCTGCTCTCACCACCCTCAGCGATGAGTGACTTTCTCCGGACCTGACCATGAACAATCTTTCGGACAGGTAGCTGTTGATCTGTTTGCATTCCATATGTGAGAAAGCAAATTGGGATCTAACCTTCTCTACCATTTTAGTAGGCGAAACTGAGTCAAACACTCTACTAAAATCTAGGAGCACATGAATGACCGAGAGACCCCGGTCACACATGTCTCGAATGTCAGCCGTGACTTCCAAAAGAGCCGTGCTGATAGAGTGGAAGCGTCTAAAACCAGATTGCCTGCTGCTAAGGAGCTTATTTATGTTGATAAAGTCTGTGATTTGATCCGTGATGATAACTGCTATCACTTTCGATATTGTTAACGAGATGAGTTATTACTGGTAAGATGTATGGTAATATTAATTTGTAGAACTTTATGGGAGCGTCTTTGTAACCCACAGCGTTAAATTTGACACGCTGAAAGGCATTTACCACCTCCATCTCTGATATATTGCTGATATTGAAATTTGGCCTGTTATTGATTTGGTCGGAATTGATATTTGAATTTGAGTGTATGGTTTCGTTTGTTGTATCGGTGCTGATAGATGCAATATTGGATGTCCGTGCTGGGGAAGAGTGACCAGCAGGTGGAGAGTCGCTAGCATTTGTAAGTCTATTCCCCCGCTGTTCAGGGCTCAGCCTTACATTAGAGGCAGATCTAGGAGTAACAGGTGGTCTGATGGTGGCTTCATTTCTCATTGAGTTTGAGGTCCTACTCATTGCTAGAGATGATTCGACCGAGGACGGAGGTGGCCTCGTCGATTCGGTCATCTCACATAGATAGTCTACAAACTCATTCGGGTTTAAGTCCGATTTCAGTTTGGACTTGGAGCCCAGTCCCATCTCGTTCACTTTCCTCCAGTTAATTGATGATGATTCCGTTAAGAGTGTTCAAACGCAGCCTTGCCCTAATCATGTAATCTGCAAGTCTTCTGTGCTTATGAAAAGCTCTATAGTTGATGCTTGTCTTAATAGCTTTCTCGGTGGATGAAGGAATTTTTGGATATTTCATCGTTTTTGTTATGTATTTTTAATTCAATTTAATATAAAAAGGTGTGTAAGGTACACAAAATAATATTTTATCACTATACTTGCCTAAAAAATGATTTCCCACGTCGTACCTTGGTGTTGTTGTGGCAATTTTTCACCGAACACTTCATTCTGAAAATACATGAACATCACTTAGAAATTTATCACTAGAATATCAACACTGTTTACTTTATTTAGCACTATACTTTTAAATAAAATATCTTTCACTTTTCACAAGTTTTAAATTAGTTTCAAATTGTTGCAAATTAACTTCGTTTGACAGCTGAAAATATATTTACCTCTTTCTTCAAGATAATGCTGACCTACTTCACGGGACGCTGAAAAAATCCACGCTCATGCACAAGAATTTTACAGATGTCAACACTTCATGTTGTCTCTATATTCTAAGGTAAGACCAATTCTTATGATAGATGATTGCCCGTATGTCATTTTGTAAGGTCACCCATCTGTACATGTTTGATTTTAGAAGTGGTTTTTCGAATATGTTTCTTGAACGGCTCTACCATCATTATATCTACATAGATGTTAAAAACGGAATGACAAACTTAGTATACCTACCCTTTAGATTTCATCGAGGATATATGTAATAATAAATATAATGTGCTGGAAGATGGTTGATTGTCCTAAGCTACGCCTTATTGATCTGTTAGGTAATGTGTCGTCAAATAAGGCTCTGCTGCCAAATCAGCATAGATGACCTTTTAGGAATTTCTGCAATCACCTTTAAACTTCAACTGTAACATATCTTGAAACATTTTTATATATGATGCGACGGTTTTTCCATGGGACTTTTTTTTAATTTTGTAATATTTCATGACTTCAATATCCTTATTTTACCTACAATACTTTTTTTTATATACCTAATGCATAGATGGATAGAAGGGATAGGATATGGGATAGCCAGCTCTTAGAATATACATATATCAAACAGGAATGCGATCCGGGTATCGTATAAAATTCGCGTACATGAGTGAAGCCTTCTTGCCCTCATAATATCCCAAAGGATACGACCTTAACGAAGGACAGAAAATGCAGAGCAAATGAGCTGCAAGCACATAAATGACAAGTACCAAGTGAGACCAACGACGATAAAGCAAAGGCAGTGCGTAGAAATGGCAGCAAATTTGTACTTTTATTATAATAACTTGACTGATCCTTCATGTCTTCATGAGTTCTGCTAGCTATTTATACCTGCATTGAGTTCCCACACTAGAAAATTTGAGCTCAACACAAACATGGAAAAGCTTCACTTAATTTGGTTTATGAGCATTCCTGTTTGATATATGTATGTTCTAAGGGCCAGCTACACGGAAGCAATGGTTTATAGGATGTAATAAATAAATGGTACTGACTAAGGATGATTAGATAGATGGGATGCCTGCGAAGCCTGGAAGGATGGATAACTGCGATTATTGAATGGATGAGATTTTTAGGTGGATTGGATGGAATTGATTGAATGGTATAGAAGGATAAATAGATCAAAAGAATTAATAGAGTAACTGGAAGAATGGATAAGGTCTTTGGAATTACTGGAAGGATGTAGTGGACATTGAGTGGATTGAATGGAGGAAAGAATGCATGGATAGGATGGACGCGTCAGGGGAAGCGAAAAAAGTTAAAGGCAAAGTTTTAGTTGATGCTAATTGTCAAATATCTCACTCTTTAGAAATGCACCAATACTGAGTTTTCAGTTGTGGTAGGCATTCAATCCACCTAGTTTTTAGCCTAATTGTAGATCAAATTCTGATAGACTGTGGACAAAATTTGCTATTACCGATTGTTTATAGTGTGCGGGAGGTTTTAAGTAATTGTTATTTTTTCTCTTTTAAGAAAAATAAGAATAGGGGCCTTCATAACGAGAAGAGCATATCAATCTACATATATACGAATCGTAATTTAACATCCCTAACCTTTTTATTATTATTTACCTATGCAATGATTTTTATTTTTATGTTCTCTGTATGATACTGTCTGACGCATTGATCATAAATTTCCCAAGCAATTTAAATTCTTTCAAACCGCTTTCATCTCTTCCAAATTGCACAAATTTGACCACAAAAATGTAAGCCGGTAAATGACGATACCGAAAAAGGCCAAACAAAGTCTTAAAATCTGTTTTCAAGGAATTATTTACTGATTCATTGGTATCTTTCGGCAAAATGCTCCCACATACGGAACTGAATAACCTTTTCCAGGTAAATTGGAGTCTCTGTCTGTTAAATCCAATCTTATGTACAATCATCCACATTAAATTTTAAAACAGAAAGCAGAAAAATCTGATGTTATTAGCCATGGTGGTAGATAAAAAAAAAGCAATCACTACCTCGTAAATAACACATCCTCTTGTTTGTTGGTCTAATTGGGTTGGATTGTTTTATGTCTAAGTAACAATAATGTGACACTTGAAATGAGGATTTAATGAAGATTATTTTGATTCTGTCAGTTCTATTGTGAAATTCATACAATTCAAAATGTTGTAAAGATCTCTAAATTTTAGAATAATGAAACATAAGAACCTGCAATAATAGGCAAAGTTCGGTTGCAAATCAATTCAATAATCTCCAATTACGTGAAAAAAATTTCTGTCAATAATAAAGTAAAAATAACTAAAAAATACTACTTTTTTTCCTCTGCGAAGACATGCTGCAAAGGCCAATCAAACATGATTATCACAAACCGTACAAATTTTTGTAACTTTGTAACAAAACGCCATTGGGTCTAGAATGCAGTGAAATTGCTACTACCAACACAAATTTCAGCAAGTATTCTAAAGACCACAATAAGTGAGATACGAAAATTTGAAGTTTTATGTAAAAATGCACGTATGCAATACTTAATAAAATAATTGAATTATGTGGTATATTCTACCTTTGCTTCGTTTTAGTTAAAGCCTTTAACTTAAAGGATCGCCAGCCCACATCCTCCTACGGAAGTAAAACGCAATAGTATTTTCTTAGATATATTAGTAGTCTCAAAAATAGGGCAATACACACAAAATGGATTGGTTATCCATTGAAGAACAAGGATATTGATAGTGATATCCGTATTCATCCACTAAGATTTTTCAAGAGTTAATAATTATGATAACGTCTAAGTTTTAGCCAGAATAAAATTTAGATTATTATCAAAACAATATTTTTAAGATTTACTTTGAGGTGATATTAAAATTAGCTTTCCAAATCGATGAATACACTTTATTCCGGCTGGAGGATGATTGTGAACTCATGGTTTGTAGTTCTAGGAAGTATTGCCATTGCTTAATTTACACTGAGTTTAAAGGGTTTTTCCTAGAATTTATGAGTTAGCCTTAGTAGACAGGTATGGGATAGTTTTTCCAGCACGTATTTCATCAAAATATGTAACTCATTTTCTTATGTTGCACATATTCCCATGAACGTCCAACCCAAACTCTTAGGCCTGCCCCACATTGAACGTAGCACAGCACAGCGTAGGGCAGAGCAGCGTAGGTTTTTGTAATATAGACAAGTAAATGACCGACCGCATACTGCATACAGCAGAAGTAATATGCGGTCTGTCATTTACTTGTGCATACATATTATAAAACCTTAAGCTACCCCTGCCCTACACTGTGCTGTGCTGCGTTCAATGTTCGACGGGCCTTACCACTGCTTACTCTATCTTAAGATTGTGAATTTCTATGCTGGTGGTCCTCTATTTGACGTCCAAGTCAGGCGAATTATACTACTTAATTCTTAATAATATCTTAATTCTTCGAATTCTTTTTTTCATCAATTGATAAATGGAGACGTTACTATAATCAAGATTCAAACCAAAGAAATGTGCTGAAAGTCTGTAGCTGTTTAACCCAATGTCTGCAAAACAAAGCACACTTCTAAATTAGCTAATAAAAGACAGTTATTCCGGCATAAGCCCGTTTTATTTCAATTAAAATTGTTGGTGTAACGAAAACGCAAAAAAAAACTCTCCACAATCTTCAATTCTTTATCCTTCTAAACTATACGATCAATCCAATCCGCCAATTGATTAAGTTCACTTTTCAAAGCAGAGCATTCAACAATTTGAACGTTTTGTGCAACTTGGGAAAATTCAAAATCTTTTCCTTGCTTTCCAAGAAAAATATTTGTTTTCTCTGAATCATCTACAGATTGCAATTGACTTGTTCTTGTTGTCCGTATAACATTCCTGTAAGACCAAAAATACTTTAGTTTCCATAAACATAATACTAGGCACGGCACTTACAATTCCTTCTCAAGCATGCTCTTGACGACATTGCAGCCTTTAGCCATGGTCTCATCCTGCTTATTACATAAAATTAACACAGGAACATTCAATGTAGAATTATCGGCAAGAATAGTGTAAAGGTAACTAGAATAATTTCATTTGCATTGATTAGAACTTGGATTCAGTGAAGAAAATAAACAAACTTACTCTGCAGCATCTCTGATATCTTTCTGTAATGTGACACTGTCCACAACAAAGACGATGCCTTTTGCTGTATTTTTATATTGTTCAAAGAACTTTGCTCTCAGGCGCTCATGACCAGGTATGTCAATGATCCGTACAGCCCCCTTTCCGCTCTGATACTCACCAATATTTGCCGAAATTGAGGTGAAAGTTGAACGAGCTTTTGAATACAGAAGCTGAGAAAATACGTAAGTTTTGCCTGCATCAGAAAGTCCTGTCAAAAGGAAGTCTGTTTTTGCAGCCTTCCTTCTCTTATAAATATAAATAATAACTGAAAAAGTGGATTATAATCAATTCTTATTCAAACTTTAACCTTACATATATGTAATTTGTTGACTTACTGCATGTGATTAGTACGACTAGAATCGCTATCAGCATGGGAGACTCTAGCAAATCTCCTAATTTAATAGTAATTTTTGAGGCTTTCGGTTCAGCTTTCATTTTTAATTCAGTTTCTGGTAAATCTTCAACGATAAAGTGGAAATAGCTTATTCTAAACAACAGAAACAAGAAACGTCAGTAGAATTGACAATTGACACGCAGCAATCTAGCTAGTTTGCTTTTCTTACGCCTTTAATATAGAACTGTGGCTAGTGCTGCCAAGTTTAGTGTTCATAAAGTCTCCAAATTATGATTCGGATCACTGCTAAAGGTTTTTGGAAAAATTTAGGTTGGGTTTGGAGTTCTGGTAGAAAGGCGTCACTTCCGCCAGCTTCGCGTCTCGGCAGCCGCCCTCTGGGGCGTAGAAAAGCAAAAAGCTCGCCACATCAACTGTAACCAATAGATTTTCCACCGCCCGGCACCTACAGACACCGTTGTCCGAAACCAATGCCAGCTTCGCGTTTTGGCAGCCGCCCTCCGGGGCGTAGAACATTAAGTCACATATTAATGAATGACATGATGGTATGTATGACGCGCGATGAAAGAATAGAATTCCTTTTTTTGCTTATTTTCAGGAACCAGCGAAACACTTTGATTATGTATAATCAGTTTCAAAGAATTTTTCTAAAGTGATCGTCGATCAGGAAAATTTTTTAAATTTTTCGGAAATTTCCTGAAAACGTAAATTATGAAAATTTCCTGAAATTTTTTCCGTTTTTTCCGTTTTGCGAATGCAGCCAGAGGCGAAAAGCAGCAAACAAAAGAAACTGCTGGCAGCACTGTCCGTTGTTCTATATTCTTCTGATTCGAGTCTGACATAAAAGCAATTGACAGATGACAAATTGTTATGTACTTATGTACGATACCATGGCACGGAAGGCCGATATGTCTTTGCGTAATTTTTATATATTTAATTCAACTCTAACTCAAAGGGAAGGAGAGGTAAAATAATTCAGCAATGTGTTTTTAAAAGTTATTAAAGAAAAAATTATATTCCAGGAAAATAAGAAAGTTTTATTCTACCACCCCTCTGACATTGACTTGGATACCAAAATAAAAGATATCGGACTTAGTGAGGCAATAATCAAATTTACAGGGTACTTTAATTTTATTACTAATAGCATTTATCATATAGTTATTTTAATACATGAATTTAAAGGACCTTCACTTCAGAAGATGACTGTCAATCTCTGCATACGCAAAAAACTACGCAAGCCTTTAGCCAGCCCGAAAAAGATTTTTGGATGGTGATGGTGAATTATTTGCCTGCCTTGTCAATATCCTGACGATAATAAGACAACTCTATTTTGTTGCAGACAATTAACGTCCCATATGAAACTAAAACTAAAGATGGATCCGAGTATATTGACTACAAAAATGGGGAGGTGCATGAGACGATTTTGCGATCTGTTTTGAAGCAAACTTATCAAATGTTTCGTCTTTTTGTGGGAACGTTTCAAATGAATTTTGAAGGTGCTACAGAAGATGACAAAATTGCTAATCTCAAGAAAAAGTTAGAACTATTTTACTCAAAGGTTCGAAACGTGTATATATATACGTGCATAGCGTTACATAACTCCTTGGACTCTCTTTTTTTATTTCTAGTATTTGCTTACACTTAAGCTGCAAAGTTGTGATATAATTGACATAGTAAGAAGCATAGAATATTTGCCCCTACAGAAATTCCTTTTTCTTAGGGTGCATAATTTTATTAACATGATTGAAGCAACATTCCCGACAATAGAAAATACAATTTTTTTGTACAATGATCAATTGGTGTGGTAAGTTCTATAATCGTAATCATATTGCAGTTCGAAAAAAACTTAAGAAATTTATTTAAGGAGTGGAGTAAATCCGACAGATTTGTACTCTATTCATGAATACTTAGTTAGCACACTATTTCCTAAAGCGATTCAGTCAGAGCTTCAAGGTGGATCGATGCCAAGAAGCTACTCCATGGAATGTAATCATTACGGAAATTTTATTACGGGTCCCGAGAATCATGAGAAGAGTACCAAACCACCTAAAGTATATATATATAATACAGGATCTTGTTCATGCTATTTTTTAGTTGTTTATCGTGCACTGAATGCGACAATTTGCTTATTTATAGACGGTGAGAAACCGCAAAATTTATAAAAATTGATAAAAAATTAATAAATTATGCTTTCAGCAAAAAATCCCGTAAATGAGGATTTCTATCTAGAGCTGCATTCTTTTATGGGTCCACAATTGTCTAGCATAGCATCAGAGATAGGAGAGTCCTTTACGAAAGTTAGTCCAACGAGCAATAAACAACAAATCGACGTAGATATCTTCGGCCCTAAATATCTGTGCGTTAATGAGCTAAGCTTAAGACACACTGGGAATATATACCTGGATCACTTACATCCCAAAAATACAACCATTCCGCCTATGGTCATGAATTTAATTGCTGATTTATATAACGAAGAAAAGAAAGACAAAAGGGGAAAATTTGAGGAAATTGTTGTAAAGGCAGTCAATGATTATTGGGTTGTAAAGAAAACTTCTAACTGGCGAGAATTTTACGTCGTGATTTACAACAGTAAGGCAACAATGTTGGAGATTACAAATGAAGCAAAGAAATTATTTGAACAGCAAATTTCCAATGTATTTTTTGAGAAAGGAGTTTAATATATTTCGTTAACTCTTACAGTTTTTTTTATGGCTTAAACTATTATATCATTTTCATCAGACTCTGGTGCAATAGAGTGAATGTGTTTACGCTTTACAACATAGATTTTACGGTTCGACATACAAATCGTGTAGCTGTGATCATCGTAAATTATTGAAATCCTTTCGCATCCACTCTTCGGCATAAACGCATCGTCCACACTAGAAAAGAGAAAAAATTGTTCTACATTTTATTTTTAGATAGCATCTGCAAAATAAATTTGTTTGATTGATAACTTTATTGGGCACTAATTCAATGATGAAAAAATTTCAGCACATGCGGTAAATGTGTGCATATCATTTAAAAAACATGCAGCTATAATGTCAGAATAAATTTTTACTTGCTAAGCTAGAGAAAATCAACAGTGTAGCTGTTTTTTTTTTATGCAGGGAGGTGTCCCGAAGTCTGATCACGAACACTAATGCGACTCAAGATTCGTTCACTTACTCGGAGCCGTTATATCCTCTTGGTGAAGCATAGTAGATCCTGGTGAGAGATTTAATTTATGTTCTTGTAGAAGGACTTTTCCTGCATCCGACAAATACAAAATAAATGTAATGATTTTCTTAAAAAGCAAGATGCGATATGCAATGATCCCAACCAAAGCTCTTCATTATATGATACAGACTTGTGAGAGACGTTTCTCTTTGACCCTCCGCCGATGAAGTTTTGTTCACCTATGCGCCTTTCTGTCCAACCAACGTTCTTGACATTTCCTGCTAACATCTTCATTGGCCCACCCGTAATAAAAATTCCCCATGTAGTCCCAAGCAAGGCCAGTGTCAAATCAAGTTACCAATCTTAAAATTATAAATAAATTTTCACCTAAGGTGGTTGTAGCGATTAACAGCAACATTTGAGTTATCTTTGGATTGTATATTTTTGATTTGATTATGTTTCCCATCCTTGGGAACGGTTATTATGTTGTTCAATATCTTGCTATATATTTAAACCTAAAACCATCATTCTAACATTGATGAACCTTGGGTAAAGTTCCGTGTCCATTATACTTAAGGGGGCAATATGCTAGCTGGCATAGTACATATAGGTAGTATCACTGTGAAAATAAACAAAGGAAAACACGGAATGAGAGTTTCGGAGTTATGATAGATCCACAGTTAATTCGCCTTGTCTAACTGTAGCCGTACGGTAGGACTGGAGTCTTGAAGAAAAACTTTGAAGCGGTGAATGAAAGTAAATTGCATTTTGTGCAAACCCGAAAGCACTAACCTCTCTGAAATCTGTATGAGTCCCATTATAATGCTCGCACTCCTTTCATCATTTTCCAATTCTCCTCCTGATTCTAATACAGCACCATCATCTTTCAAAATCAAATATCCAATTTGATTGGAAATTTTCTCCAAAGGAAGCATCCGGATCGCCTTCTAATTTTAACCCAATAAATAAAAACACTTACACAAATTATTTGTTAAAAACAGCTGACAAACTTCTTCAATTATTGTCATTAAGTGACAGTAAGTTCGAAATTAGTCCCGCTTTTTTAAATGTTCGAAAATAATACCAATATATATTGCATGGATATATTTTGAAAAAACGATCATAAATTTATAAAAATACATCAACCGAAAATTTACAGTACAACAAAGATATAATAAACTAGAGGGTTAAATCCTTCCAACCCAAAATAATAATGACAGTATATGCGTTATGGCACTTCTCAAAGTACAAAACAGATTATCGAAACCCGCCACTGTAGGCGCAGTAATTTTCACCTTAGAAAAGACCCCGCATCGCATTTAACCAAAGTGCTCTTGAAAGAAACGATCGGACAGTCGAATTGGGAGGAATTTGCAAACCCAAAAGTGGAAAATTGTGGAAAATCAAGTTAATAGAACAATTTAGAAAACTGTTAAGTGTAAGTTAGTGTTATGTTAATAGTTTTAACTAGTTAATTCACTATGAAATCGTGAAGTTTCTAAATTTACAACAGTTTTTTTCACTCACGCCACACCCAGCAATAAACGAAAATTTCAATTTCCTGTCCTAATTTCATTAATTAAATCAAACCTTATTTTTACTCGGTTAGTTTATCTAAAA
The DNA here is from genome assembly GCA_963930735.1 of Dioctria linearis. Taxonomy (NCBI): domain Eukaryota; kingdom Metazoa; phylum Arthropoda; class Insecta; order Diptera; family Asilidae; genus Dioctria; species Dioctria linearis. Next base: position 187,884,975 of record OZ005743.1, read on the forward strand.
AGGAATGTGTAATATCCGAAAATAGAATAAAATACATCAAGTTTAATAATTGCTAAATTTGTGGAAATTAAATTTGGTCAATGGCGACGTCACTAGTGAAAACTTTTCTGTGATCGATAAATCAATGGAACTGCACTGCATTTATTGACTAGGAAAGAATTGCAACGGCTGTGCCCTACTTTTGGAGATGTGCATTTTAATTTTTTTTAATTATCTGAAAATCGAGATAGCTTTCGATTTGAAATATACAATTGGTTAATTTCCTGCCATTTGTTTATGATTCTTTAGGGTTACGTCATCAAGTTATTTTGGTTCCATTTTGTTCACTCTTTGGAATTCGGGAGGCCACAGTAACAAACTTAGTTGCGGATGCACCCCATTAATTTGTTGGTGGAAAATAATTTCTTAATTAAAATTAATTATTCCTCCATAGTTGTAAAATTTTCCTACAAATTAACATTTTTTGTTTTTTATGCTAAAAATTACACTAATCGTACTCTGCTTTTGCGGTGCCTGACGTTGTACATGTTTTTCAAATTGAACAAATTTTTGTCGATGGGACTTTGAAACAAGGCACTCTCACTCGCTCTTCTAGTGTGGGAAGTTGAAATTGATTCTATCGAACATAAAGATATCGTATTCCATGTACACACCTATATTGAACAAGAATGTTATCAAATTAAAATATTTTGTAATTGCTTGCTTGAGTGAGATTTTATGCCGGTGACTGTAGAAATGTCACTTCTGTAAAATATTGCTGATAACATAAGCATACAGTAAATGGAGAAGTCATCGCAAATAAATATTTGTTAACGAAATTGTATGTATTCATCTTGAAAAATGTGGCTGTCATTTCTGCCTGGAAGAATCTATTTGAATTCATGCCGTGCTTTATATTTTATGTTAACAATTAAATACTATAACTATCAGACCTAAAAAGTGTTTCACTCAAGTTCTAATAAATTCAATACATTTTCTTTTAAACTAATTAAATCTTTTTTTCACTTTTTATTTCTTCATGTAGCTCATTGAATAATGAGAATCATTGATATCCTAATGAATTTTGCGTTGCTCCTCTTTTACATATAGGAAGTCGAAAGTTTTGGTTACTCCTTAGTGGTAGGGGCAGTGTTGCCAATAATTTCTTTCTAAAATCGGCTAAATGTATCCAGAAAATCCAAAATCGGCAAAACCAGCAAAAAAGGTCTCGCCGATAGTACTATCGAGTGGTGTATTCTTTTCCTGATTCACAAAACCTCGGGACGTTTTTGTCGCCGGGGAACCCATTTTCATGCACTCGGGTCACATACACCCCAGTTACTACATTTCGCACATATTTTCTCCTCTCTTTCTTTCAGAGACATAAGTGCTATCTTGGGAACATTTTTCTCATAGGAAGTCATTTTCCACGACTCATCAATTTCGCACAATCACGAACGGAAAAAATCCAGTTTTTCAACCAAGAGAGTGACCCGATCGCCAAAGCACCACACCAAACCAAGTGTAACTAACGTCAATCCCAAAATCGGCTGTCGGCTAAGGTAAAAAATGTTCATCTAATTCTAATAATTCTACAATATTTTCCTGTTGGGCGAGAAAATTAGCCCTAACACAATTATCATCAACCTCTAATCCTTCGGCCGATAATATAAGTTCTCCATAAGATCTTTGTTTTTTAGAGACATTTTGTCCTAACTTCAATATGTATTTCCAGTTAATGCTGCCTGTGTCAAAATATTTGTTCTCTAACGTCTCTATAATCGTGCAAGTGATTTTTTAGGATACCTACTACCACTCTGACAGCGCATTCGTAGTTCAGGAAGCTTCTAAGAATTGCAACAATAAAGCAGCACTGATTTCACGAGACTAAAAGTCGTAGTTTGTTTTGTACTCTGATTTATCTAGAGTTCCATAATCAAGAAAACGTAACTCCTTGATTTGTTTATTCGAACATTATCTCGCATGATTATTTATTACCGATGCGAACTGGTAAAGGGATTCTCCTAAGGCTGAATATTTATCACTGTAAAAATGGAAGTTTATTTCTACTCGGCACAAAATAACGACCTGCATTAACCTGTAACATATTATCTGTTCCTAAAGTACTGAATATCGACTCCGAACAATGATTCTTGAAGATTTTACGTAACGTCTAAAGATTTCTATTAGAATTGATTAAATGATTTATAAAATTATACATGTTAAACACACCGCCTAACGGTTAGTCCACTTGACCCCTGAAAACTAGTAATTTTTCCGAGTGCTACAATTTTTTAATAAGTTTTTTTTCGGTTAAATTTAACTTTCTTAGTCATTCACCAGCTTGTAATTCATTTGTTCGAAAGCTTTGATAAGAGATCGTTACGTCACCATAAATACCAATCCCAATTAATAGATTAAGAATGTTATCTGGGCGTGAGTTTGAGTGAGAAATCTTTTTCAAGCACTTGTTAACAGTTTACAAGTGAAATCAGACCTTTTGATTAGAGTTTTTCGTTTCTTTTTTAATTTAGAAAAATAAATCCATGAAGGAAAGAAAAGAGCAAAAGTAAGGAAAAAATTTTAATGAAAAATCGAAAAAAGGTAAGTTTTAAATATTTTTTTTTTTACTATTTAAATATTCTAATCTTGCTCCAGTAAATAGTAATTATAAAAGGAACAACTTAAGCAATTAAAAAAATGGAGCAATTTACACCGAAGGAGGTAAAAATCCTCGAAACAGTGGAAGACATTCAAGAGCGACGTGAGCAAGTACTATCGCGTTACAATGAATTCAAAGTTGAAACCCGTCAGAAGCGAGAAAAATTGGAAGATTCACGTCGTTTCCAATATTTCAAACGTGATGCAGATGAACTAGAGAGTTGGATACATGAAAAACTCCAGGCAGCAAGTGAAGAGAGCTATCGCGATCCAACGAACTTGCAAGCAAAAATCCAAAAACATCAGGCTTTTGAGGCTGAAGTCTCTGCCCATAGCAATGCTATTGTGAGCTTAGACAATACTGGTCAAGAAATGATCAATCAACAACATTTTGAATCTGAGACTATCCAACGTCGTTTGGATGAGCTACACCGTTTGTGGGAGCTACTTTTGCGCCGCTTGGCGGAAAAAGGGCAAAAATTACAACAAGCTCTTGTTTTGGTGCAATTCTTGCGCCATTGCGAGGAAGTAATGTTCTGGATTAAGGACAAAGAAGCTTTTGTAACAGCCGATGAATTCGGACAAGATTTGGAACATGTCGAAGTTTTGCAACGGAAATTTGATGAATTTCAAAAAGACATGGCCTCACAAGAATACCGTGTAACAGAGGTTAATCAATTAGCTGACAAATTGATTCAAGATGGTCACCCAGAACGTGATACAATTACCAAGAAAAAGGAAGAATTGAATGAAGCCTGGCAGAGACTGAAGCAGCTTGCAATCGTTCGCCAGGAGAAACTCTTTGGAGCGCATGAAATTCAACGCTTTAATCGCGATGCTGATGAGACTGTTGCCTGGATTGCTGAGAAAGATGTAGTCTTATCTTCAGATGATTATGGTCGAGATCTTGCAAGTGTTCAAGCACTACAAAGAAAACATGAAGGTGTCGAAAGAGATCTGGCTGCTCTTGAAGATAAAGTATCGACTCTGGGAGCTGAAGCTCAACGATTGTGTTCAATTCATGCAGACCATAGCGATCAAATTCGTGAAAAACAAGCCGAAATTGCTGACTATTGGCAGTCCTTAACTGCTAAAGCTAAGGAACGTAAACAAAAACTTGACGAATCCTACTTCCTCCACAGATTCTTAGCCGACTTTCGTGATCTTGTGTCATGGATTAATGGAATGAAAGCAATCATTTCTGCAGATGAACTTGCCAAAGATGTTGCGGGAGCAGAAGCACTTTTAGAACGTCATCAAGAGCATAAAGGAGAAATTGATGCTCGCGAAGATAGTTTTAAACTGACAACTGAAGCTGGCCAAAAATTGCTTGAACGCGAACATTATGCTGCAGCAGAAATCCAGGAAAAACTTGGAGCACTTGAAAATGATAAAAGCTCACTTTTGTCACTATGGGAGGATAGACGTATTCTATATGAGCAATGTATGGATCTGCAACTCTTCTATCGTGACACTGAGCAGGCTGATACTTGGATGGCTAAGCAAGAAGCATTTTTAGCAAATGAAGATTTGGGCGACTCCCTTGATTCTGTTGAAGCTCTTATTAAAAAACACGAGGATTTCGAGAAGAGTTTGGCTGCTCAAGAGGAAAAGATCAAAGCATTGGATATTTTTGCAACAAAACTCATTGATGGCCAACATTATGCGGCCGATGATGTTGCCCAACGTCGACAAATGTTGCTTGCTCGTCGATCTGCTTTACAAGAAAAATCAGCAGCTCGCCGTCAACTCTTGGAAGATTCGAATCGTTATCAGCAATTCGAACGTGATTGCGATGAAACAAAAGGATGGATTAGCGAGAAATTGAAATTCGCAACCGATGACAGCTACTTGGATCCAACCAATTTAAATGGAAAAATTCAGAAACATCAGAACTTTGAGCATGAGTTAAATGCTAACAAATCAAGAATTGAAGATATTACTAACAATGGAACTGAACTGATAGAAAAGAAGCATTACGCATCAGACCAAATCAATGCCCGCATGCAGGAGATTGTAGTGTTGTGGGAAACTTTAGTTCAGGCGTCTGATAAAAAGGGATGCAAATTGCAGGAGGCTTATCAGCAGCAGCAATTCAATCGAACTATTGAAGACATTGAACTTTGGTTGAGCGAAATCGAAGGACAACTTTTGTCTGAAGATCATGGCAAAGATTTGACCTCAGTACAGAATTTACAAAAGAAACATGCCCTGTTGGAGGCTGATGTTATGGCACACCAAGATCGTATTGAGGGTATTAAAGTTGCTGCAAACAAGTTTATTGAATCCGGCCACTTTGACGCCGATAATATAGGAAACAAAGAAGGTCAATTATCTGCTCGATACGCTTCTCTTGCAGCTCCTATGACCGAACGTAAGCAAAGACTTATGGATTCTTTGCAAGTTCAACAACTCTTTAGAGATTTAGAAGATGAAGCTGCTTGGATCCGTGAAAAGGAGCCGATTGCTGCATCTACGAACCGCGGGCGTGATTTGATTGGAGTACAGAATCTAATTAAGAAACATCAAGCTGTTCTGGCTGAAATTAATAATCACGAAGGTCGTCTTGTTAACGTTATTAATTTTGGCGAGCAAATGCTAAAGGATCAACCTTTTGCAAGTGACGATATAAAAGTAAGATTGGACGCTTTAAAGGAACAGTGGAACTCCCTCAAAGAGAAAGCCTTGCAGCGTAAACAAGATTTAGAAGATTCGCTTCAGGCTCATCAGTATTTTGCTGATGCAAATGAAGCTGAGTCTTGGATGCGTGAAAAAGAACCAATTGTTTCTAGCACTGACTATGGAAAAGATGAGGATTCATCTGAGGCTCTCTTAAAAAAGCATGAAGCTCTTGTTTCTGATTTAGAAGCTTTTGGAAATACAATTCAGGCTTTGCAAGAGCAAGCTAAAAATTGTCGACAACAGGAGACTCCAGTGGTTGATATAACTGGAAAGGAATGTGTAGTAGCTCTTTATGACTATACCGAGAAATCTCCTCGTGAAGTTTCTATGAAGAAAGGAGACGTACTTACGCTTCTTAATTCAAATAATAAGGATTGGTGGAAAGTTGAAGTCAATGATCGCCAGGGTTTTGTACCTGCTGCGTATATTAAGAAAATTGAAGCTGGATTAAGTGCAAGTCAACAAAATCTGGTTGATGGTCATTCAATTTCAAAGCGACAAAGTCAAATCAACTCCCAATATGATAATCTACTGGCTTTAGCTCGTGAACGACAAAATAAACTTAACGAAACTGTTAAAGCGTACGTCCTTGTTCGTGAAGCGGCGGATTTAACTGCTTGGATTAAAGATAAAGAAAACCATGCGCAAGTTAAGGATGTCGGCGAAGATCTGGAGGAAGTGGAAGTTATGCAAAAAAGATTCGATGATTTCTCCGACGATTTGAAGGCTAATGAAGTTCGTTTAGCAAATATGAATGAGATCGCTGTTCAACTTACATCTTTGGGACAGACAGAAGCTGCTCTAAAAATTCAAACTCAAATGCAGGATCTTAATGAAAAATGGACATCTCTACAGCAACTTACTGCTGAGCGTGCCAATCAACTTGGATCTGCTCATGAAGTACAACGATTCCATCGTGACATTGATGAAACAAAGGATTGGATTCGAGAAAAAGAAAATGCTCTAAACAACGACGATCTAGGTAAGGACTTACGAAGTGTTCAAACACTTCAGAGAAAGCATGAAGGTGTAGAACGCGATTTGGCTGCTCTTCGCGATAAGATACGACAACTTGATGAAACTGCACATCGCTTGATGCAGTCCCATCCAGACACTGCTGAGCAGACTTATTCCAAACAAAAGGAAATAAACGAGATGTGGGATCAAATTACCACTAAAGCAACCGCTCGAAAGGAAAAACTTTTAGATTCTTATGACTTACAGCGATTCTTAAGTGATTATCGAGATTTAATGGCTTGGATTAGCTCCATGATGGGACTTGTAACTTCTGATGAACTTGCTAATGATGTTACTGGCGCTGAAGCTCTAATTGAACGTCACCAGGTAAATAATATCGTTTTTGTTTTGTTCGTTTCTTTTTCAATACATTTACATGTCATGACATATTTTTTATTTCATTTCAACATTTCTTCTGTTTTGTTACCCATTTTTAGAGTCATCGTGCCGAATTTGATTTCCTTTATGGAACTCCCGAGGTACCTAAAATTGAGAGTTACCAACGCTGTGTACTCGCAACAGTTTTTAACATTTTGAAGTTCACATCTTAAAAAAAAAATGCTCGGCTGAGTTTATTTTCAATTATGAGCCTTTTTTTTTTTGCGTTTTCTTTTTTTTTGTTTTTCTTAATCAGCAATTTTGCGAAAAATTTTCCTTCTTGGTGTTGTGGATCTACTAATTTGTGTTGTGTCTGTGTGTGTTATTGTTACATCTCACTTCATTCTTTTTTATATTCACAAAAGAAAATTGAAATTGCACAACGTTTCAAAATGTTTGCACTTTTCAAATAGAATATTTTTCATCAACCATATTACTGTTGTTTACTATGTGTTTTGAGCAGCAAAGAAGTAAATGTAGATAAACAGAAATAATGTATCTCTGTTTGGGCACTAGTTTTTGCAAAGCTATTAGATATATTGGTAAAGTCAATTGAAGTCACATCATGTCGTTTTCGCACCTTTTTGGAACGTACATTTGAACGAAACAGGTTAGGTGGCATGTAGAAATGGAAATTCAAGTTCAATTCACTTGGATGGCTGAATTTGAGGCTTGAGCAGATAGATTCTAATTTAAATCCATTCTTTACAACATTTCAAGAGCAATTATACCTACTAAAGTTGACTTGTACCATCAGTGAATGTGAGGTAATTAATTATATCAGGTGTGGTCATTTTTTTAAAACAGAGTGTGGCCTGATGTAAGTATAATGCACCATACGCAGCTACCTGCTAAAAATTTGGTTATCATATGGTTATAATGCATAAATAGGAGGATCTGTATGTTGTCACACTCCCAGTATTTCTGCATTATTTGGCGCACAATGAAGAAAATTGTACTGTAAGATAGCTGATCTTGTGCCTCTGAGGTGGGAGACTTATACTCCCCCATTTATACGGCGAAGACGGTGGTTCCATATTGGCCACTAATTCGCGGTAGAGTTTATAGTTCACTCAACGAAATGTTTCTACCTAACATAACAATAATGATTAATTAAATTCTATTGTGTGCCGCTTTCGTTGTAGTCAAGTAGTGTATTCCCAAGGATATCGTGAATGACTATTTCAAGTAAAAGCAATTAGGCCTGCATCCTTTGCAAGCTTTAAATCTTACATTAAAGCTGGCAACCAGTTTACCATTCTAAAGAACCTTAATTAACTACTCTATTACCTTTAATGGAATTTCGAGTTGATATATTGCTTTAAATATGTCCGTCGCATCTACTTGTATATTGTGCTTGGTTGCACGATTGTCCGCAAGGTGTCGTTGTGATCATATTTTTTAAGCCAAGTCTGTTGCTAAGGGGTGGTTCTTGTAGTTTTTTTTTTCGCTGATTAATTTCTGTCGAGCTCTGAGCATATCTATGTTATGTTTCTCAGTTACATTCTATGCGTGGTATATTTTATAACGGAATATTGGGGAAGATGGAGCTGGTCTAGATTAGATTATATTTGTTGGCCTCGCATTCACTATAACCTGAAAGATCTATTGTGAGTCCCCGTTCAATTTATTCCCTTTCTAAGTTTAGACTGTTAATAAAGTCTAGAGCCATTCTGGGACTTAGGTTCCACGTGGAGGAAAAACATGGTCGAGGTGGAGTAATCTCCGTCTAGCCAATGCTTCGTAGATTTAGAGCAGGTGCTCCGAGGTTTCATGCGCATCCCGACAGAAGCGACAGGATAAAGTCTCAGCCAAGCCCATTTTGTATAGGTGATATATCAATGGACAATCTCCTGAGAAGAGCTCTGTTCTCATAAGTAGTAGGAGTACTTTTGTTTTTCCGCCAGAGGTGTCGTTAAACTTTTTTGAGCTGGTCTATGTTTGAGTGCAACATCTCTAAATACCAGTCCTTTCAGCAAACATGTAGATTAATCCTTTTATTATTAGAAATGTTTTTTGAAAGTTCCTTATGCTGGCGATATCTCTCGATTTTCAACTGGTCTGATTGAGTTCATGTTCCTGATCCGGTGATCTCAGGGGTGTTTTGAGCATTCATTTAACCCATCAAAACAACGGCATGTCGTCTAGAATTGTAATGGAACACTTCATTCAATCGTGTGAAGAAAGAATTCATCTTTAATATCTTCTCTTGCTTTTTGGAACATAACATTGCACTAGTAACTTTTTCATTCTTATACAAAGGCGCGCACTATAATAATCTTCGTAAACCATACTAGTAAATATATTTTCTTGTGTGGTGGTACTATTTCCAAGTCCAGTAACAATTATACTGAATTGCATTCAATTTCCCATTTGTTGTTAGAAATTCTTTTTCGCATTCCATTGCCTGAATGGTGTGCTTTCACAAAAATTCAAATTTATAAATGTTGAATTATCCCAGTTTCAGGCTTTGTAGAGCTAGTTTTTTTTAATAGAGGACCCTAAATTTCACCTTAGCTCAAATTGATGAAGTCAGCAGCAGTTGTATCTTGCAAGTCTCAAGAAGATTAAAATAAATTCCTAAAAACATCGAAGATTTCACGAATATAGGTATAGGTTTTCTGCTAAAAATGCGAAATTTTGTAATAAATGCAATCATCGACAAATAGTCAAATTCTGCTCTCACTTATTTTACTAGCAACAAATCTTATAATGTTGTGACCGAAAGTTTTTATGAACCCAAATATGAACCTTAGCTTTGCAAATTGCTTGTAAATGTCGTGGTCTGTATTTACTTAAGAAGAACTTAAGCTGTATCAGTTCTTCATTTTTCAAGGTATCTTTCTGGTGCATGTGGTATCGGTTCAATTCCTTAAACTAGATTTTGGCTATGACTTTTGATAATACAATACACAGAATCTTTCAAGATAATGTTGCTACATAATTGGTGGCTTAGTTGTTTTATACTCGAATTCCGGAAAAATACGAGTAGAGAGCATATACGAGTATGCTCCTATTTATAAGGCATTCTAATTTATGAAAACTGTTCCTTTGCTTGTTTATTTTTTTTTTATATCTTCATAGTGTTCAAAATTTTGACTAACACAGTCATCATTGATTTTACTCTTGTAAAATAAGTTCATATTGCTCACCATCACATTTTATATCTTAATTATTTTACCCCCACATTACACTCCACTTTTACACAAATAATAAGAATTTTCAATGTTAACACTTTTCATAACTGCAGAGATTTTAAAAATTCTTGAATTTTAGGAACATCGCACAGAAATCGATGCTCGCGCTGGTACTTTTGCTGCTTTTGAGCAATTTGGAAATGAATTGCTTCAAGCAAATCATTATGCCTCCCCAGAAATTAAAGAGAAAATCGACGAATTAGGTAAAACACGTGAGGAACTTGAACGTGCTTGGACAGAACGTCGCCTTCAATTGGAACAAAACTTAGACTTGCAACTGTATATGCGTGATTGCGAGCAAGCTGAGAATTGGATGTCTGCCCGTGAGGCTTTCTTAAATGCAGAAGAGGTTGACTCAAAAGGTGACAACGTTGAGGCACTTATTAAAAAGCATGAAGATTTCGATAAAGCTATCAATGGACATGAAGAGAAAATTGCTGCATTACAAGTTTTGGCTGATACTTTAATTGCCCAAAATCATTATGCATCAAATTTAATTGATGATAAACGGAAGCAAGTTTTAGAACGTTGGCGTCACTTGAAAGAAGGTCTTATTGAGAAAAGATCACGTTTAGGCGATGAGCAAACTTTGCAACAATTCAGCCGAGATGCTGACGAAATTGAAAATTGGATTGCCGAAAAACTGCAATTGGCCACAGAGGAAAGTTATAAAGATCCTGCTAACATTCAATCCAAACATCAGAAACATCAAGCATTTGAAGCTGAACTTGCAGCGAATGCTGATAGAATTCAAAGTGTTCTTCATATGGGTGGAAATTTAATTGATAAAAAGCAATGCAGTGGATCTGAAGATGCTGTTCAGAAACGTCTAACTCAGATCGCTGATCAATGGGAGTATCTAACACAGAAAACTACTGAAAAATCTCTGAAATTAAAGGAAGCCAATAAGCAACGCACATATATTGCTGCTGTTAAGGATCTTGATTTTTGGTTAGGTGAGGTAGAAAGTCTGCTGACTACTGAGGATTCTGGAAAAGATTTAGCTTCTGTTCAGAATTTAATGAAGAAACATCAATTAGTTGAAGCTGACATTCAAGCCCATGAGGATCGTATCAAAGACATGAACAATCAAGCTGATTCTCTTGTAGACAGTGGCCAGTTCGATAGCGCTGGAATACAAGAAAAACGCCAATCAATCAATGAACGGTACGAACGTATCTGCAACTTAGCTGCTCACCGTCAAGCTCGCCTTAATGAGGCTCTTACACTTCACCAATTCTTCCGAGATATTGCTGATGAAGAGAGTTGGATTAAAGAGAAAAAACTTCTTGTTAGCTCTGATGATTACGGCCGTGATTTAACTGGAGTTCAAAATCTTAAGAAGAAACATAAACGTTTAGAGGCTGAACTAGCATCACATGAGCCTGCAATTCAAGCCGTCCAAGAGGCTGGTGAAAAACTTATGGATGTATCTAATCTTGGGGTTCCAGAAATTGAACAAAGACTCAAAGCTCTTAATCAAGCCTGGGCTGAACTTAAAAATTTGGCTGCAACTCGTGGTCAAAAATTAGATGAATCGCTTACATACCAACAATTTTTGGCACAAGTGGAAGAAGAAGAAGCTTGGATAACTGAAAAACAACAACTTTTATCCGTGGAGGATTATGGTGATTCCATGGCAGCTGTACAAGGACTTCTTAAGAAGCATGATGCTTTTGAAACAGATTTTGCCGCTCATCGTGATCGTTGCTCTTTAATTTGTGATCAAGGGGCCAATTTGGTTGATGCAAAGAATCATCATTCAGATTCAATTGCTCAACGATGCAATCAGTTGCGTAATAAGCTGGAAAATCTAAATGCTTTAGCTGCAAGACGTAAAGGTGCTCTTCTTGATAACTCTGCTTATCTTCAGTTCATGTGGAAGGCAGATGTAGTTGAGAGTTGGATTGCAGAAAAAGAAAACTATGTTCGATCTGAGGAGTATGGGCGTGATTTGTCTACTGTTCAGACTTTGCTTACTAAACAAGAGACATTCGATGCTGGCAAGTAGAAATAATTTTTTTTTTCATAGAATACATTTCATGGGTGGGACTAATACTTTCTTCTTTTTTTTCAATCATTCATTAGGTCTTAATGCATTTGAACAGGAAGGCATTCATAATATTACCGCTCTTAAGGATCAGTTAATAAATGCAAGTCATGCTCAATCTCCAGCGATTCTAAAGCGACACGAGGATGTTCTAACACGATGGAGAAAATTGCGTGCTGCGTCTGAAGCTCGCAAACATCGTTTGCTCACCATGCAAGATCAATTCCGACAAATTGAAGAATTATATTTGACATTTGCGAAAAAGGCTTCTGCATTTAATTCTTGGTTCGAAAATGCTGAAGAAGATTTAACTGACCCAGTTCGTTGTAATTCTATTGAAGAGATACGCGCTTTACGCGAAGCACATGCCCAATTTCAGGCTTCCCTATCTTCTGCTGAGTCTGACTTTAAAATTCTTGCCAATCTTGACCAGAAAATAAAGAGTTTCAATGTTGGACCAAATCCTTACACCTGGTTTACTATGGAAGCGCTTGAAGAGACATGGAGAAATTTACAAAAAATAATCGAAGAACGAGATGGTGAGTTAGCCAAGGAGGCTCAACGTCAAGAAGAAAATGACAAATTGAGAAAAGAGTTTGCTAAGCATGCTAACTTATTCCATCAATGGTTAACCGAGACCAGGTGAGTTATATTCGACAAACGACTTACGATTTGAATATACAGAAAATTCATATTTTTCTCCTTTTTCATCGGGTTTCTAGATTTTATATGCTCGGTTATAATAGACATGGGTAAAATTCGAAAATTATGTTTGGTTTGATGTTGACTTGTATGAAAGAAAATAGTTGCTTCCCGCGCTGTTTCTTTTATATTACTTTTACCGCTTAAATGCTCTAACAAAACTGAGAGCTTAAAAAAGTGTTTTTGTTTGGAATTATACAACTAACTAACTTTTTTAATATCAAGCAAACTTTTTGGTGGAATAAAATAACTGGAAAGCCCTAATTTAGTGCCACCTACATAAGCTACCTACCTACCTACCTAAGCTACTTGCGTTTAAGCTACTATCAAATCACTTAATATAAGCATTGGGGCTTAAAAACATCTTTTATGTCTTCTTAAAGACACCCCAATGAGATTATATTAAAAATTGTTGAGGCCTTGTGTGTGAAATTTTTTTTGTTCGTTGAATTCCATAGCATTTTTTCATGAAACATAATTATACAGCAACTAATCTGACGGCGGCTTCAGTGTTGAAAGCTCTAATTCTAAAGTACACCTTTATTATATTCTGTAATCAATAACGCTGTTTTTTTTTCACACTAGAACATCTATGATGGAGGGCTCGGGATCATTGGAACAACAATTAGAGGCTCTTCGTGTAAAGGCTTCAGAAGTACGCGCTCGTCGTGTTGATTTGAAGAAAATTGAAGAATTGGGAGCTCTTCTAGAAGAACATCTTATTCTTGACAATCGTTATACCGAACATTCTACTGTTGGTCTAGCACAGCAATGGGATCAATTGGATCAACTCTCGATGCGAATGCAACATAACTTAGAACAACAAATTCAAGCAAGAAACCATTCCGGCGTCTCGGAAGATTCTCTGAAAGAATTCTCAATGATGTTCAAACATTTCGACAAGGATAAGAGTGGGAAATTGAATCATCAGGAATTTAAATCCTGTCTACGTGCCCTTGGATATGATTTACCTATGGTGGAAGAAGGGCAACCAGATCCTGAATTTGAGGCTATTTTAGATGTAGTCGATCCTAACCGTGATGGTTATGTATCCCTTCAAGAGTATATCGCCTTTATGATATCGAAAGAAACCGAAAATGTTCAGAGCTACGAAGAAATCGAAAATGCGTTCCGAGCAATCACCGCCTCCGATCGACCTTATGTCACTAAAGAGGAATTATATTGCGTAAGTTTTATTTTATTAATTGTCTGCTGCTATAGGGATTGCAATAAAAATACTGAATTTTTTTACAGAATCTAACAAAAGATATGGCGGACTATTGTGTTCAACGTATGAAACCATATAACGATCCAAAAACAGCACATCCCATAACGGGGGCACTGGATTATATCGAGTTTACACGAACACTGTTCCAAAACTAATCTTGGAACTTTCGGATATATGTCAAGCAGATTTAATTAATTAGTTTGTAAGCAGAGCTATTTAAAGATATATTTAAAAATTATTTCGAAAAGTATTTTTATTACACAATTTCTATTGCATTTATTCTTCTTGCTTGAAATGTGCCCTTTTAATTGCTGTCATCCTATTAGTAATATTTTCGTAAGTAAATTAATGAAAGTTTTTAATTTTTTTATGTGTAAAAAAGACAAAAAATGCATTCAAACGTTTTGCAATAATAAAGCAGCTGTAGTCTTTTGCCTTGTGCAAATAACTTGCCAGCCAAACATTACCTGAAGTATAAAAAAGAGTATTCGGCATATTTTAACTCTCAAAAAAAATTTATTACAAATAAATCAATACATATTCATTAGCTTGAAATTTAGTGTTTTATTTGATAAACCGTGAAGCATAAAGTCATCTTTGGCTAGCTAAACCGAGAACAAAGCTTTGACTCACTGAATATATTATCGAAACTTTGAGAACAGTACCAAAACCCGCAAAAATGTCAGACAATCTAATCTTTAAAAAAAGAGATAGATTGCGAAGCCCATGGCTTTGATGAACTTCTCGTCTGCAAGAATAATTTTAATTACAGTCAAATTGAGATTTCTGGATTTTTCAACTAATTACTTTTTAAGTTATCTATTTTAAAATATGGCATGCGAGTCTTCATTGTAGGTCGAAAATATGTTATGATCACGAATGGCATCATTTTTTTTGCCCTTTATTCAGTATAGGAACAGTCACAATTTCTAAAAAAGCCTGTCTTTATGAAAAATGGATATGAAATTCATCTGTCCAGCCTTGCATCAGATAGATTCAATGCTAAGTTCATACTTCATTTTTCCCCACACTGCGCATTTGTCGAAAGCAACACTCTTTAGTTAATTTGAATTTAATCCTGACAAAGTTATACTTCACAAAGCCGAACATCAAGCATCAATCTAAGTAACTTGACTTCATGTTAACTGTTATAAAAATGCATTTACTCGTTTTTTGATATCACTACATGTTATAACAAGGGATAGCGAGCACAGCACAAAAAATCATTCTATACTTGCTATGCTATCGAAAAAAATTCTTTTGGGACTATTGTGCTTGGTGCTGCTATTTGAAATTTCACTGCTGGGCTTGCTGTGCTATTGAAAGTTCACTTTGCCATTGCTGTTGCTAAACAAAACGCAAGTTCAACAGTGCACTTTCAGCACATCACTTCGGTCTTCAAAGGCACCAGCACGTGCACATGCGCCAAGTACAGCACCAATCCATAGGAATTTATTGGCTGCTTTCATATCATAATGAATTCGTTATATTACAGCAATCAATAGTTCTAGCACTGCCTTTCACAGCATGCTATAGCAACAGCAATGACAAAGTGAACTTCCGATAGCACAGCAAGACCAGCAGTGAAATCTCAAATAGCAGCAGGAAGCATAGTAGTTCCAAAAGGATTTTTTGTAATACCATAGCAAGTATAGCGATTGGCATATGGAATTTTGCTGGCGCTTTTTAGTTAAGATCTCTCCTTCAGAAATTACTGGATGGGTCCTACTTCGTTATCCTTCCTGGATCCGTCACTATAACAGACAGTCCCGTTCCGATAAGTGGGGCCTTTTGTATAATATATGGCTTCTGTCTTTACCTTGTAACCTCTTTCGAAAGAAAGTCATTTGGCAATAACATCCCTCCACCTCCAGTATGTTAAGATGTCCGACGCCAAAAGAAATGTGATCATCTGAACGTTTTCGTTCGGCGCATTCTAGTCGCTGCTTACCTCTGGATAAAAATTAGGGTAGTTGGAAGCCAAAAATGGCTCAAATAGCTCGCGGACATGATGTAAAGGAGCTAGTAACATGGACTGCTTCTGTTTATTTTATTCATAAATTATGTATCAATTATTATTTATGTTCGCAGATTACCTATGTGCATAAACTATGTAAGTCTATAATATCTGAATTGGATTGCATGAAATTACAAGAGGATTTAAACAGATTCGTTGAATAGTGCTCAACACACTCCGTTTCTTAAACATTTTTTTACAACAATATTAATAACGCCATTCTTCCTAAAACACATAAAATAATTGACTTGGGTGTATTTGTTTGCACTGATTTGAGTTATTTTATTTTGCTGTTTTTATACTGTTGTTAAGCTATTAATGTCGTAGTGCCCAACGTTGTACGTTGCTTCAAGCAGGGGCTATAAATGATTTTTGGTTTGATTTGGTTTGACTCTAAACCTTTAATGTTAAAATTCTCCATTTTTATAAAACGCTAGATTAAACAAGTAAAAGAGCTAATATTGGTCTAAGACCAATTCTTATGATACCCTAGATGAATGTCCGTATGAAATTTCGTATGGGTACCCATTTGAGCAATTTTGATTTTTGCAGTGGTTTTTCGCATATATTTCTAGAACGGTTCGTCGGACAGAAATAATGATTATAACCAATTTTATAGGATTTCATATTCTGAAGAAGTTTTTAGTACAATAAAAATGTCTTGGACTGATCGTTTTCACAGTATATATAAAAAAAACTAAATTTTTATATGGCAACACCAAGAATGGGTTGCCCGATTTAGTCCATTTTTGAAATTAGTCCGTGTACAAAATTTCAGCTCTCTAAGTATACGCGTTTTCGAGTTATCGTGCGCACGGACGGACGGACATGCAAAAATCAAAATAACTTTTAATATTATGCGTGGGTGGGTGTCCAATCCATTTTGCTCTACCATCATTATTTCGCGAAGTGTTACAAACGGAATGACAAACATAGTACATATACCCTATAGATTTCATCTAGGGTATAAAAATTGCACGATGCCTATGCGGTATTCGACTCATTATATAAGAAGATTATACCAGTCCTGTTTTTTTTCTCTATTATAAACGTGTCACGTTTGATTGAATTGAAGGTAGACAAGTGAAAAGCTAGAATTGCCCTAAGACCAATTCTTATGATACCGGTCTAGATGAATGCACGTATGGTCACCCATTTGAGCAATTTTGACTTTTTGCATTGGTTTCTCGCATATATTTCTAGAACGGCTCGTCTGAAAAAATTTTTTAATACAATAAAAATGTCTAGGATTGATCGTTTTCAAAGTATATGTAAGAATATTTCACAGTATGGAAACACCGTAGAGCTAATTTCACGATAAAAACAAACGAGAATCACGTTTTTTCAATGAAAAACCACCTTTAATTGCTCAAATACACTTTTTATTTACTTGAAGGTTAATTTTTATGCTAAATGCATTTCGGACTTAGTCGTCCATCTTCAGTAGCTTTTGCTCGACTTGTTTATTTTTATCGTATATGTAAGAAACCCAAATTTTATATGGCAACACCAAGAAGGGGTTGCTCGATTTAGTCCATTTGTGATATTTTATTTCCTATTACTATGAAAACACAATGTAGCAAATTTCAGCTTTCTATGTCGACGTGTTCTCAGGTAGTGTCCAAATATACCGTGGAAACGAATTTTTTGTATCACAACCCCACGAAGGAGTTGCCCGATTTGTCTCATTTTCGAACTTAATTTTACTTTTTTTTTATTGTCCGCGTACAAAATTTCAGCTTTCTAAGTGAACTCGTTCTTTCTCGAGTTATCGTGCGCACGGACGGACGGACATGCAAAAATCAAAATAGCTTTTAATTTTGTAAGGGGGTGTCCAATCCATTTTGCTCTACCATCATTATTTCTGTGCGTTACAAACGGAATGAGAAACTTAGTATACTCTATAGATTTCATCTAGGGTATAAAAATGAATTTCTTGCTGATTTTTATGATACAAACTCGTATTGCATGTCCAAGAATGTGTACTAATTTTAGTTTGGTTTATAAATTGATCAACTTTGCTAGTAAATTGCAGTAAATGCTTTTGGTTGCTTGAATGCTGTTAAACTAGTAGTATCATCCGTTTTTCTATTAATCGTCATTTTTGGGAACTGTTTTATTTGTGTAAAATTGCGGCAGCATTTAGAGAAATAAGAAAATAAATTTGCCTCAGATGATTACCATGGGAGAATATTAATTGTGGCAATTAATATGTATAATAATAGCACCCATAAATCCCAGACGCAGCCTGATTGATTGAAAAATTAGTAGCTGGCAAATCTGCCTAGATATCCACTTTGTAATTAATGTTACTGATGAAGGGGAGATTAATGCCGAGTAGGCATTATCAGCATAGTCGTTGTTTAAAAAAAAACAAAACAGATTTAGTTATTTAAATAATTTTATTTCGTAACAAGATTTTAACTTAAACATTATAACAAAAGCTTCTGAATATTTTCTCCATAAGACCCCTTACATTTCTTTTCTAAATTATCCTTATTTAGCCATTCAAATTTCGGGGTTACTTTTTCATCAACATTCCCACTACTAAGGCTAGATCTGAAGAAGAATATTTTTGCTCCTACACACTCATCACGTTTACTTCCAGGGTATTTGAATTTATAAAATCCGCACGGAGCATTTCCGTAGAATGACGCTTTTATACTTTCCCCACAAACTTCCTTTAAGATTCGTTCGGCTGTTTGCCTCAAAGTTTCACCTTCATTCCTTTTTCCTTGTGGCAAAACAAACAAGCTTTTATCATTTATTTTCTGTTCCACAAATAAGTAAAGACATTCCTCAAGTTTACGATTTGTTGATTTCAAATTATTGGCCTCATCATCTTCAGTTCTCCGAGGGCCTACATGAAATTTCTTAAATTCTTCGACATAAGCATCTTTTAAGTCTTGTGCAGTCTGCTTGGAAGAAGCATCGTCGAAGTCAATTTCCATTTCTCCTCGCTTTATCAATTCAGCATGAATTAAATCTCTTTCATGTTTCAGTTCATGATCTGATTTGAGACTGTTTTCAAATTCAATTGTCGATAACAGCTCCTTAAATTTCTCCTCAATTGGATTTAACGTTTTCGAAACAACTGGAAGTCGCTCAACCAAAATTGCCGCGAATAAATCCCATTTTTCCTTTATTTGCTGTTGTTCACAAGCTTTAGTCAATGCTCTATAAATTATAGGTTGTTTGTTGAATAAATACGGTCGAAATAATATACTATACATTATTATGACGAAATTTGGTAATAAAAAAATTCTTTGAATCGGCGGATTTGACAGTGACACTTCTTCGATTGACAATACAGTTTTACGTTTAGGTCTTATTTATAGCTATTTCCATCAATCTTCCATGGTATAAAGTTTAACGAAACTTAAAAAAATCAAAATCGGCTTGGAGTTCTGCTAGAAACGCCAGCTTCGCGCCGCCCTCTGAGGCATAGAAAAAGCATAAAAGTTCGCCACGCCAACTGTAACCAATAGATTTTTCAGTTTTTTTCAGAAACGGCGTTTTGATATCCGAGTGAAAGTAAAACTTGAAATTAATATTGTCACACCCTGCCATCAAAAGTTGACCCATATGAAATAGAAAATTGGGCAGTCTATGTTATGGACGTTTGCCAAACGGGCTAAATGCTGGCTAAATCTATTACTTTTCCATTTAGTAAATTTTGAGCTTGCTAATTCTTCTTCTTCACATTCGTCTAATTATTTGACAAGTGCGGTTTACTTGAAAGATTTTTAGAAGTATTTATTGGTAAAATGAACAAATACAAGAAAATAATATTACGGCCATAACTTCCTTGTTTATTTCCTGCAAATCCATCTTAAATGCCACACAATGCTCTGCTTTTGAAATAAAAGTGACAGCTGAGCAATTGGCTAAATTCCACTTTGGGTTGTCACAGCCCTGGAATTAGCTGGCTAAATTTCCAATGCAAACTGGAATGTAGCCAGCATTTAGCCCGTTTGGCAAACGTTCGTACGTTTAAGCTCAATGCTTGTTTCCAAAAATTATATATCTAGTTTTAGTTTGTTTACTTGCGATTTGAGGTGATAATATAATAATAAAATCCTTAGTTAACTGTAACTTGTTTAAACACGCACATAATATAATCTCGGTAATCGAATCAGGAGCTACTGTGGACAAAACTATTGTTATGGAACGTCTTGGCATAAGTATAGCAAAATACTCACTTCCTGCTGAAGGTTCTATTTTATGCAAATGCTTGCATCTATGCTCTAAGCTAACCAGTTCTATTCTAATTTCTATTTATATCTAGCTAAATTTTTCAGTTATGGTCAAATCAGCAGGTTTTGACTTTTCAGTATCACTATTCCCTATCGGTGTCGCTTTATCAGCTAGAGGGGTATCTTGTATTTAAATTTTGCAATGACCAAGCAATTTGTGACAAAATAAAATTAGAAAAATATGCCCTCTACCGGTCTCTTAATAGTTTCCAACATAAGGAATATAAGATCATCGTTAGAATCAATAGGAAAATGTGTGAAAAACCTTTACATTCATCTAAACGTACAAGAAAACTTAGATCCACCGTTATGGGCAAATGAAATAGCCAAAATTTATGCAGAATCCTTGGCCTGTGCTCATGAAATTGATGTGAGAGTTTTGGTGTCATCATTAAAATCACAAGATTGTAATAAAATTGGGAAGGAGATTGATGTTCTTTTTTCTGATGGAAAATACCCTGATGTTTGCAATGCCATTCAGGAAAAATACCGAATACCATCGAATCCCGTTTTCTTAACAGAGTCCCGCCTTCTTAACATTAGCCCCAAAAATATTCCTTCACAAAGGGAGCAAATGTACGATAATGTCGTTTTGGGCGGAACATTCGATAGAATTCACATTGGACACAAAATTTTATTAACGGAAGCAGTTCTTCGAGCATGTAAAAGGCTTGTGGTAGGAGTAACTAGCGAAAATATGATTAAATGTACTTAGAACCATTTCAGCTTAATTTCCAAATTTCAATTTATTATTTTGGAATCTTTTTAGCAAAGAAATTGTGGGAGCTCATTCTTCCAGTTGAACACCGAATAAGGGATGTTCAAGATTTTCTGACTGATATAGATTGTTCTTTGCAATACGAGATTGTTCCAATTGAGGATCCATTTGGACCAACAAAAAGCGATCCTAATATGGATTTGATTGTTGTAAGTGCAGAAACTCTACGTGGAGGAAAAAAAATAAATGAAATTCGCGAAGCAAATGGACTTAAACAATTGGAAATTCACTGCATAAACATGATTGAAGTTGAAACGTGTCATGAGCAAAAAGAGACTAAGGCTAGCTCCAGTAATACAAGGCTGGATTTATTAGGAACCCGGCTAAAGCCACTGGAAGTGAGTATATTAAAGAAATTTAGTTTATTTTATATCCACATTTTCTTTTCTTTCGCTTATAATCATAATAGCTGTGTTCTTTCGTGTACCTTATTCTAGAACTCCCATATATTGGAAAGAACAAATTGTTCTGTCAATTGAAGCAAACTATTTGTACTGTTCGCTTCATTTATAAATCTCATATGATAATGTATGAGGCGTTCTTTCGTGTATCTTTTGTTTTGGCCTGTTCTGCGGACACAAAAGAACACAGCTAATGTATATTATCTCTTTGACTTAATAAGTTATTGGACTCAAGGTATTAAGGTATTATTAACGTTTCTGATTTCCATAATTATCATCAATTGGAGAACAATTTTCAGAAACTTAAACACTGTATGGATACTACTGAAAAGGCTAAGATTAATGTAATACAAGAAATAAGATTGTGTGCCAAGAGAAGATTACAATGACTTAGTTTAGACGGGTCAGTAAGATGCCTATGTAGTGGTGGTTAAAACTATTTCGGACGTTGTTTATATCCAGATTTTCTTTCTGGAAAAATAACCTTTCTGGTTGGATTGTACGTGTCTCGTTGGTAATTCGTTGGGGGTTCGTCGCTCTGCTCATATCCGAATATAATACAGCGAGCTGGACATTTTTTCATTCACCTCTTTCGAAAAAGGTATTTAACGTATTCTGCTCTACCACCGCATGGCTGCAATAAAGAAAAATTATTTTCTTTTATAAAATAAGAATTATGAGAAAGCATTTTATATACACAATAGAAAAGTTTTACGTCTGTTTACTTACAATTTAACTACCTGGATAATTTGTTTTATAACATGAAAGTAAGTAAGGTTAATTCAAATATAACAAAATTTTTCTTTTTTCAGCCACGACCAAATTTGCCTCGTGAACCTTACATAATCGGCCTTGCGGGAGGAATAGCTACTGGGAAAAGCATAATAACAGAGAAATTCAAAAAAATGGGAGCATATGTTATTGATTGCGATAAATTAGCACACGAACTATATGAACCGGGCGAAGTATGTTATCAAAAAATTTTAAAATGTTTTGGTGAAGGAATTCTAAATGAAGATGGGAAAATCAATCGACAAATATTAGGAGCAAGAGTTTTTGAAAATCCTAAAGACTTAGAGGCATTAAGTGACATTGTGTGGCCCGAGATCATACTGGAAGCGAAGAAACGAATAAATGAGGCATATAAAGAACAAAAATTCAGAGTAGCAATTCTAGAGGCAGCTATTCTTCTCAAAGCTGGATGGGATAAAGAATGTCATGAAGTGTGGTCGATGATTGTTGACCCTGAAGAAGCAGTACGACGTCTAAAAGAACGTAATAAATTGTCTGATGAGGATGCCCGTAAACGTCTAAATGCGCAAATGGATAATAAAACTATTGTTAGTCAGTCTAATGTTGTTTTCTGTTCTGAATGGTCTTACGAATTTACGCAACAGCAGGCAGAACGAGCATGGAAGATGCTGATTAGAGAGCTTGAGGAGGAGTTGAAGTTAATCTGCACACGATGAGAAAAGGGTTACCTAATCTATGCATCTTCTAGCTTCAAACATTTTTATTATTTTGCAATTTGTTAGTAAATTTTTTATTTGTTTATAAAATTTCGGGAACAAAGTTGATTGACAATGATATCTAAATAAATTTTATATTTCAGCAATGATATTTCTTTTTAATGACTTTCTCCTTTTTTGCCTGCGACTCGCTTAAATTCTTCCATCTTAGTTGCCGCAATTGGAGATCCAATGAATGAAAGATAATCGATCTGCGTCACATCACATCCTGATTGATTGTTTTTAACAAAAATTTGAATATTTTGGACATTTTGGAACTTCACATATCGCAGATTGATTGGTTGTCCGTCAAGGTCCTTACGACTTAAGCTGCGAAATTCAGATGATTTTTCTAATTGATAAAACAACAAAATTCTCACATTGCACATACCTTAAATCTTGAACACAGTTACAAGACTCAGCCATGTCGAAGTCTATAGTCCTCGGTTGATTTATGAAGAGGCGCATTTCCTTAGGGCCACATTCCGTTGGAGCTTTAACTTTAAGAGAGTGAATTTTAACAGGTTGATTAAATGTAACTGAAATAATGAGTTGCTCGTCAACATCTGATTGAAGAAAACCACCATTTGCTGTAAAACTATGCACCATTGGATGCTCGTCCGATTCATTCAAGCATTCGCATTGATTTTTCAAAATAAAGGTGTTAAGTTCCATCTTATAGTAGATATATATTATTTATGTAAACCAGGAAAATAAACAGACTCACCAGCCCCTGGCCATAGTCCTCTCCACTTTCATCAGAAGCAGATCCCATGTGTTGTTGAATTTTTGCTTCTAGAGCTTGGATATCCGCTCCTTGCAGCCGATCAATTTTCGTCTTTAAACATATTTGTTGCTTTTAGTAATGATTACTTTTTTCATAACTTCCAAGTCTTCCTACCTTATTTCTATAAAAGATGAATGTTGGCATGGCAGAGACTCCTTGATTAGCAGCAGTGTCCTGGCACTTATCAACATCAACCTTTAGGAAAACAGCCCTTGGATACTTGTTGGGAAGTTGTTCAAATAAAGGTGCCATTCTCTGACATGGTCCACACCTGTAAAAATAAATTTATAATTAAAAGAAGTAATTTACAATCTTTTAAATCACTTACCAGCTTGCAGTAAAGTCAACAACAACTAGACGAATGCCAGCTGAAGTCAATTCAGCTTGAAAGTGGCCTTCATCATTTATTACTTGCACAGTCATTTTTATACACAAATTTTTAATGAATGGAAAATTACTTTTCCTAAATTGAGGTGGTAAATGCCTATGGATTTTGGAATGAAAGAAATTTTGACAGTTCTGACGATGACTGGCAGCCGACGGAGTAAATTTTGAGTTCAGTGCAGAGTAAAATCAAAATGGAGGATTAAATTTTATGGGTGCGTTCTTAAATAGGAGACATCAAACGGCGGCCAAAACGAAGCGATAAAGGTTTGGAGTTCTGCTTCGCCACGCCAACTGTAACTAATAGATTTTCAGTTTTTTTCTGTCACCTACATGCGGAGAAAAGCAACAAGAAAACATTTTAAATTTTACAGCTTAAACATAGCATATTATTTTATTTGAACGCAACTTTCGAGATTCGGCAGCCGCCCTCCGGGGGGTAGAAAGGCAAAAACGCGCGCCACGCCAACGACTCTAACGACGCAACTTTGATTTTTTGTCACCCCCATGCGGAGAAAAACTGCACTTTCTTTTTTACACTGGCCTATTAGAATTTTATAGCATAGCGCTGGGCAATCGAAAGGAAATTAACAATAAAAGCACAGGTATAGCACTTAAAATATAGTACATACAGTCTAGTGAAATGTAGCAAACAGCAAACACATAGTAGTTCAACATAGTAGCAAAATAAAATCGGCACTTAGGACAAAGCACCGTCTAGTAAAATAAAGACAGTTTAGAGAGGTTACCAGGAGAGATGGTGAGCAGTACTACATTAACATAGAAAAAAATGTGGATGGAGCACGGAGCAGAGAAAAGTCTTATACAGGTGTACGATCAATGTGATAAGAGCGAGCGCAGGCCAAGATCCTTGAGCAAATCTTGTTTATTTGTGGCTCCCAGGTAAGATCAGGATCCATTAGAAGATCCAAGACCCAGATTCAAGACTGGTTTAGATGAGATCGCAATATTATGGCCCTACAGAAGCAAGTTAGGAAGTACAGACATTTGGTGATGTTTCTGAGACGAATGGAGTAGATGGTTGCTTGAATTTTCGAGGGATTTAGGGACAGACCATTATTTGCTGACCAGTTAGCAATCTCAGCCAGAGTCCCATTGATTGTTGCAACAGCCTCGTTTAGATTATCCCTAGGAGCAGCAGAGTAAATCTGGAGATCATCAACATAAATGTGGAATCACACATTACTCAATTCTGTGGTGACATCATCCATGAATAGTGTGAACAGCAGAGGTGCCAGCACAGCTCCCTGCGGCACACCATCAATTACAGGTCTCAAAGAGGAGTAGGAGTCATTGGATTTCACCATGAAATAACTACGACCTAAGTAGTCCTCAATCAGTCTGCAGGCAGAATCAAAGAACCCAAAACGCGTGTGAAGCTTGGTGATTAACAGTGCATTTTAAATAGTCGCATTTTAGCATAAAAATTACTTTATCCTTCAAAAATGTTTCCATCTTTTCATGCCATGTAATTTAGCCAGGAGTATATGTGAAATGCAAAATTTGATAACTCCACTCCAATGGCGATATACTCTCTAAGACGAGTACTTCTATCTCCATCTTAAATAGCTCCAAATCTAAAGTTATACGCCTTAATAATGGGAGTGAATTATACGGTTGGAAGGAAACCAAATAAATCCACTTTACAATTTGGTTCCAAGGTTAATATCTCCATCACAATCGATTTTGATGCAAAACTGCATATATGTATGTATCCTCCGTGAAATATTGTGGTTTATTACAACTTTGGAGCAGAACTTGCCAAATTTCAATAACTATTGCATATTGCATTGGTGTTTCAATATGGTTTAATAGCTCTTTCACTTTTTTAATTTGTAGTATGCCACCATTATAACGCTAAAGAATTCCCACGCTTCTATACGCCAATACTCATACTCGCCTATAAGAAAAACCCAGAGAGAACTGCAGCTAATTTATTTACATCTATTTGCAAGAAAGCATTCGTAATGTATTTTACATGCCTTTAAAAACAGGATAATAGCAATTGCTAAAAATTATAGACAAATCGATCAAGCATCAAGCACCTTCAGAAACCGTGTTGGTAACAGAATTTCTCAACGCAACATAAGATAGATAAGCAGAATTTAGTAATGGAGTTTTTTAGATCCTTTAAATCTGGAGTCACATTATTGTAGAGCGAGGTGAGGTCGCCCTTATATTCCATCAGAACTAAATACATGAGAAATGTGGCGAATATCATTTAAGAAAACTTCAGTACAGAGACATTTTTTTTCAATTTACATTAAATTTAGTTCGTCTTCACAGACTCAACAAAGTATGTAAGTTGCATTGAGTCTGTAAAAAGACGCTCTTTGACTAACATTGTTATGCTCTTACGAGCAACCCGTAATAAGTACATAAAATTAAACTGGATCAGATCAGAGACATAAAAATACGCAGCTATTGATACAAAGAATAACAAATGGCAATTTGATTATTTTCTCTATACTTTCAAAATCTTTTCTACTTCTAATTCTATGCACTCTACAAAGCAATTCAATTCGCAATCTCCTATGCTCTGCTGTGTACTGCACGTAACCAAAAGAACAGAGCTAATAGGTGTTTGAAAAAACTTAGAATATAGCTTCCATTCCAAAATAAAAAAATGTTTATACAAATTTCGAAGAGGGGAGATCTTATATGTATATTGTAAAAACCACGAAAATACTAATTCAAGTGATCTTTAATGCAACTAAAGGAATTAAAATTAAATAATTGTCAAGCTGTAACCTCATTTTAGCTTGATTATTTTTTTTAGCTATTTAGGAGATCCTCCGATGGAAGGGAAAGAACACAATTATCTATTTAGGTGTTGGAATTTTCGATATATCGGTAATAAACAGAAACAGTGGTCCCAACAAGATCGCCGAATTCAAATGTTTAAAGCCAATAGAAAATGCAGCCTTAGCAAGCAACCTCATATGGTAGGACAGTATAAATAGCATGTACAAATTGGCATTTTGTAAGCGTGTACAGGTGTACGATAGGTTAGGTAGAGGGAGTCAATTGTGCCCCTAGTCCTCATGGGATAACTTCCAAAATTGCCCTAGATCCATCCTGCTTTGCAGCTTCGTCACACTTGAAAAGAAGTAGCTACCTAATAGGCTACCCCTTTCATTCATAAAAGTGGGGCACTCGCAAAGTACGTGTTAAACGGATTCGATTTCCTCCGATGGGGATCCTGTGCCGCGTAGTCAATTCCTCAAGGCTGATCTTGCATAACTGCATCAATTTTGATTTAACCAGCACAGCATCCAGCGCCTTAATGGCTGCCTGACTATCAGTGTATATGTAGATATGTCATGCAAACTTTATACACAGAGATGCAAATATTGCCGCCTGGTAAATCGCTACGAGCTCTTCCTGAAAGGAATTAAATTTGTCCTGCAGCCTATACTATAAGACTCGTGCCTCTGGCAACCTCTCCAGCCCCTGCGCCCGAGCTGGTCATAGATACATCCGCAAAGATAGAGATATCGGATGCTACCACCATCTCCTTCGCTTCCCATCCCAAATCACTCCTGGGTGGGCTTCATAGTATTGGCACCCCCAACAAATGTTCGGAAAGGTATTTGATAGTCAGTTTCTTCCCTGCAATCACTATGGTCTATCTTCTAGAATTCTAGATTCTAGAATATATTGGAATGCTTAAAACCATTCTCCGTCCACCAATCTCCCGCTCTGAGCCTGACAGCGCTAACTGCCTCTACACTCCTGCAGGTGTATACAATACAGGTTGAGAATTATTATTTACTTATAATGGGTTTAACTACATATTAAGAACGTTTACTTTCTTTTTTAGATTGATAGAATATTTAAGGAAAAAAAAATGGCGAATTCTAAGCTTATATAGGTATCTTTCTATAAGATGATCCTTAACAAAGCTTTTAAATTTTTTTAAGTGATTTTAATCAAAACTCTCCATTATTCCTTAAACATAAATCACAACCTCTGACCTCTTATTTATTCATTCGCTGGAGTTCCTTTTTGTAGTATTTAGAACAGGAAGAAATTACCTTGCCTTGAGAAAACCGTTTTTGTCTTTTGTACGGAATACGTACATACATGCATACATGTTAAGTGTAATGATACTATAAATTCTCATCTGTGCTTCCGCAAATTCCACTGGAAGTCTGTGTTTTGTTCTAATTTTCATTACATAAAAATCGATTTGTGCCTTAATTAAATGTCGACGAAGCGATTTCCGGATATGCGGCGTGAATTTCATTTAAGCTCTTTGTAATTATAAGCGAACTACCGAACTATGGATGGTTGTTGGCTTAAACCAGTATCCGGGATAAACTATTAGAACTAGGTAGTATAACGTGATTGCGTTTAGTCAAAACATTATCAAGTCAAGTAGTCTGATCCTTGCAGTTCAAACCAAACACGTACGTTATACATGGATTCTATTATGTTCCTGCTCTATGATGACCTATTTTGCGTGCATGAGTGTATGTGTGGACGTGTGTGCATCATAAACTCGTTAAGTTATTTTTAGCAATGGAATTTGGAATGGACAAAGTGAGTGGGTGGCTTAAAGGGTTTCAATTTCATTTGATATGGCAGTATGGTACATGATGGTATTCTCTCTGCCGAATGAATGCTGTGATATGGGTAAAGTATCTCTAGCCGTATTGTTCAATTTTTTCTTTTATGGGCGCGACAGAAGGGGGTAGACACCGCAGGTTCGCTTTTATCTAGTGGAAAAAGCAGAATTCGATTTTCACGAATAGCCAGCTTCATTGTAGCGAATTAGTCGGATGAAGGGATATCATTTCATAATATATTTGCGAATTTATGAATGCAACATCTCTTTGTATCTCTTAAATGGGTGTGATGAAAATTACCGGAGACATAAACAGAGTTAACTTAATCACTTATTATTATAAATCTGTTATTATCTTTTGCTGCGTTCCATTTCTCGTTCTGAATGAAACAGAACCATTTCAAGTGTTTGACATTTCTTCCATTTGATAAAAGCATTTAAAAATTCGTAAAACTTGTTGTTTATGAAAAATAAAGCCATTTTCCAATAAAGGAAACTTAAACTCAACAAACAACACATTCACGAATACCTACAAATTAAAATCGTTCTGGTTGAATCCGGGAAAAACTCAAACGATTCGGAGTCCGAAAAAAAGCGATGACAGATTGAAATTAAATCGTTCGGTCCAAGAAAAAGAACGACATGGATTCAAAAAACCCATTCTGAACGAGAAAAAGAACGCACCATTTATTAGCTAATATCTCTCTTTAGCAAAGAACAGAGAGGGATAGCTCTTAAGTCAAATTTATTTTGTTTTTCTGTATTTCATTCGCAGGATTTAATTCGACTTTTGTTGAAGCTGTTTTCGTTTCGTCTAGCTAGATTTTATATGAAAATTTACTACGAAGATCCAGTTAAGAAGAGTATTCTTATCAATATTGATAGTGCGTAGCCCCGAGTCATATATTCTGTTTAGCAATACTCTGTTGAACAACATAGCACTCAGTCTTTCAAACGAGTCTTACCTATTTGTTGGCAACAATCCCCTGTTTATCGTATATATCCATGGAGTATCCTATGATAGTCATAAAAGAGGTGACCAAAAGTATAACTTTCCTGGGACTGGATTCCGATCAGAAAAAATTACAAATGACAATGGGCGTGTTCACTGCCATCGAATAGTGACTTTTTGTGGACTAATATGTCTAATTTACCTACATTCAGCACCACAATAGACAAACAATTTGCTTCTCTTTGGGCCACCTGCAAATTTTTTCGACAAAAATTATTGTGCCTTTTATGTAAATATCTACTATTTTGTAAAGGTACAAAAAAATCATGGGCCATTTCAATATTTGTCCCAGCGGCCAGCGGGGCACGCACTTGAGTTATCCATGCTTTTATGTTTTTTAGCTGCTCTGTGCATCAATACGGATGCTACGAGCTCATCACGTGGCCCTATTGGAAATCTCATTGTGCATCCATACGGATGCTTAAGGCGCTTAACGAGCTACAATGCATGGAGTGTGATGCAAATACAAAAATCCATGTCGTTTGACGACGTTGTTTTACCATGCATTGTAGATTAGGCCACTCACTACCAAAAATTATTTTGCGTTCACTCTGCCAAATTTTGACAGGTATTGACTACGCTTGACTCTACGACTATTGTTCACTCCGCACTTTGATAATTTCAAATAGTCGACTACATTCGACTCCGGCCGGAGTGATAGTGGACGCAAAGTGGTAGTGACTGTTTTTCGAAAATGCGATTCTTATGGCTGGATTACATTAACACCGCCGACGCCGGCGTGGTCGTCTTCGTCGTCGTCAAACGCCGAACAAAACGTCGGGCAAGTTACATTAACACTGGGCGGCACCGCCATACATTAATTTCCCATACATTTTACAGTTGAGTTATTTGGATGTAATCTCTGCCGGTTTGCAATAAAAATTTTAAATAATAATAAAAAAGATATTTTCTTTTCCTTCAAGTCACATTTTTTTAATATCATTTATTTTCAGATATTCAAATCATTTCATATCATATTCATATCATTTCATTTTTTCATGTTTTTTCATACTAGATTTAGATCTTGCATATTGGCAGCAATGGAGACGTCGTGGGTAATATATTGCATTTCATACATGCAGTACTGTCTCTAAATATTGTTGACATAAAACGACGGCTACGCCGGCGTCGGCGTTGTTAATGTAATCCGGCCATTACACCACAAAAAGTGACAGTTTGCATTAAAATGTGACTGGTTTTCCTCAGGTCGATCATTAAAAAGCTGGGTGACATGACAAATAACTTTTTTTTATGACATTTATTATATTCCATTACAAAAGTTACAAATGATATCGACACTAAACATACCTACTAGACATGCATATCATCATCTCAGTACTTACTACATATATGCATGTCCTATATGGTCGGAGTACACCTTGTCGCATACTGCATGCGCATGTCACTTTTAGGCGATGAGAGACAGGCGGGGGTAGGAAAATTTCTCTCCCCCAGCGTCTCTCAACAGCTAGTAACAAATGTAGCGTGTAGGACGGCCTGTAGAAAACTCTTTTTGAGGCCATTCCCTTTAACTCGTACACGAATTTGTCTATTTATATATTTCTTTACTATTTTCGACACTCTCGTAGACCCTCTTTTCGTCATCACAGCGAGCTGAAATTTCGCACACAGGTTCATGTCGCGTGACACAAAATTTGAACTGGAAATTTCCATGGAAAACACGGAAAATCGGGAAAAATCATTTGAAAATTTGGTACAAATTTGATTAGTGATAAATCCGTTTCAGGAAAAATGCAGTTTCCGATTTTTCCGAAAAATTTTCCGGAATTTTCCGACTTTTCCGGAAAATTTTCCAGTAAAAAAGCTTTCTAAATTATGCAGGATCAAGTTCCTTATCAACTGGCATCATTACTTTCTCTCCGACAATGGTGAAAACTTGCAGAAAAAATCGAGGAAAATTCATGTAAAACGCTTTTCCGGAGTTTTTCAGACCAAGGAAGCGTTTGAGCGTTTTGCAACCTAAGACAAAGATGTAGAGCGAAATGAGTTGCATAAAGTTGCTTTTGCGGAAAACTCCGTGAAAAACCCGGAAAAGCGGGAAAATCATCGGAAAAATTTTCATCGATATGATTAGTGATAAATCTGTTTCAGGAAAAGTACGGAATTTTCCAATTTTTCTGGAATTTCCGGAATTTTCCGACTTTTCCGGAAAATTTTCCGACAAAAAAGTTTTATAAGCTGTGTGGAATCAGTTTTTTTCCGTCCTACTGGCATCAATACTTCCTCTTCAACAATCATGAAAACGTGCATGAAAAATCGAGGAAAATTCATGTAAATTTTTAAACAAAATTCATAGTATTAGGAAAAGTCTGTGGAAAACATGGAAAATCGGGAAAATTCATGTTATATGGGATCAAGTTGGAATACAGCTAAAAAGCGCTGTTTAAAACATAATTTGAATTTCAGAAAACCGTTGGCGTACTTCAACGATTTAATACTCGAAAAATTTTTGTTTTCGGATCGGCACCAAACATGACTTAAAAATAATAACAATTTAGTTAACGTGAAAAAGGGCAGAAAATAAAATAAGTAAAAAACGAGTTTTCAAACAAAACTGAGGCCAAGCCGCATAAAAAGTAGAAAATAAACTTTTCTTCACACACAGAGGTGGACTTAGATTTTATTCGCTGACAATCACCGATATATTTCAGTATGATCAATCAGAGGTAATAAGTGATTTAATTCATGAAGAGAAAGAATATTCTATTCAGTCCCAATCAAAAAATCTGAGTCCACCGCTGTGTGTGAAGAAAAGTTTTTTTCTACTTTTTCATGCGGCTTGGCTTCAGTTTTGTTTGAAACTCGTTTTTTACTTATTTTATTAAAGTTTACTTTGTAAGAAAAGTGACTTCTTTTTAAGGAATGTCAATAGAAAGTATGTGTACTTGTAAATGAAATCTTGTATACAGGGTGTCCCGCAAGTTGACGTCCAGCCAGAATCGGGTGATGGACCAAATCATAGCAGTTACCAGAAAAATATAAAAAAATCAAAGTCATGTATTTTTCAAATTTTAGACATTTCTTTTGTTTTCGAGAAAATGTACACCCTGTGATGGTTTTTTTAGCTCCTTTTGCTACAAATCTTTACTTTTTTTCAATTTTATTTTTCTTATATAATCCCGAATAGTGCTTATGTAACCTGCTGCTTTAAATTCTAAGCCTACTGTTCCAGCTTGGAAGAAAATATCACATTTTGCCGAACCAAGAATAGAAAATTAATATTTCTCCTTTCAACTTTAACTGACTGTAATGAAAAAAAAAATGTACTACGCCAGTTTGGCAAGTAACTTTAGAAGTTGACGTATTTAATAAGGATTCTAAAATGGTATAACACTTGCTACAATATTTCTTAGATTACGGAAAAAAAAATTCTTTTCTTCAAGAAACCGAGTGTCGAAAAATTTCTTTTACCTTTAAAAATGAGCCTAGTATACCCAAAGCTTAAGATTCTAGTGAATCGGAGAGTCATTGCATGAAGTGTGAGTGAGACAGATAGTGACGCTTTCAAGTTAGAGGTGCTAACTTTTTTTTAATTTTAGGAAAAATCTTCGTTAAGTTTAAAATTAAACACCAATTATTTGGATGCTAAAATTTATTATTTACAAAAGATATTCAAACTGCCTTCCTTCAGCTACAATACAAGTTCGACATCTTTTTAAAAAGGATCGGGTTATCAGACGGACAAATCTTCCATTGTTGACAAATTCAACTGCTTCTGTAATTCTGGAGCTCATGTTTTTGTAAAATTCGGTGAGCTATACATTTAGGCACTCCTGGCCTTTCTTGGATTGCACGTACCGAAGTACTTGAATCTACTTCAACTGCTTGAAGTACTACGTCCTCGTAAGGTAAGGAACTTCTTCCTTCACCATGTACTTGGTTTGGAAGTCGGCCCTCTGTGGAGAGTAGACGGTGAACATTTGAAAAAAACTCGATGATTTACCTCGCAGAGCGTCACTATCTGGCTCACTCACATTTCATGCAATGACTCTCCGTCTCACTCAAACTAGAATCTTAAAGTTACGGTCTTACGGCAAGCTTTGGGTACACTAAAATCATTTTTAGTACGTGAAAAGAAATGTTTCGAATCTGGGTCTCTTGAAAAATTTTTTTTTTTCTGTAATGTAAGAAATAATGTAACAAGTGTTATACCATTTTAGAATCCTTATTAAATGCGTCACCTTCTAAAGTTACTTGCCAAACTGGCGTAGTACATTTTTTTCAGTACAGTCAGTTAAAGTTCAACGAATTATTAATTTTATATTGTTTGTTTGGCAAAGTATGACATTTTCTTCCAAGCTGGAGCAGTTGGCTTAGAATTTAACGCAACAGGTTACATAAGCACTACTCGGGATTACATAAAAAAAATAAAAAAAAATTGAAAAAAGTAAAGATTTGTAGCAACAGTAGCTAAAAAAACCATCACAGGGTGTATATTTTCTCAAAAACAAAAGATATGTCTATAATTTGAAAAATACATGACTTAGATTTTTTTTTATATTTTTCTGGTAACTGTTATGATTTGGCCTATCACCCGATTAAGTCGACTTGACGTCGACTTGCAGGACAACCTGTATATCTGTAAGAAAAATTAGTTAGTCTTATATTTAAAATTAAAAAATTATCAAAAACTTTATGACTGGATACAGAACGCATTTAGTACAATGACTTCCTATGTGCAAAATAATTAGGATATATTTAGAACACAATGTCTGAATAGAGACCATTTAAGACTTGATCACTTTCATGCTCTCACCAGTGTGAATGGCTTATAGTATGGTAGAAAAGTAAAAATTTGTGCTATAGTTAAGAAATAGAAAAATTTTTAATATGGGGAAAAAACAATATTTATTTATTCGATTTTAGTTTTACATAAATTATACCTATTCAAAAAAAACATTTTCTTTTATTGCAAATAAAACAGTTAAAAAACAAAAATCCATTCATTTCATTTAATGATAGTCTTGTACGACAGCATTTTTTTCTCTTAGCATTAAGAATTTTTACGTGTGGAATACTGAATTCCTCAATTATTTGTAATGTAGCTTCTAATTGACGATGCAGCCTCTGCTGCTTTTCTTTGTAATTTTTTTGGTTAAATAATTTTACTCGGTCATACTGACCGGTGCTTTTAATAAAATAACGTATTCAAATCTGAGCTGCAATATTTGATTTGCTTCATCTTTTGGTAGATCACTAACTGAAAATTCAAACTGGTAACGTTTAATTAAAAAAGTTGACTGGTTTCATTTGCAATATCTTCAGTTTTATATTTTTATAATTCATTTTTTCAACAGTATTAATAAGGAAACAAGATTATAAAATTCAAAAATTTTCAAGGACGTTTCAATTCCGCTATGAACACAATCCAATTGCTGAATTTGTGAGTGACCAGTTTCCGAATATTTTTCTATTATATACTTTTGATTTGCGGATTATTATTCAAAAATAGTAGTAGTACCAAGATGTCTATCTATTTATGTTTTGTGGAACGTAAAAGTCTGACTACATTTATTTTTTAATATTTTATATTAACATTTTATACACTTCTGTTTAGGAATTTTTTAACATCATGTGCGATTGCATTGTTGATAACGGTGATTTGAAGTATTTCGGACTAAACGGTTCAAATCACGGAATTTAATTAATAGAAACTGAAGTCTGCGACATGACTAACAGAAAATCTTGTCTTAATTGCCGTTAATAATGCCTAGTAGATCTTAAACAAGTTATTACAAAATTTGCATATGCCTTTGCATTAAAATTTGCTTCATTATTTTCTTTTCAGGAATATATTCAATTACCTGCTCCGCAATTGTCAAATTGTCACTGCTATAATTTAACATATACATCTCATGTCTGATTGTTGAATGAATCAGAATTCTAAATTATGGCATAATGACATTGTTCTTCCTTCAAAGTCATTTTGTCATTCTCATTTATCATGTTAATTTTGTCAGAATCCAGCCCCTGGATTTATGTCGGCATGTTAGGGGTAAGATAAAATAAATGTGCATTATTTTGTAAGAACATACGAAAGGCTGGAGGAGGCGGGGAAGAAGTCCAATAAAGAAACCAACGCCAGAATATAGAACATATCAAATGGAATACCAACAGAAAACTTGTTATTAGCATTATTATTTATTTACAATTAAAACAACGGGCATGAATTGAAATTTTCAGAGGATGGAGTTTATTAAGTTAACTAGTCTCTAGTTTGGAGGTTTTAGTTGGTTGAAATGGCCACAGCGCTGCTAAACCGTACAGGTTTCCTAGCTCCTTCCTCTCCTTTACCTGTCTTTATCTTGTCTTTATCTTCTGGTGATAATGATTTTGCGTTTGACTGCAGTGTGCTTCCTTGATTCCTCTTTCTATGAAATGGGTCTTATTGTTAGTCATGCAGTTGGATTTTTCAACTCTTCTTGAACTGATTTCTTTGTATACCTCCAGATTTGTTTTGCTTTTAGCTATTACACAAACTTTTAGCTAAGATATTGGCTATTACGTCGATTAATCATACACATAGGCTATTATATGTTGATTTATGCTATACTTACGGTATTACGTTGACTTAATATAACTAGAAACTTTTGCTTCCTCATCTTACTATACATAATTTTTTCTTACACTAAGAATTATTCAGAAAAAATCGAGCTTTTCGACCAAGCGATCAGAAAGGTCTCATCAGTATGGTTATCTCTGATCGTCTACCATGGAAACTCTATATTAGAGGTCAAATCTTGCTACCATATAATTCATACTTACTTTTGAAAAAAAGTATTTGCATGGGTCATTGGGTGACGTCTATTATTATCGAACTTCTGTGGTAGGCGATCAGACATAACCATACTGATGAGACCTCTCTAATCGCTGGGTCGAAAAGTTCGACTTATGTGCGTTTTTAATGCATTTTGTAAATTAATTGAAATTATTTTCAGTGATTTCAGTCTACTATAGACGAGAAATTGTTCACCTATTATAGATCAGGCAATGGGCAGGTTCTGACTTACAAAAGGCCAAAAAGAGTTCTAGTTTAGTAAAATTGTACAGTTGGGCGTGCTAATTAATATTTCGAGCTTGCGACCTTGAGCTCACGCCACCATATTGGAAAATGGTACAGATGGTTGTGCCTTCTTTGCCGAGGTACAGTCTGGCACACCCGTAAATCCGTCCATGGGTATACACATATTATTGTTGTAATTTTGTACAAATAAATTAATATTAATATTGCTTGATTTTTGAATAATATATCAAATTTAAATAAATTTGAAAAATGTCTGCTATTTGCTGATGATCTATAAAACTAACTGTTTACTGAGATTAAGAATTTCATTGAATGATTGCATTTCTTTACAACTCAATTTGACTGCTTTATCTCTTTTGAGCATAAAAAATGGTTTTCTTCTAAATGGTTCGAAATGAAACATAATGACAACTAATCACATTATAAAATTTGCGAGATTTTGGTTCATAAGACAAAAGGGATAAACGATTTTGGGGTAAATTTTGATGTCAAATTTATCTTCCGTAATCATATTGAATATAATAGGATCTAAAGATATTGTAACAGTAAAAAACCCTTTAGGCTAATGTCACATGAATCTGAATACAGACTCTTGATTTTTGTCATAAAAATGCACAGAAATGAATTGCGTTATGTCACATGAGTCAGAGCTTCTAAATTGTCTGACAAAGGTTAGACTACACAATCTGAAAATCTAGTCTGAGTTTTTCATAATTAGGAATAAATTGCGACTCATTTACAAGATATATTATCGTGCGTGTCAGATGAATATAGGCTCAACCACAATTTACTTATACGTAAGTATACTGTTATTTACGTAAAGTGAACTCACCCTTTAAATTTAACAGACGTACAGAAATTAACTTTAAGGCGTCAGAGGAGAACTTTCGTTGAGTTTAAATGTCAAATTGCAGTCAGTAAAGGTACCTACGGTAAGTCGCTCATTCTGTAAGAACGCGATGTGTCAAACAATTAAATTATTACTAAAAGATTAAAATTAAAATGGAAAAAATGGTGCTGCAAATTAATAGAAAGCACAAATCTTCAATTAAATCAACTTCCATTTGTCAATTTTCTCACTTTTACAACTTTTTAAAATTGAAAACATTAAATATCAAGATAATAACTCTTACGGAATGTTATATCTATCTAAACTAAAAATATCAAATTTTCATAATTAAACCTCAGTCTCGTTCAAATTCGTAAAGTTCTTTACTTGAATTGTAGTTGATCCTTATGAATTTTTCAGTCCGACGGGCGTCGTTGAAGACCAGAATTTGTGAGGGAGAAAAGTTAATTTCGTCAATTGAACGTAAAATGTGTTTATGGCAAATAGATCATCCCGATTATTTAAAACGGGAATCAAAGCCAAAAAGCATCATCCATTAAAACTGAAAGGCAAATAAGATCAGTATTAGAAAAGTTTAAAGAGTCTATGGCAAAAGAACATGGTTTTTTAATTTAATATTCATAGAATATGTAACTTCTTCGTTCAGAATTTCACACTGCACTGTTTTCCAAATTTTC
The DNA here is from genome assembly GCA_963930735.1 of Dioctria linearis. Taxonomy (NCBI): domain Eukaryota; kingdom Metazoa; phylum Arthropoda; class Insecta; order Diptera; family Asilidae; genus Dioctria; species Dioctria linearis. The sequence goes on from OZ005743.1 coordinate 187,923,175, forward strand.
TATGTGAAGAAGTTAGACTCATGTGTCTGAATTGAGAATATCAAAGTTTGCAAAATTTCAGAGTCTGAATTCAGACTCATGTGATATCAGCCTTGTTTTTCTCTGGTGCGGCCAATTCTTGAGTATGCCTCCATTATGTGACTCATGTTATGCAACACATACAGAGATCGCTTAGAATCAGTCCAAAGGTTATTCGCTATAACGAAAATTTTTGTATAGTAATGTAATTCCCTCCTACAGGTTTTTCACAATAAATTCACCCTTTTGCAAATTAAATTATTTGCAAATCGAGTTCTTTTGCATATAGTATATTATATTTAAAAAAAAATCAAATAACGTTAAATACATAGTAAGATATAAAAAAATTTTATTATAATTCATACAATGAAGGTATGTATGAAAGAAATAATAATTCAATATATATTATGTACATATAACTTAATTTATAACTGTTTTCCTGCAGCAGCAGTTGGTATTTTAACATATAATCATTTTTCGATTCTATCAAAAACTATTTATCGCACACAAAAACTAAGTACATACACACGTTGAGCCCAGTAAATTTTCCAGGAAAAACATGAGGCCTTCACTACATCAGGTCGAGGCATCGTTGATTTTATATTGGATCGAAGCATTGTTGTCTGCCTCGAATATGCATAAAATTTCCAGCAAATGTTTCACTCAAAAAATAATCAGAACTAATTTTGGAAATCTTAGTCAATTTAGCTGAATTATGGGGTGGAGATGGATTTATACACTTATAGACACTTAAATAGAATAGACTTTTTTAAGGGCCTGAAAAAAATTCCAGATATTTACTTGGCGGAAAGGGAGGGGGGACTAAATTTGGCTAGTCTAAGTCGTTTTCAAATATGTATTTTTTTAAAAGCAGTTTGAGGTGAAATGGCTTAGTTAAAGCAGCCAGAGTAAAAATTTCCGTTATTTCTTCCACTCCCCCGATCGAAAAACGTAGTATATAATTGTAGCAGGATGTAAAAGTAGGAGAACCGTTTTCAGTAAAATTAAATCGGTTGCTTTTTGTGGGAGCTTCAGGGTTATCCGTTTTTGCAAATGTATGGTGGAAAAAATCGCGATCCCGACACCACCGTAGATACCTCCCCTTCCCGCCAAGGGACTTGAAATTCATATCAATGATAGCTCCCACTGGGAACTTTCATTTAAAAGCTCAAAATTCGAGCTACTCCACTTCATTCATTAACTATAAGTATTTGAAGTTGAAACTTTGCCGCCTCGCCTCCCGAAAAAAATGGATGTCGCGCAAACAAGAAGAATGTAAATACCAAGTTTGGTATAAAAGTGTTTTTTCTAAATTACCCCCGCTATTTTCGAAATCCGAAATCGAAAGTACCCTATGGAACAATAAATTAAGTTGTGAATCCAATCGTATAAGAATCATAGTTCGTTCTACGAAAAGACGAAGTAGGTTGGGGTGTAAAAATAGCTTTATTTTAATCTCATGTTTGCGAAGAACCGTTACGTCGACGAAATTCGCCACCCAAACAAAGAACATTCACAACAGACCGGCAAAATATATGCAAAATGAAGGAAGGGGGTGTATATGATCCAAGTCCCAAAAAACCCTTTTTTAATGGTAAAAACGTCGGTATGAAATTTACAGGATCAAAACAAGAAACTCTCCACTCGATCACACTCTCTTCCGTCTTTAATTTGATGCCTCACACTACCCATTTCGGACAACCCCTCGGGGGTACAAGCCAGTCCCCCCCCCACAAACTCCAAGACACATTTTTCTTCATCTCTCTTCTTCTACCGAATACCACAAATTCAACTAAAAAACCGCATTCCTCTATGGCCATCCCACATAAAGTTATTTTTTTTTTATAAATTTTTAAATCACCGTATACCGTAAAATCACCAAGTACTATTATTAACAATATTTATTTTCGTGCAGTGCTGCTATATTTTTTTGAAAAAGATATAAAGCATTATGCTTCACTCGGCATTTATATCAGAAAAATCGGTTGCTTCGTTCTCGAGATATGATTTTTTGAAATGACGTTTCATTGTAAAATCACGTAGTTTCTAACCTATCTAGCGGGGAGGTGGGGCATGGTAAGGGGGAACAAAAAATACGTGTCAGCTATTTTGGTATCCTATACAAACTGTAAAAGTTTCATCCAAATCTGGCGTTATAAGCTCACATTATACACAAACAAAAGATCTCGACGACATACGGACTATTATATTCCGGACTAGCTGGTAGCCCATAGTAAAAATGGTTCGAAGTTACTGATAGGTCATATTAAAAATTGTTCGGCGTGCAAAGGGTTAATTACATCTACCCAATTTTTTGATGATTTATAGGATCAGCTAAGATATTTTTAGCATTAAACTTGATTTTAGAACAGACTTCTTCGATGAGGTTTAGCTAGAATTGGAGGATATGGTTGGTGGTAGAAAAAATAAAGTGTACCTTGTCTGATCAACAAGATCACGCACATCATGCATCTTGTGGATACTTCCGTCGTCCAAAATCAACCATACTGATTGTCAGAATTTTATACTCCACATGACATCGCATTTGAATATAGCTGCCGCATGGCAGCCATATATTATGTTGAATATTGTTGAAGTATTTCTGATATCTGTTGAAAAGAAATGAAATTAATACAATTAAATCTATAAAAGGTATATTTTCACATATATCTTCCTTCATCTCCATACGTAATTGTATGAATTATAATACAAATTTTGATTTCTTACTATGTAATTAATATTATTTGATAATTTTTTTTAAATATAATATATATGTAAAAGTACTTAATGTGAAAAAGGGTGAACTTAATGTGCACAAGGGTGAATTCCTCTTGATAAAGGGTGAATTTGATCTGCAAATTTTTCTAATTGTTTTATTTGCTACAACTATTTAGGCTCTTTTTCTGATATCACTATGAATAGAAATGAATTGAAAAGTTTTTTTTTGTATTGTATTTAATTATTAGTTTTAAAAATCTTTTCTATACATTTGTAAACTTAATAAAAATAATAATTATAATTCATTTGACTATACTTCTCTATACTTATTTTAATTAACGTTTATGTGAATGAATTTTATTAATTTATGCTTAAAAACTCGATTTCTTGTTTCCAACTTTAATTCTGGTGGTAAGTTATTGTAAAATTGTAATCCCTTGTACATCAAGGAATTTTGGGTGCTACTTCTAATCCATCTGGCGAGTTCTTTAAAATTTAGTTTACTATCTATTATCACACTCAATACTTGTGTCATCCATCAATAAACACTGATATATTGTCTACGGAGTTGAACTTCATACATTTGGTCTTAGATAGATTTAATTTTAATTTGTTTGCTTTAAACCATTACTCATATTTTCAAGGTCCTCATTCAACTGTTCACACATAATTTTCATATCTCTTCCACTTATATATATGTATTAAAGTATCGTCAGAAAACAACACCACTTTACTGAACTGAATTGCGCTTTTAATATCATTAATGTACATATATGAGAAAGAGAATGACTCCTAACACTGATCCTTGTGGTACGCCAATATTCACTTCCAATGGGTCAAGCTCAAGTTATTTGTTGAATTATGTATTACACTGAATTATACATATTTTTAATTAGATTTAGGCTATTATGTCTGTTAGATTGTTGTATCGGTAGATAAATAAATGTATATTAAAGATTTCATCGTTTTAAGATTTTTTAAATATTTCATGGGTCGCATGATCCGTTAGGCGCGAACCAGGTCAAATCAGATGACATTGACATTGACATTGGCGTAAATGTAAAAAATTTAAATCTAACGAAATTTGAAATAAGTTTTATTTTTCCAAATCGTAACTGTCATGCCATTTGATCTAGTCCACTGACATATATAACATGGACTGCCTGATTTTCTATTTCATACGGGTCAACTTTTTTTGGCAGGGTATGACAATTATCTTAATTTCAAGTTTTATTTTTGCTTTAATATTCATATTAAAAGTTCAACAACAAATTATAGAAGCACTCAAAAATATTTCTGTTCTTGGAAGCTTATCTCCTACAACATTAAATATTTTTTAAACTTGATTTTTAAAGAAATAAAATTAAGCAATTTTTGTCTACCTGTCCCTAAAAGTAGGTATGGGGGACAGAGAAAGTATTATAAATATTGTATTGCCATCTATTTCTATCCTATATATTCATTTGGAAAACCACTGAACTGAAACTGGACTATAGTGTATTTTGTATAGAACTTATTATTTGTAGTTCAGCGGAATAAAGTAGTTAAACCAAAAAGAGACAACTATAGAAAAGTGATCCCATAACAATGTCAAATAATGTAAGGAATTTCAGTAGTATCAGCAGTCCATTTTACATATGTCAGTGATCAGTTACGTGGTGAAACATCGCGCATAATAGCTGTCGTCTAGCTGTCATCCGGTAAGAGTAACTTCCTGATATTAAAGACCAAACAAGAGAGCTGCTTTATTCTCTGATATTAAATTATAATCTTTAAAATAAATGTTAATTATTCCATTCCATAACATTTTTTTAAACTTTCCACTCTTGTAACAAAAATAACCTGCAACACTGGGTATACTGTAAAAAACCAAATTGTTTCAATTGATGAAAGCAATTAATTTGTCTTCTCAGGATCCATTAAAACGAACATCTTGATTGAGCCTTACAAATCGAGCATAGTTTAATGGAATTTTATTATCCTCTTCATTTAGACGTTTAGATAGGGAGGGAACCATGGAAGTTCATCCGTCGTTTTCCTAACAGAAAAAAAAAATGAAAGAATTGTGTGTAATTAAGTGGGACATTCCCAAGCTATTTCTGCCAAATTTGATTATAAGGGACGTGACAACGTTTTAGTGGTTTTTCTCAATTCTTTGTATATGTACACGATAAAGAAGCTTTTCCAGCCCGGAAAAATTTTTACGGAGAGGGATAATTTACTTTTTTTTCCTTTTAAGTAATTTTTATTTTTTTATTTTGATCAGAGGATAAATTTGGGAGAGCTAAATATTCAATTTAAAAGCCTTAATTATATGCTTCTTCGATATAGTCAATTGTGTAGGGTGCATCTAACCTAAATAAGATTTCTATGTATAGGTTTCTGTAAACTGGGAATAATTTATTATCTCTATTCACAATGAAGTTATAGCTTCAAGCTTCATTTATTTAAAATTTATTAGGCAGTTACCATGAATATAGAGATTTTGGATACTTTAGCTCTTGATATGAGAATATTTGTTTCTAGTAAATGAGACCTGCATTTTGCTCATTTCGGACGTCTAGTTACTATTGAATATTTAAGTGATCAATTTATCGGAATTTCTTGATGCCATAAAATCTTTCATTTCACGTCGCTCCTTAAGGAACCATGAATTCTTCCATGTTCCATATTATCAGACTAACTGCGGTATAAATGACTAAATGAGTCATATACATCAATATTGCGTCTCTATAATATGCATGTTAGCAGAATATTGATTTTTATGTTCCTATGTATAGGGTGTCGCAGTAAGAGCACAGGATTTAAATTTTGCGCAAATATTTTATTTTGGAGAAATTAATTTTTTTGGTAAAATCTTGTTCGAATAGTGAGAGAGAAATACATGTATATACATAAAAAGTATGTAAAAGCACAAATAAGTAAATATACAGATAACGAATCGAATAGGAAAATTGAAAACCAGTCATGTAACAAGTCAATTAAATTTGCAACGTCTGGCTCGAATATAAAATCGGCCTCAATTCTTTCTTAAAAATTTACTGGAAATTTCTTGTTGGAAATTAGAAATTTACTGGAAATTTGTTCCTTAGAAGTTTTATGTATTATTTGGAGGCTGATAACGGCAGAAGAAATGAATGCTTATTGGCAATTGGAGGCCGACAAGGGCACAAATAAAGTATTTTATCTGAAAATAACTCCAATCGGTCACCAAAGTGAATAAAAACTCTACCGAAACATTTTCTGTAAATTAAAAAAAAAAAATCTTATTGCATATTTACGCGTCTATGGTCATAAAAATTATTGTTGGCCTCCAAAAATGCGTATAAATTCTAAGAAAAAATCTTCAGTAAATTTCTAGAAAAAATCCCTACATCGGAGGCCGGATTCTGTAACTCGGAGAGCTTGGGAGATGAGAATTTTCGTTTTTCCCGATTAAAACTCCCTAACTCTCCATTCGAGATTCTCTAACATATTTGGAGAATTAAAGAAAACGTGCGAATTATCGAAATATTGGTCGGCTAACTCTGTTTGGGAGGGTCGTAGAGCATTGGGGTTTTTTCCTACGGATTTAAGGTCTAGAGTACAAAAATATAGGTGAACAATTGTTGGGGGCGGGGCCTTTGCGGATGGGGGTCGTACCACCCCTCATTGGGGGTTGTCCAAAATACGTCATGTTTGGTATCAAATTAAAGAGGGAGAAGTGGGTAATCGAGAAGTGTAGTTTTTTTTTATCATTTTAACTTCATAACTGACTTTTTACCGCCAAAATACGGGTTTTATGCACTTGGGTCATATACACCCCAGTTCCTATATTTTGCATATATGTATTTTTTCCGTTCTTTGTTTCACATCTATTAGTAGGTACTCTGTTGTGAACATTTTTCTCATGGAAAGTGAATTTCCACGACTTACCAGTTCTTCATAATGATGAGTAGAAAATATATCCATTTTTGTACCAAAAAACGGCCATTTTTTCATGACTGATTCATTTCTTTTGCAGTTATCTCCAAAACTATTTACCAGACTCAAAAACTAATTGCATATCTAATTAGGGGATAAAATGTAGATGCAATTTAATCTAACACACAAGCTTTTACGTGCATATTTAAAATTTTTGTAGGATCTCTTCTGTACTAGAAGGCGACCAAATTGACTATTTTCGCGTGATTTTTAATTTTTAGCGGGTACCTTGAGACACAAAAATCCTTATTTCTCTGTAAGTATTGCAAGAATTTCCATAATTTGTTTTTGTAAACATAGCCAGGATATGCAGTGAATCCACAAGTCAATTTGAAGATCCTAAGTACATTGGTACCTTCACAAAGGACAATAAAAGAAGAAAATACTGTCAGTTGAGAAATATTGTTCTTACTTCTCCACAACTAACACAGCCGAGAGTTTTGCCGAGTGGAATAAGGAGTTTGGTAAATCTCAATACAAATTCCACAAATTACAGAATTCCGAGTGGAGAGTTAAGTGGCACAAGAACTCTCATCACCACAACTCCCCAACTCTCCGTGTTATTGAATCCGGCTACAGGAGCCGGATTCTGTAACATGAAGATTTGGGGAGCTTGGGAGATGAGAATTTTCGTTTTCCCCGAATAAAACTTCCTAAATCTCAATTCGCGATTCTCTGACATACTTGGGGAGTTATGGAGATCGTGAGAAGTGTCGCAAATATTGAAGGACGCTTAAAGCCTGAGTTACAATGTGACGAGGTCGCGAATGATGTTGCTGATGTTGACGCGGAAGCAGTGCCTGTTGCTTATGTTGTTCCAATGATGACGCTCTAACATGTCTTGAATGTTCGTTCCATTATTAAATAAAACCATTAAATCGTAAATAAATAAATTAACTATTTATTAAATATTGTGGCATTACTTAAAACTTACAATTTTCACTCACAATTTCGATGTTGTGGAAAAATAATCATATTCCCTCCCTAAAATCACTCAAATTTCAAAATACCATATCTCCATCAAAAAAGGACAAAAAGGAAAAATATTTCAGCAAACTACTACTAATAATAAAACAAACCTAACTTTAAAATTTCATCAAAATCGGAGACGATTGATGCACAAATTTACACAAAATTTGTCGATTTTTTGTGGAATGATCTATTGATAAGTCTTCCACCGTATACAGTAGGTGTTCAACGAATTAGACGCACGTGCAATATTTGGGAAATTCCTTCAATATTCTACCTAGTTTCCCTGAAATGCTTCATGACTAATAATTTTTGCTTCCGAAAGGTAATCTCAGATCATTTTTAACAAATCTATGTAGTAGTAGTATGTCATGAACCTATCTGAAGAGGGGCATATAAGTTATTTTATATTTATTATTTGCATTTCGAGTACAACCAACCGTGAGTGAAGTAATTTTTTTATATTTGTGTGTTTTTTAACCCGGGTGCATTGAATATCAGAACTGAATATATTTTTTAAGTGTTCGGTGATATAATAGACCAAAATTGTTGTAGTGTTTACAGATTATTTAGTTTTGAAAACGGACTTCATTTATTGATTAAAATGTTTGAAAATGGGTCGTGTAAAAGACATTAGTGATAAAAAAAGGCAAGTTATCCTAGTCTTGTTGAAAACTGAAAGGTTTTCCAATCGAGACATTGCAAGACAAGAGAATGTTTCGGATTCTACTGTTGACAGAGTGACAAGAGTTGCACCTTCGGGACCTTCTTCGCCGTGGAATTAGAAAACAACAGCAAGAACCGACAGGAAAATTATACATTCTGCTTTGCTACAGTGTCGAGCATCCGCACGTGTTTTAAGAATACAATTAAACGAGCAGGGAGTGGAAATATCAGTCATGACACTGCGGCGAAGATTTTACGAAGCACATTTGAAATGCAGACGGCCAGAAAAGAAGCCTAAACTCACGGAGCAAATGAAGAAAAGACGATTGATTTTCCCAAAGATTTTATGAAACTTTGCTGAATCAACCAAATTTTTTAATTCATAGGTGATATTTAGCGACGAATGCCGCCTGGAGGCTGTAACAGAATCGAGCCAATTTATGAGGAGAAGACCAGGAGAAAGGTACGCAGACAAAAACATTATAAAACCTATAAAACATCCACCATCTGTAATGATTTGGAGCTGTATTAGCGGAGAGGGTCCCGGTCCGATATATTTCGTCGAAGGAACGATGCGTCAGGATCAGTATATAAATTAGTCTTATCTGATGTTTTGCTGCCATATATGAACTCCTTCAACTATGTTCGATCCCACTACATGTTTATGCAAGGTGGAGCTCCTTGCCATACAGCGAAGTCTATTGGTCAATACCTGCCCAGCGAAAATCTTAAAATCCTCCCTTGGCCAGGCAATTCTCCCGATCTAAGTCCGATCGAAAATTGCTGGGCTTACCTGAAAACAAAAGTTTACAGTGTTCCCAATCCGACAGTATCAGTTCTCAAAACGAATATTGAAAATGTTTGGAATAACTATGAGAATATAAAAACTATGATTAATGCCAGGAGGAAAAGGCTTTTAAAATAAAATATTTTTTTTTTTAAAAACATGATGCCTTTTAATGCAAATTTTTCTTATATTAAATGAATTTTTCTGATTACGTACCTACTGTATAATAAGAGAACGATATAATGAAAACTTTACTCGTTATTGGTTAATTGATTTCTGCTCTGTATACCAAACCAACTTCACATAACCTACTTCTAAATCTTTTCTTTTCAGCGGTGCTGCATACATAAATCCATGAAACATGAAATCTTATACACAACATTTTCTATTAAGTATACTTAATCTTTAATCTGAACGTTACATAAAAAAAAAAAAAACCTTAAAAAAGAAAATTGTTGGAAATTCTCTGAAGGTTGGAGGATGGATAACACAGTAATTGTGTTTGCGCCATGATGACGATGATGGTCTTGTTTAACTTGAGTGCTACTTTTCTGACCCCATCCATCGGTGGTGATAAATCATCTTCCAATAAATCTTGTACAGAAAAGCAGCAAAGCTTTGTCTGCATAATCGATGTTTGCGTATATCGACAATCTATTATCAACATCGATGGTTCCATTTGAAATAAATGAGAGCGTGAAAGGATCCTTTCTTTAGCTATACACGGGTTGCCTCAAAAAGTCAAAACCAAATCCGAGGAAGGTCATTATATTCCGCTTGACTTTTCCGTTGAGTCAGTTTCATTCATTAATTTTTCGGTAAGGGGAAGATTTTCTTTTTTTCGTGAAATATATTCTTGGAAAGGAAGTGTATATCTCAGATAGTAGATATAAAGTACTGTAATAATTCGAATTGGAGTGGTCCAATCATTTTGACACTTGAGACATCTGAAAGACGAACTGTCTAGTCTTTTATATATATACTTGTATACATACTATTATACAAACCGGAAGGTGCGGGTGTATTGTTGTGTGTGTAATTATAAAGAAAAACGCTGGAGATACGCAGATGGAACTGAATTAGGTGTAGTGCTTTGACACGATGTCTTTAATGATGTCGGCAAATGGGTCAGTTCCAGTTCCAGGACTAAAATTCATTTATTTATTTTTTACTAATAAGTTCATACCACTCATCAATGACAATCGTTGGTTGTATAGAACTCATAAAACTAACGATGAAAAAGATCCACTTGGGCGATAGGAAATGAATAAATTATGCAGGACACACGAAAAGCCGCGTACCATGAGTTCGTTCAATTATAATTAACTCATGGCAATTAATTAGGCGTCGCATCGTGTTGTATAGTAATGAAATGTAAATGTTTCTCATTTCGATTTCTATTTATATTACTTTTTCTTGCTTCCGAAAAATGTTGAATGGAAAAGCTTACACATAGCCTCTTCAGCTCCACCTAACTCTGTTATCTGTTATCTACATAAGTTTTTCTTGAATTGATTTTGTTCATTATGTATGCTAGGCTAGGCAAGGAGCCGAGCTTTTCAACCTCATTTTAGCTCACACTTCATCTTAAACTACATAGTAGCACAAGCTCCCAGCTATTATAATTCTGATCCTCATTTACTTAACTTTCTTTTATAAGAGAGTAAGCTGAAAACTGATTCGTTCGAAAAAGACCAATTGATAAAAATATAAAAAAAATTAAGTGAAAATTTACAGCTCTAGTATTAAAAAAAATTAAAATACAATTATTTTCTATCCACTTTAGCTACCATTTGAGTTAGCTGAAAAGTCTCAGATAGAATGCAATAAAACACAGTATTTTAGTGAAAGCTCTCAATAAAATCAGACATATTGTTGCGAGCGTGGCCTTTGGTTCGTTATTTAAATCACAATATTAAATAATTAATATAAAAGTTCTTTATTTCACTTCTAATCTTATACAATTCATAAACCTTCAATTAATCAACTCAACTTTAATTATCGCTATTACTGTACTTTCAATTATCTCAATCCAATTACAACACTTTCGCCCGTTTATTACTTTTGCTTGATAACACTGTGACGTCTAAGACAAGAGTCTTTTTCTGGCGGTGACAACTGTTATATTTATATACCCCTTATATTTATATTCTGGAGTGTTCTATTCCTGAACCTTCCCGAAGATTCCATCATCAATACTCCGAACCTGAAGTTGTTTACTCGCCGTTGCCAGTAGATGTTACCAGTTGTCTCTGTCTATTGCGGGTAGCACTATGTACTTTTTATTTATTTTTTCAAATCAGAGTAGGATACATTTGAAAAAATAATGGCTACTTATGATAATAATGGATGAGAATAAAACGAGCAAAAAACGCCGAAAAAGGCCCCTTTTATTGTATGTGGCGGCTCCTTTTAATTTAATTATTATTATTTGTTGTTATAACGGCAATAGAAATACACATTCTGGGAAAATTTCAACTGTCTACCTGTTACGGTTCATCAGATACAGCGCGGTGACATACAGACGGACATTGGAGGCTAGTAATAGGGTTCCCGTTTTAACCTTGGGGTACGGAACCCTAATAAAAGAAACATTGAAAAAACTAGATCGACGAACTATACATGAAGATGAAAAAAAATTGTTTTAGAAATGTTGTAAAACTTTGTCATCGAATATTCGGAATTTACGTACTTTTGATTAATTTTGCGATAATTTGTAACAAAGTTAGGTTCGAATTACAATTACGACTTCTTAGTCAACTTCGATTTGATTTTCAGCCGAAGTCGAGGACGAAGTGAAATTTGTAATTAAATTATAACAGATCACTCGACTTCGAGTTTGCTGATTTCATGTCACACTTTTTCCGTAACGTAGATATTGCTGAACTGAAGTTCAGTTTCAGTTGAATTCACAGACGAATTCGAAGTTACAAATTAATCTTTCCACATGCATTTACTATTTCCGCAAAGTCAAAGTCGACTGAGAAGTCGTAATTGTAATCCTGGCCAGCTTATGGGCATATCACCCACCTATTCGTCCAGAGCTCGAGCAGACCAGAGCTCGATCATCAGCCCAAGCAAGACCAAGTATCAGATCAGTTGAAGCTACATAAGTAGAAGGCAGTCTAGTCCAGTAGCAGTAGATTCAGAGAAACAGTCTTGGTCCAGACTTCAGCACCAGTCCAGCCAAGTCCAAGTACCAGACCAGTAGGAGTGGACTCTTGATTCAGCGCTCGAGCAGACCAGAGCTCGAGCACCAGCCCAGGCAAGTACAAGTCCCAGACCAGTAGAAGTAGAAGCCCAGTCCAGTGCAATCTATTGGAAGCAGATCAGATCAGAAGCAATATAAGTAGAGCTATTGTCACAGTTATCAGTCAGTTCTCAGTTGCCTCCCAGCAACCAGACTGTCACCATCACCCAACCAGCTCCCGAGCAAGGTATACAGGGTGTCCCGTATGTGGTCTGGCACCCGAAGGCTATGGATAGGTCATGCTTAGACAAAAAAAAAATTGTATGGGTAGGGGAGGGAAATGGTAACGGTTTCCGAGATAACGGGACTCTAAGATATTTGGGTATGTTTTCATAGATCACCCAGTAACTCCTGAACGTTACACCCTATGATGATGATTTAAACTTTGGTAGATAGATAATCATTGAGCCTTTCCAATGGTCTATAAATTTTTTGCCTCACCCTTTCCGTTTTGTAGTTATGGCTCAACAAATTTAAAATTTCGGAATTTTTAATCGTTTTTTTTTTATTTAACTACTATTTTTATCAAAAAACACGTCATCAATTGCAATTTTTCATATTGAATTTAAAAAGCCCAAAAGCTTAACTTTAATATGACCTATCACACTACGTACCCAAAATGTAACCCTTTTTGCGTTTTTTGCACTTTTTCTTAAGCCATATCCAGCGAAAATAGCTGAAAAAGGTCACTTCCAAAAGATAATTGCCTACTTTCTGGCACTTATTGAACTTTTTCTGAACTTTTTTTTTTTTTGGAAATGAATAGGTATGTAAGGCGAATGTATCCAGTATAAACTGTATATTTAAAGACATAGCTGTGAATTTTATTTAAACATGGGTTTACATAACTAATTCACATGCAAATACCTGACGATGACGAGTTTATGAAAGTTTTTATGCCACAAGTTAGCATTCTGGTAAATGAAATCATTTTACATAGGTACGTTGTGACTATTCGTACTGAATTTTACTTTATAGCATGAAAACTAATTCAAATGCAGTAAAAAGGAAAAAAAACATAAAAAGATTAATTATATGCATTAATTAAATATTTTACTGCTAAAAAATCATTATTATGTTAATACGCTTATGGCATAAAAACTATTTTTGTTTCTGTTTACATTTTCACTTGAACTTGAACTTAATTATGGTAAAAGCCTTACAAAAAAGCATTTGAAATATTCAAAATTTCATTTTATACATAATTCCAGTAATTTGTTGCCAAATTTATTAAGATATCAAAGATTTTCTTAATTTCCTATATATTTTTCTATATATAGAGTATATTTTAAAAACAGAGGGACGTCACCACAATTTTCTCTCCAGACAAAATGGTGGAACGTGATCCGTACCGAGAATACCTTGTGTTCTATATACCTTGCTCCCGATCCCGACTATCCGTCTAAGGGTACGTGCACAATGAGGCGAGGCTAGGCAGTTGGTAGTGTTCACAACAATGCGTTCATTTTTCACATAAGTGTACTTTCAGCTGTTTTACTTGCCACCCGATAAATACAAAACATCTGGAATTTGACGAATTTCATCATCTATATGAAGATTTACGGACTGATTAGATTCCTCCAATATATGAGAATGAGTGTAGAAACCTTCGATTATATTAAGGAAAGATTTCAACATAAACATACAAAAAAACTGGAAAAATTTCCATTCTAAGGATATAAAATTAATTATTTTCTGTTTGCCCTGCCCTTTCTGCAGTTTTGCTTGTGTATGGGGTCACAATAACAAGCGATTAGAATTTGGGTAACTCCATCATCCACATACCTATATGAAGATTTACATAATGATCCTCATAGATTTTTCCAGTATATGATAATGAGTAAAGAGCTGTTAAATTCTATCAAAGAAAAAACCTATAAGAATATGCCAGCTATGAAAATTATTTATTCTCGAGCGAGATATGTACCTCGAGGTGTCACACCACATCGTACGTTATTATGAACACTCTCATAGTACAGCGTATAATCATTTTATAGGCACTTTGACATCAAAAACGAAAACCGAAAATGTAAACCGAAAACCTCAATTTATTTCACTTTAACACAAGTTTTTTGCTCCAATGATTAATAAAATCATGGGAAATAGGATAAACTAAGAATTTTACAAATAGAATAGATCATTTATTTCAGATTTTTAAGAAAAACACAACTTTTATCTTTTTGGTGCGAAAAACCAAATTTCGGTTGCATCTGTCAATTTCTTTTCGGTTTCCACATGTGGAACGTGTTTTGTGTTTACATTGAAAACTATATTAGTTTATTTTTTGAGGCCATTCCCTTTAACTCGTACACGAATTTGTCTGTCTATTTATTTATATATTTCTTTTTTACTATTTTCGAAACTCTCGTAGACCCACTTCTCGTCATCACAGCAAGCTGAAATTTGGCACACAGGTTCATGTCGTGTGACAATTGAATCTGTCAAAATTTGAACCGGAAATTTCCATGGAATACCCGGAAAATCGGGAAAAATCATTTGGAAATTTGGTACAAAATTGATTAGTGATAAATCCGTTTCAGGAAAAATGCAGAGTTTTCCGATTTTTCCGAAAAATTTTCCAGTAAAAAAGTTTTCTAAATTATGCAGGATCAAGTTCCATATCAACTGGCATCATTACTTTCTCTCCGACAATGGTGAAAACTTGCAGACAAAATCGAGGAAAATTCATGTAAAACGCTTTTCCGGAGTTTTTTGGACCAAGGAAGCGTTTGAGCGTTTTGCAACCTCAGACAAAGTTGTGGAGCGAAATGAGTTGCATAAAGTTGCTTTTGTGGAAAACTCCGTGGAAAACCCGGAAAAGCTGGAAAATCATCGGACAAATTATCATCGATATGATTAGTGATAAATGTGTTTCAGGAAAAATGCAGAATTTTCCAATTTTTCTGGAAAATTTTTGCAAAAATTTCCGGAATTTTCCGACTTTTCCGGAAAATTTTCAGACAAAAAAGTTTTATAAGCTATGCGGAAACAATTTTTTCCCGTCCTACTGGCATCAATACTTTCTCGTCAACAATCATGAAAACTTGCATGAAAAATCGAGGAAAATTCATGTAAATTTTTAAAAAAATGTCATAGTAATAGGAAAAGTCTGTGGAAAACATGGAAAGCAGCACGTAATAACAATTTAGTTAACGTGAAAAAGGCAGAAAATAAAATAAGTAAAAAACGAGTTTTCAAACAAAATTGAGGCCAAGCCGCATGAAAAAGTAAACTTATCTTTACACACAGAGGTGGACTCAGATTTTATTCGCTGACAATCACCGATATATTTCAGTATGATCAATTAGAGGTAATAAGTGATTTGATTCATGAAGAGAAAAAATGTTCAAGAGAAATGTCCCAATCAAAAAATCTGAGTCCACCTCTGTGTGTGAAGAAAGTTTATTTTCTACTTTTTCATGTGGCTTGGCCTCAGTTTTGTTTGAAAACTCGTTTTTTACTGATTTTTTATTATTTATTATATTATTATAATATGGATAGGGATTTCGAAGTAAAATTAAAATAGGTTTTTTGTATGAGCTCTCATCATACAAGTTTTATGAATGTTACTTCTATTTAACCGAAAAAAAGTTTTCGGTTTTTGATGTGGAAGCAAAAGCGAATTTTCAGTGTAGAACTTATCGGTTTTCGGTTTCGATGCGAAAGTGCGTACGTTCTCGTATTAGGCTAGGTTAGAATTTCGCAGATTCATCATATCACCCGCCCCATACTGTTTCTACCTAAAGCATGGTTTTCACAAGTGGAGTTAATGCCCCAAGTAACGACCTGGTTTTCAGACCCTCACCACGTTTCGATATACCTAGCAGTTCATTTGCACCAGTACAAAAACGAGTTCCACGCACTTCAACTTTTTAACCAAGTGGAAGCTGAGAAATAGTCAAGTTGAGAGTATTTTCTGCAGTTGGTGCATTTGTTGATTTACGCAGTCATTAGTAATATTAGCTGGTGTGGAACTTGTGAAATGTCAACACATATGGGTTATAGATTGTATACAAAGGGAGTGCTTTATATTTTTCGGAGAGAAACTTCGTTAATTTAAAAAATAATTATAGGTATAAGCAAAAAATATTAGTCCTTAGCAATAAATATGTCAGGAACGTACTCACAATTTCTTTTTTCGTAGAATTTTCTTTTCCAAAATTGCTCTTAATTACATTGCTGCTCAATGTATGACCTTTTATATATTTAATTTGTTATTCAAAACAATTTTCTTTAAAAAAAATCTGTTCAAAATGATGAAATATTCATGGGTACCTTGACTGTGTTGTAAAAAAATCTATATTTATCTCCTTTAATCACTTTATTAAAGTGGAATTATATTTTTTCCTCTATGTTAATAATTTTCAATTTTGGTATATGTACATTATGTAGAATGCGTCAGTTTCTTTAATTATTAATCCGTTAAACAGGTATAATTTCTTTGACATTTTTTTTAAGGTGTTAAACTTTCGACAAGAATAGAATGCTTCATAACGGATCCACTTCCGTACGAAATGGACATCCCAACACTAGACACGCATTAAGCTTTCAAGCAACTTTGAGGAGTCCTTCGATTTTAAGCGATTTAAATCTGGATTTGTATTCTATTCGATTCAATGTAACAGTAACAATTTTTTTTTCAGGTGACATCAATTACTATATCAGTTTTGATGAAGGAAGATCTTTGAGTTGTATTAATAAATCCAGAAGGGTGACTTCAGACTACAAAAAAACTTGCCTTCAGAAATCTCCACCTAACTCCGTTTTTACTCAAAGTGTACATATTTTTTCTGATTCCCCAAAAATAAACATGAACGAACTTAAAGAGTTTTGTGCACAAAATAAACTAAATTAAAACACTTATAAAACCGTTTGGTTGCGACTGTTGCGCTGTGTTTTAGTTGTTATAAAATCTTCATTATTTAATTAATTCTATATCTTTCTACTTTCAGATTATTTGAGGAAATAAAAGTTCTCACATCTTGCACCACTATCTCATTTCAATTTATGTTTGTGCTCAGGTTAAATTGGTACAAAAAACAAGGAAAAATCGAGATTGAATTGGAAACATCCATGATAACCTCAGTATAACAAGGTAAGGAGATAAAAGTTGTAGAACGAAACAGTTTTCGACAGATGTGATACCATTTCTATGATATGCCTCTCTGCCTCTTTTCCCATTAAAGGAGCAATGACCGTAAAGTAAGGCCAGGGCCAGACTGCGCTATCTATTCGAAAATCATATTTACACTCGTAGGTATATGTGTGGCTCAAATATAACCTTTTCCACTGAACGGAGTAAAACAAAGTTAAAATGATTGCAAATCGAAGAGTCTTTGAGAGTCTTCTCACAAATGAATAATGCTATATTTCAAACGAGGAATGCTAGATTCCATGCTATACGGGTGCCATACGTATCGGATTCCTCACTCAGGGCGGTTTACGATTTTTAGTACTGATTCCATTTTACACCCTGTATATTTCTTGATATACACCCTATCAAAGCGAGATTTATCTCAGTTGATAGCAAACCGTCTAAGCTTTGCAATAAATGCCCAACCAGCCCTACTGTCATCTCCAATCTTAAGTTGTAGTACGTCAAACTCCAAAAATTGGACAAAAATCCTATTTTTTCAAATTTTAACGATTTTCCCGCCAAAATGCATAAAAACTATACAGTTTATTTACAAGATTAAGAAACTCCGGAATATTATCTTTAATTTGACTATGCACATGTACCTACCTAAATGCAACCATTTTTGTAATATTCCCGTTTCTATGATTCATAATTTCATGAATTTTGCTAATTTGCGTGGAATTGCATAAAATTAGGCGCGATTTCTATTGTTATTAGCAAAATTAATGAAATTGTGTATAATAAAAACGGGAATATCTAAAAAACGGTAGCATTTAGGTAGGTACATGTGCAGGATCAAATGAAAGGTAACATTCGGAGGTCTCGAAATCTTGCAAGAAAGTGCTATCCTTATCTTACCTTTTAGCGGAAAAATCGTTCAAATTGAAAAAGAAATTGCAAAATTTTCCAATTTTTTTACTTTGACGTCCTATAACTGCGGAAAGAGGGTAGAGGGGTGATTGGGCATTTGTAGAGAGTTTACTAACACCTGAGATGCAAGACACCTTCATAGGGTGTATAGCAAGAAAGTTGCATGATATTAGGATGAAAAGCACCCAAAATCACCAAACCCTCCTTCCGCCAACACCGTGCATTTTCCGACTCTTCTCCCATACAATTTATTTATCGAAATTGAGTGAGGAATCCGGGGTATAAAGGAAATGCGGTACATATGGGACATGGGCTATGAGTAAAGCCTATTTGGTATGTGTATATATTTAACATGGTAACACATCAAATTGGTAAGGCAAATGGGTATATATTTGAAGAATGGAAA